>BMAU01021243.1:1127500-1727500 GCA_019973935.1 Trichonephila clavipes | reverse complement strand
TTTTTTCCCCTACAGAAAAGCTATTTTAAAAAAACTGTTATCATTTTTAGAATAATTTTAGACTATTTTCAGTTGGTTAAAATCAGTTCAATACTCAATTTCTAAAAATCGAAACATGAAAGAAAAATCAGGAATTGCTAAAACGAACGGCATTTAATTATTTCCAGGAGTAATAGAACATTATCATTTTAATCATATTTATGGATTAATACGCTTTATTGAATTACATGAGTGATATTGATGAATCATGTGACTTGAGAGCACCAATACAAGAATATGCATTTTTGTTTATTAACCCTGCTGTTCTGTTTGGGTCTATAATACCCGAAATAAAATTTATACCTTCATAAAAAAAAATAACAGGGATATTTTCATGAAACTTCTTGACATCCTAGATGAACAGTATAAATATGTACTCCTACAGAGATTTATGTTTATTTGCATTTGGAAGGAATATATTTCAATTTATATCTAATATATCTAATGTATCGTTCGGGTCAATATGACCCAATACAAAACAATCATTTATATTCACTAATACACGTTCACTTTTGTTTGGAATAAATTAACCCTGCTGTTATGTTTGTATTTACTACACGTATGTAGCGTTCGGGTCAATTTGAACCAATTCAGAAAACTAACCTTTCTTGCCGTAAATGACAGGTGAAATTTAAGGAATGGTTGAAACAATAGAAATGTAAGTTTATAAAAATAGATATAATAATATAAAAAATCTATAAAAATAACAGAAAAATATTCGAAATTAAAAAACTTACTTTTACTTACAATTTGAACAGTAATTTACATGAATTTTGCAAATGGGATTCTTACATTTGTAGCATAACATATTAGTTTTGTTGTCATTGCCAGATGGACAGAGCCTCCTTGCACGTTTGACACACAATGAAGTATTCTCAGCAGATCCCGATGGTACGCTTTCCCTTTTCTCTGTATTCGTTTCGGTATTTTTATTGACTCACTTTTTAGTAGGCTTGAAGACAAAATCTAGTGAAAAAATTAAATAGAACAGCAAAACAAAAAATTATTCCATCAAATAAAATGTATTTCTGACAATGCTAAAATTTACACCTGTAAAATATTTTTAGGTACGGTCAGGTGTAAAATTGCTTTCATTAATATTTTCTGTATACATTTGTTAAGAAGTGGTTGACAACAAACTTTTTCATTATAAGGAATGTAATTGAACTATACGATCTATAGTTTCATTTTTTTCACCAAAAAATTTGTACACTATTAAAATCCGAAGGTAAACAAACGTATATATCTATCTATGTGTGTCTATCTTCTCGCAAACCGCAACACGCAGAAATTCGCCAAAGGCACTAAAAGTTTGAGAATGATCAGAGAAAGAGTCTCGTTTTGATTATTTATATTCCAATATTGCAATTAGTTGAAAAGATATTAATTAAACACATGAAAATGTATGATTAATTTAGCCATTTATCCCATTTATCGCGCAGAGAACACCTATTGTTGAATACTAATTGTTATGGATATCTAATTATTGTCATAACTTTAATCTGTCAAAGTTTATGACTCGTGTTCTGAGTGAAAATTAAAATGTTTGCTTATAAAAATTACGGATTTTAAAAAAGTTTTTGTGCTTTCCATTTAATAGATTTTTTAGGGTTTATTTAATGCAGTTTATAACATTCAATTGTTTATAACGTTCAAACATCCAGAAATAAACAATCGTTTCAATAGCTAAATGTGTTAATTTTTTTCATTAGAATGTGTGCTGTTCATGGATGGGGAAAAGTTGCAGCCTCTGTTAGTCACTGGACTAGAGCACCTAAAGATAGGTAGACGACCGACTTAGCTCTAAGTGGTATCCCATTTAGTCTCACTCCTACCCTACGAGGTATGCTCAGGTTTTGACTTAAGAACAGCAAATGGAAAACTGTGGAAACTTCTGAAAAACATAAACAAAGAGCAACCACAAGCAGAACAATATAATACAACTCTGAGTAAAGACGGAAAATTAGTTGAAAATGACGAGCAAGCTGCCGATCTATTAGGTTTGCACTACCAGAAAATCATTAAACTGAATTTCACAGTAGAAGATAGAAACATCAAAATTAGGGCTAGTCGTATTATCCATGGTTGCCGAAGTGATATCCAAAGAGGAACCTCCATTTTCAATAGAGATTTCAGAGTGAATGAACTCGAGGCTGCGATCGATGATACTAGTTTAAATAAATCCCCAGGTCCCGGTAGTATTCACGGTTAAATGATTGACCATCTTGGCCTGAGCGGAAGACAGATGTTCCTGGACATCATCAATTGTTCCTGGAACAAAGGGCAGCTTCCTAGAGACTGGAGGAGAGCAACCATTATTCCTATTAAAAATTTGGAAAGACTGATGGTACCCCTGAGAGTTATCGACCCATCGCCTTAACCAGTATTTCTTGCAAAATAATGGAGAAAATGGTTTTGAGAAGACTCATTTTTCACCTGTATTCCCATAATCTTCTGCCGGAGGAGCGGTACGGTTTCAGAGAGGGGCATAGTACTACTGATCAGTTTCTTTACTTCTGTCAAAGGATAAGAGATGCTCACAATAGGAAATCTACTAATCACACTGTTGCGGTTTTTCTGGACTTATCCAAAAGCTTTTGACAGAGTATGGAATAATTTTCTTGTTATCAAACTGTATAAAATGTTTGGTATTGGAGGAAAAGTCCTGCCATGGACTTACGATTTCTTGAGATACATACTTATCTGAGTGAAGTTTAATAATTCTCTCTCCAGGAGTTTTTCGTTCTTTCAAGGGGTGCCTCAGGGATGAGTTTTAAACCCAACTTTGTTTTCGACTGAGAGTGTTATTAAGACACTGAGAGTGTTATTAAGAGGAAATGTAAAGTCAGCGCATTCGTGGATGATATCGTTCTTTGGAAGTCCGATTCTGACTTGACGAAACTAAAGAGAGACATTAATCTTGTCCTAGAAGACATTCAGAATTTCGCTGTAGACCAGAAACTGAGATTTAACCCTACTAAGTCTACGGTTAGCTTCTTTACAACCAATAGAAAGCTGTATAATTTCCCTCCTAATATCTTTTTGAAGGATCAACCACTGACTGTGGATAAACATCCAAAATATTTGGGTTTAGTACTGGACCCTGAAATACTGGGAAACAAACATATTGATCATATTATACTGAAGGCAAGAAAACGGCTCAACACCTTGAGGTACATCTTGAGACGTGATTGGGGAGAAGATACTGGCATATTCAGAAACACGCATATCTCACTAATCAGACCCATCTTGGAGTATGGCGTTCCAGTATATTGTAGAGCTTCCAGTACGAATCTTGAAAAACTTGAAAGGGTCCAGCTTAGCGCTGTTTGGATCATCACTGGCCTAAGAAATACTTGTCCCAAATTATAGTACTTTTCGAGGAGGACCTATAGCCCTTCAGCCATAGGAGAAAAGTGCATGTCTAACAAAATACTACAACAAACTCATAAGTCTGGATTCTTGAAATCGTACTTCTGCTTACTTCAAAGACTGGTGTAATAAGCCCCAACTATCTCTTTTAATCTTACCGTTGGTGCTGTGGAACCAGATCACTTGCCACAATGTCTTCACACAGTGGAAGACCTTGACGGTGTGTTTTTCATTCAGAATTGCCAGTACACGTTGAAAAATAAACAGATCTTCCGGCCTATCTAAAACAAATAACTCTAGAGAGAATTGGAGATATACCAATTGACGCCGTTGAGGTTTATAAAATGGCAGTAGATACAATCATTATCGATCTGGAAGCGGAATTTACATCAAATCGCAAGACCATAACTTAAGAATCCAGAGGAGAAATCCAGACGATTGCTCAGTTTTTCGCAGTGAGATAATAACCATTGATGAGGCCCTTGGTTCTCTTGCATCTATTCCAAATGTAAAAAGGATTTAGATACTGTCTGATAGTAGAAGTGTAATACAGCACTTGTCCAATTGGTAAAGTGTGAAAGATAATGTTGGAGTGTAAATACTCAGCAAGTTAAAACGACTTTCCACATCGCATCAGATTTATCTGCAATGGATTCCCGCCCACGTAGATCATGAGGGAAATGAGATTGCGGACACTTTGGCCAAGGCTGGCGCTTGCGAGGTCTCAAAGCTGTCAGCACCCCTCACCTTTTTGGAGATTTTCTCAAGAACTAAACACCAGAATTAGATTGCTTCGATTGTCCCCCAGAGCAGCATTGATACCATTGTTCTCGTCCTGTAGGCTCTCTGGGTCACGGTTTTAATAGACAGGAGCAAACACATCTACCCCACTTTCGTAGTGCTCACCTTAAAACAATGAAATTTTCCGAAGGATCCAAGAGCTTTGAAATGAGTACGAATTGTTCTTCTGAGTCGGCATCGACTGCTCACATCCTCGAATGCCTAGGGCAGGATTTAGCTGACGATCCCTTGCTGGGGTTGGAGTTTTTGAGAGGGTACGAAGTCCCTGCTAGCCAATGAGGGCATGCAACAACAACCACTTTTTTATTTATTATTTACCGATAAATTGATTGAAATTAATGCATTAAATTTTAAAAAAAACTAATGCATTATTGTTTTCCAATATTCACTACTAAATTAAATATTCAATACTAAATGGAAAATTGTTTTTGTGGATAAAACTGTATTAGACTTTAGAGAGATTTTTAAGTTAACAGTGTATAACGATTGATTGATAAATGTAAGCTTAAAAATAATTTTATTATTTTAGATTCTAAGAAGGCAATAATTGTTAAAAAAATAATGAATATACTTAGGTTTTTTTAAATATATTATATTAGAAACGCTTTCCTTTCGCTTTAAATAAAAATTTTGTATTAACTAAAGCAAAATTGTTTTTTGTAAATCATTAATCGAAAATAGAAATTTGAAAAGCTTATCCAGAGGGAAAAAGATTTAAAAACAATATTACACACGAAAAAGCCTATGCATTTCCAACTAAATGGAGGAAAAAGAAACCTGTATAATAAGGAAAAGAAGTGGAAGAAATCTCGTAGAAAAAAATGTTGACGGCATAAATACAGAGATCACTAACATCACTCCCTTGCAAATTCATATTCACAGAAGCGTTGGCATCTGGAAGGAAAGGAGAAATTTCCAGGGCGTAAAAAGTTTGCACTCAGAAAAAGCACGCGCAACGCTGGGTTAAACAATAGGGAAATAAACCTTTCCGATGATGCAAAAAAGTGGAAGGAACTTCGGAAACGAGAATTTTAATGATATTAATACAGAAATCGCGAACACACCAGAAAGTGTTCACATCAAGAAGTGAAGGGGAAATTTCCATGGGCAAAATGTAGTTCACTGGAAATAGCCCATGCAACGCCGAACTATGCGGCTAGCTATTTATTTTTAAAAAAATAAGTAAATTGGTACATTTTCTGCATAGCATAACCCTGCAAAGTTAAGTTGAAACGTAATATTGTAAAACTTTTATTCAAAAATTTATGGAACTTTGTAATCTTAAAAACTTTCGCTTTTCTGGTTGTTTTTTTTTTCAAACATAAAACTATTTTTTTAAAAAAAATACTTTCAAAACCTTTAGTTGATTTTTTCAATTCAAAATTAAATTTTATTATGTCAAATGATTCAAATGAAAGCACGACGAAGTACTGAACAACGATTGACGGAGTTTCTTTTAGATATTTAAATAATTTTGAATCTTATGTACTTATAACCCATTTTAGCTACTACAAGCCTATTGTTTCCTTCTTAGAATATAATTAATTCACAAATATGGTTGTATATTTCGCAAATAAATATTACTTTATGAGTACAGACATATAAATAAATAATTTTATATGACAATAGTATTATCCCCCTTTTTTTAATTCTCACCGAAATAATCCCTGAAATAACATTACAAAATTTATCTATCTTGTGGTCATAATCACACACACTTTTTTAATTGTACATTTGCTTAATTCATTCGGATGAGAGATACTTAAGACATGTCGAAATTTTTTCAAAGATCATAAATTTTATATATAGTAATCAAAATACAATTTGTAGAGATTTACACATATAAAAACTGCTTTTAACTACCAATTAGAGGACGTGAAATGCAAAAAAGGTATCGTGCTGCCATCTATATTGGTTTTTATGCGTTTTAGCTTCTATTATAGCATATGGATAGACTAAATATCCAACATCCACTTGGAGAAAATTTTTTTAATATGTAACTAAATCCATTAGCCACTGCCCGCGAAAGGGTTATCAGAACTCTTTTATTGGAGGAATTTCAAAGGAATTTCTTTGAAAGTTAAACTTACTAAAAACTTTCAAAAAATAAAAACAGATTGAAAACAAATTCAAAATAAAATGTAATCGCTTGACTAATTAAATTTCAAGCGGAATTTCTAGCTAAAGAGTTCAGGACAGTTATTTAAAGTATAAAATTTATATAATTTAAATTCTTTTCAAATATTTATTTTCCGATAAATCTTTATTTCTTCTAAATAAGTGCGCTTTGTGAAACTTAATTAATTTATTTTTCTCTTTTTGTGACTTGGTGCCAGAAGCAAATCGCTAATCCTTATTCAGCTGAGTTTCTGTTATAATATTCTGAAATTTCAAATTCTAATTAGAAGGCTTTTAAATTATTTTTTAAAAATATATCAATCATTTATCATGTACACGTGTGGAAAGAATTGAATGAATTATTTTGCTGGGTGCATTTGAACTGGCAGGATTTAAAATTAAGCAATGAAATTAAAAATTTTCTCATTCGATTTATTTGAATCTTCAATTGCACCTTATTTTCTTTACTTATTCACTAATGAAAATCACTATTTGCTTTTCCTTTTTTTAAATGTTCTAATAAAGGGAGAATTTATTTGCATAAGAGAGTATTTCTTAAATTATTTTGATGGGAATGTCATGTTTCCAAAGTAACTTCTAAGTCATCAGAATATGTTTTTAGCCTTTACAGTGTCCCAATTTTAGTTTCGGTAATTAACGTACGAAGGATTTGAGTAAAACAAAATAAAATACTTTATACGAGGTGTGTCCGAAAACGAAGTACCGATTTGTTCTACAACAACCGCAGCGTAGTATCAACATTTCCACTCACGCGTCTCTGATTGATTGTCAGTACAGTGACGCCATCCCAGTCAGATTTCTTTTTATACATGTTAGTGAGCTTTCAAAATGCCTAAGACAATCTCACCGATACTAAAGTGCGTTCTGTAATACGTTTTTTGAACGCAAGGAATATTAAGCTAATTGAAATGCATGGTCAATTGGTAGAGATTTAGGGTTCAAATGTCATGAGTGATGGGGAGTAATGAGAAACTAGTTCAATGAGAGGCGCACCCGTGTTCATGATGGAGTTTCTATTATTACTGATGGCTTGGTTAGAAAAGTAAAAGAGACGGTTCACAAAAATAGTGTTTTGGGATGAGTTTCCACAAATTTCAACTTCTTTAGCTTTTTTTTTTGAAGAGGAGATAGAGAAGTTTGTTTCCCTATATAACAGATGTCTGAACAATGATGGCAACTATGTAGAAAAGTAGCTTCCGTTTTCATGTAAAAATATTTTGTTTTGAAAAAAGATTTTTTATGCGAGTTTTTCCAAACCCGTCATGCCTAGTACAAAAAATTGCTCTAGCAACGCATAAAGTAGTTCTCCCCTAAAATACCTTTAATACTAAACCAATACAAAACAAAACAATAATTCTTTTTAATGAAACAAATCCGCTTTTTAGAGATAAAAATACAAGACATTTTAAAGTTTTTTTTTTAGTTACTGGATGAGTTCATTACAAATATATATCGAAACAACTCTTAAAATTATCCGCGCAGTTGCAAAATTGAAATTTCAAGTCAACTATAGCATATATATATAAATGGTAATCTATACATATAAATAAAAATGAAGTGTCTGTTTGTAATTTGAAATTAACAGCTTTTTACTAAAAGCATTTAAAAATATATACGGTACTAATATGAAAAAATCAATTTTTAAAATTTTTGTCTGTCTGTCACTCTGTCTATCTATCTGTCTTTCTGTCTGTCTGTTTGTTCCGGCTAATCTCTGAAACGGCTGGACTAATTTTGACGAAACCTTCACTGGCAGATAGTTAATGTTATAAAAAATAACTTAGACTACTTTTATTATAGAAAAATATATTAGGGTTCCGCGAAAATAAATTGAAACCAATGAAATGGTGAACAATATCCGTTTCTAATAGGGATTGTTTATTTCAATATGTATTATTTTTATGTAATAGTGATTGTTTTATTTTGCGAGCCTTCTGTCTCAACGTTTCTAGCAGTTATATCAAACTTTTTTGATTGATAAGGTTACTGACACTCACTATACTCCCGTTCATGTCCGATCCTATTGATTTGAAGTCTTCCCTTACCCCTTGCTTGCGGCTTCGTTTCACCCTACCCAGTCCTCACGTCATCGACAGTGTCAAAGGTCACGAGTCCCTCCCCCCTGCTTGCAGCTTCGTTTCACCCTACTGTTACTAAGACCTGTTTTGAACTGTTGCATTCAACGTTTATCATCATTCCAATGGTTTCATTCTCTCTCAAAAACACTGAACATCATCAATTTTTCTATAACTTAAGACAGCATTTAAACTTAAATCAGGAAGTTTTTGGGTTTTACGTCATTTGACTTTTCACAAGGCTTCATATTTAAATAGAGGTGAGCCAATTTCATACCTCTATTGTTTATTTCATTGCCAAACACTGCACAAGGCTGTCACAATGTTTATCTTGCAAGTGTGCTTGTACAAGTGTGAGTGTGCAGTGGGGGGGGGGCGATCGCAGAGCCAACAGGTTGTTTTATTTAGTTAAGTATGTAGGTAGTTGTGTCTAAAATAAATACATTTAATTACGTTTTAGGTGAAAAAGTGCACTTACACCCTTAAATTAAGTTAGTTTATTCAAATTGTAAATAACTTCATTTATCCTGCATAATATATCCACAATATAATAATATTTAATTGAATAATATTTATATTGCGTAATATTTATATTGAAATCAAAGAGTAACAGTTTCTCGAGTAACAAAGTATTTTTATTTTTCTACCGTTCCGTTCTTAATTCAAATTGTTTCGTTACATTTTCACTGTATTCTAATAATTAAAAGACAATGTTAAACGTCGTTAGGTTTTCTTTCATGAAAATAGTTTAGTTTTTTATTTACTTTGGAAACGATAAATTCTTATAGGTTATTTTATTTAGTTAAGTACGTAGGTAGTTGTTTCTAAAATAAATATTTTTAATTATGTTTTAGGTGAAAAAGTGTACCTACACCCTTTAGATATACCTAAAAGAAAATCCAAACTTTTAAATATATACAAATAAATTGAATCGAAGTGTGTTTGTAGTTTGAAATTAACAGCTTTTTACTAAATGCATTTAAAAGTATATACGGTACTTATTTAAAAAAATAATAAAGTTTTTAAATTTTTATCTGTCCATCTGCCTGTTCCGGCTAATTTCTGAAACAGCTAGACCGAATTTGAAGGAACTTTCACTGGCAGAAAACTGTTGTTACAAGGAGCAATAATGAACAACATCCGATTCAAAAATTAGGATTATTTATTATTATTTTTTTAATACTCAACGACATTTAAAAAACATTTCTTCAGGGAACAAACACGATGACTCATTTTTAACGAAAAAGAGTAAATTATTCTTACTGACTCACTTTTAATTTTCTAAGAACAAACGATTTTTTTTCGTTGCTATCGCAACCAGAGTTGTTATAACCATAAGAGCAGAAAAAAGCTAATTCTAAAAAAGCTATGAGCAATATAAGGATTAATTAAAAATAAAAACCATATATTAGCTGTTATTTAAAAGATTTGTGTCATTTCAAACCGAAACCGGTTTATGTGAGAGTAAATTTATCGTTTGAAATTTGCTGGTATAGGTAAAGGGTGTTTTTTTGAGAGGTTTAGAACGTTAAATTGCAATAAAACAACGATGTATTATTCGATTGCCATGAATATTTTTTATTCGAAAGATAATCTTGTGGCATTACATTTTAAATATGATTTCTGGCATATGACTGCCACGGCTGGCTCGGATGTAGTCCAATCTGGACGCGCAATTTTCGATGACTTTTTCCAACATTTGTGGCCGTATATCGGCAATAACATGGAAAATATTGTCTTCAAAATGGTCAAGCGTTTGTGGCTTATCCGCATAGACGAATGACTTAACATAGTCCCACAAAAATAGTCTAGCGGTGTTAAATCACAAGATCTTGGAGTCCAATTCACAGGTCCAAAACGGGAAATTAGGCAGTCACCAAACGTGTCTTTCAATAAATAGATTGTGGCACGATCTGTGTGACATGTTGCGCCGTCTTGTTGGAACCACAGCTCTTGGACATCATGATTGTTCAATTCAGGAATGAAAAAGTTAGTAATCATGGCTCTATACTGATCACGATTGACTGTAACGTTGTGGCCTTCATCGTTTTTAAAGAAGTACGGACCAATGATTCCACCAGCCCATAAAGCGCACCAAACTGTCAGTTTTTCTGGATGTAACGGTGTTTTGACATACACTTGTGGATTAGCTTCACTCCAAATGCGGCAGTTTTGTTTGTTGACGTAGCCATTCAACCAGAAGTGCGCTTCATCGCTTAACAAAATTCGCTTTTGAAAATCGGGAACAACGGCAATCTCGTTTTGGGCCCATTCGACGAATCTACGCCTTGCTTGATGATCGTTTTGTTGAATTGCCGAACCAAACTGAGAATAAATCACTTGACAGCTGTTAAATCGGTCGTCATCTTGGAAAGTAATGCCGACTTAAACTCCTATATATGGAAAAAACACTCTTTATTTTGTAAGTTTTACGTCTTTTTTTTTGTCTTCATGGAGAAAAGAGTACTTTTTAAAATTAAAACTAGTTGCATGGCCCGGTGTTTCACGAGCTTTCTCTACTTGTATAAATTTTCTCTTTCCTTCACAAAATCAGCACTTCTAATGCTCTTTTTCAAAAAATGACTCCTCCCCCCACCGCTTAGTCCGGCATTGCTCGGGCTTTCTCTTTTCCTCATGACACCAGCATTTCTGTTTGTGTGTCCACGCGCGCAATGTGGGTGATTTCTAAAATTATGTCAAAAATTTCTCTTTCCCAATTTTGCTCCATTCCACTTTTTTTTGATTTTAGACAGGTTTCTTTCTTCTCTCTATAGCCCGAAAATGGTTTTTTTAGCGTAAAATTAATTATTCTTCTATCTTCCCCTCCTTCTCACAGATAAGATATAGCTTCAAATTTTGATGTATGACTTATAAAAAACAATATTGCGTTAGATTTAAAAATATAATTATGTGAATCAATAAAAAGAGAACGATTCTGATGCTAAGAGTAAAACAAAAAAATTCATAATTTTTTAATAATAGTTAGTTTCTAAGTTTCTGAAATAATAAAATAGATTTCAGATTTTCATGAATCAATCAATCTTTTTTTTTAAATGAAATTAGGCTTAACTGGGAAATTCACATGGTCCCGTGCGTGTGGGCCTGGAGAAATGCTTCTTTCTCATTTTGCTGGTCCTGAAGGGGTTAAGTAATAATTAGAAATCAATATGTTAAACGCCGTTAGGTTTTCTTTAATGAAAATAGTTCAGTTTTTTAATTAGCAAACATGGTTTTTTCATTCAGCTGAGATATGAAAAAAGCTTTTTTTTTGTTTAATTTACAACTCCCGTCAAATTAACTCATTAAAAACGCCTTTATTCTTCAGTCTGTATTGTTTAATTTTTCAATCCACCCGTGCGAAGAACGGGTATACCAGCTAGTAAATTCATAAAAATCTTTAGAAATTTTCTTTTCTCCTCGATGTTGAACGCCAATTGCACATTATTTCCCTTCATTTTTGGAATTATTCCTCTTAGTTCTAAATACTTTAATTATTTACAAATACTTCGTTCTATTCTTAAGGCTACACGGTACCCTTTTTCAAAAAAAAATTTTGGAGACAGTTACAGTAAAAATAATTGATGTTTTACATTTAGATTATATTATTAAGTTAATTCTGTAAGCAAAAAGTCAGTTTGACCAGACATTATTTTACAATTTTAAAAAATTAGGAAGTTTTTCAAACTTTTATAAAATACTCAATTTTTAAAAATTTTTAGTAATTTTAAGTGATTTATGATTCTTAGATTATTACAAACAATATTAGTATGGATTTGCAAATCTATTCCCATGTTGATTTTTGATAATTATTTTTCTAGAAAAACCTGGAAAAAACACGAAAATTTTTAAAATATCAACTTTAGCATTTTTTAGAAAAATAACTAGAGTTCTCAGCCCTAAATCCATACTAAATTTTATAGAACATACATTTGGGAGTATATACAAAAAAATTCAAGGCTCTATCTTGAACAGGAAAAAAGCCTTAGGGATTAGAAAACACTTATACCTTCAAAATTAAAAGTCTGAGAAAAACGCATTTAAAGTTTTTAAAGTCATAAAACAAAAACTTATAATGCCCGTAAAACTCTAATTTTTTAATATGTTTTTTCCAATGTATGTTCTACATTAAAACATTATTTTTATTAAATATGACAGAAAATTATATTTTTAATTCAAAATATATTTTTGCATAATATTGATAGCATTTGTTAAGACGTCAGTTTATTCAGCTTTATCTTAACCTGATATTTCACAAAACTTTTGAAACACGAAGCATTTATGTACAAAATAATAATGATACTAACTTAAGCTAAAAATAGCCAGGTTTGCTCATAAAATTTAATTTTTTCAGTTTTAAATTGGGGCAGTTTAGGAAGTTTTAACTCTTGTCGTAAGACTTTAAAATACTAAAATATAAAGTGTGTTTTTTTCCAGGTATAGAAGTTTAAGTTGGCATTACTTTCCAAGATGGCGACCGATTTAACAGCTGTCAAGTGATTTATTCTCAGTTTGGTTTGGCAATTCATCAAAACGATCATCAAGCAAGGCGTAGATTCGTCGAATGGGCCCAAAACGAGATTGCCGTTGTTCCCGATTTTCATAAGCAAATTTTGTTAAGCGATGAAGCGCACTTCTGGTTGAATGGCTACGTCAACAAACAAAACTGCCGCATTTGGAGTGAAGCTAATCCACAAGTGTATGTCAAAACACCGTTACATCCAGAAAAACTGACTGTTTGGTGCGCTTTATGGGCTGGTGGAATCATTGGTCCATACTTCTTTAAAAACGATGAAGGCCACAACGTTACAGTCAATGGTGATCGGTATAGAGCCATGATTACTAACTTTTTCATTCCGGAATTGAACAATCATGATGTCCATGAGCTGTGGTTCCAACAAGACAGCACAACATGTCACACAGCTCGTGCCACAATCGCTTTATTGAAAGACACGTTTGGTGACCGCCTAATTTCACGTTTTGGACCTGTGAATTGGCCTCCAAGATCTTGTGATTTAACACCGCTAGACTATTTACTGTGAGGCTATGTTAAGTCATTTGTCTATGCAGATAAGCCACAAACGCCTGACCATTTTGAAGACAACATTTGCCGTGTTATTGCTGATATACGGCTACAAATGTTAGAAAAAGTGATAGAAAATTAGACGTCCAGATTGGACTACATCCGAGCCAGCCGTGGCAGTCATATGCCAAAAATCATATTTAAAATGTAATGCCACAAGATTATCTTTCGAATGAAAGAAAATTCATGTCAATCGAATAATACATCTTTGTTTTATTGCAATTTAACGTTCTATACCTCTAAAAAAACACCCTTTAGTTCTACAATATGTGTAGTATAATGTAGTTTTGTACAGCAAGGAAATATTCAGTTATATCTGCAGCATTTGAATTCAGAATACTTGTATTCGGAAGTCTAATTGCAGAATCCTCTGAGGACTAATTTTTAGATATATCATTTTCAGTAGTATTTCATCTCTTCGAAATATTGTTTCTCACAGAAACCCAGAACGCATTTGCCATGGCAATTTCTCTACAGGAAAAATTAATGTTAAAGCTTTTAAGTTATATAAACGATTTTTAAAGCAAAAATTGGCCATGAAATTAATCTTTATTAATTAATTATGAAAACTCAAAAAACTCAAAACATAATCAGCCACAGAAATGATTTTAGTAATGAAAATTAGAATTAATAACCATTTCAAACTAAAAGCTCAAAAATTTTTAGTTAATTCAACTTAAGTGTGAAAAAATGCTTTAAAAGGAAACCGAAACCAAAACCATAGCTCATAAAACTTCAAATGTCTTAAAAACTAATTTTCTAACAGATCTGAAATTTCGTGGCAAGCATCTAAATGATATGGGCCACCAAAACATGCAAAAAAAAAAATTTCGGTAAAAATGAAATTTTTAGGGTAATGTGTAGCCTTAATGTCGGAATTTTGTTAATGAATCAGATATTAATGCCTCAGAAGGAAGTACGTTCTTTTGCACTTTTTAAAAAAATTCTTTTGTAATCTAAAGTGGAAATTTTCTCTTTACCCAAAACTAGAGAAAATTATCAAGGATGCTTAGAAGTAAAAGAAATAAACGCTTCATGCCACGAGTGATTAAAAATGTGTACTTCAACTTTAATATTTTTGTTCAAATGATGAGGAACGAGAGTGCCTAAACTTTAAAAAAAGTCCATCTTGAATTCTTATTTCTTTACCCGTTTTATTCTAATTTATTTGTTTTGTTCAAATTACAGTAGAGTTATATTTTTTTAAGTTAGTAAAACATACAAACTAAGTATAACAAAATTTGAAAACTTATGCATTTTATACAAGAAACCTGATCCAACCTCTAAATAGGACACTGGGATAAAGGGGATAAAAGTTGCACTTGTATGTTAAGTGTTCTCTTCAATGATGAAAAGCTATTTTCGAGAACAAAATTTTACTTTATTTGAATAATGCTTTTTTTTTTACAAAACATTTCTTTTTTCAGTAAGATTTCACTCTAATTTTGGTGGAAAGTTCCAAAGCAAGCCTGATAAAGCGTTTTGCCACAGCATGTTTTGTTTTCTTTTGCATCCCTCTCTATGACAAAGACTTTGTGTTTTTCTTGCTTTAGTAAGAGTTACCACCACTATCTTTACGAATATCTTATTTTGCACTTGAAGGTACAGTCGAGATCATAGCTCTACCTTTTGTTCTTATCACAGTTTTTGTTAGATTAACTCTTAGGAGCTCCTTCAAGTTTAGGGCTTCATTTTTATTGAGGATTTTGTGAATTATCCATGCATTCATCAACCAGTCGTAGTGATCCACACTACCCATATGTTTTTTGTAAGAATTTATCAAATTTGGAGGAATAACATTTCATGCAGCATGGAGGGAAAAAACCGTAGCAATATCCATCGCTTCAACAAAGAGCCCAAAGTTTATATTCAAAACGTATTGGCTCTTCTCGGATAAACTGTTTCAGGCTATTCCTACCGTAATATATGATGATCATTTCATCAATGCTTATATTTGCTGAGAAGTCTTTAAATTTCATAAAATTATAGTTGAGTATGACAAAGGTCTAATTTTGAAAAATCGATCCTGGGCCTGCTGATTTACAGTTCCATAGTCCACAAAGTTTAAATTAGATTTCAACTTTTGGAAGCCATTTCGTGACATGGTATTTTTCACCAGAGTATTGCCAAGGTGTTCAGCATCTGACCAATAATCACGTTCATAGGTATTTGAATAACCAGTTCGAAGCGAAATTCCTGTAAAAACAAGTATTTCGTCAGCATTGGTCAAGATATCGTGTTCGTTTTTTACATCTGCTGCATATCGTGTAGTTTCTTTTACAATGAAATGAGATTGTAAACTTCCCAGGAATAAAACTGCTCAAAAAGTTCTGATGGAGTTTTATCTTTCAATGCAGTTTCCATCTGCTTGAGCAAGTTAGTCTGCCTGTGTTTCACATTTTGTACAATGCGGTGGTTTATTCTTTATCGAAAATGAATGATTTGACTGAGCTTTTTTTCTGCTCTTTGTTGTCGAAATATTGGTGGTTGCGGATGGTTCAGGCTGGAAACTACACTCTATAACAACAACAATAAAGAAACACCGCACCAAGAACGAGTTGTCCGATAGAGACAAAAATAGGAGGGCAGAAAGATTATGTACAGAATAAAAAATGATTAAAATTTCAGAAAAATTAAATGATTCATTTCAGAGTTACATTGTTACAAAGTAATGAACTCAATTAGGTGCTGAACCACCTCTAGCCTGGATACAACTGCCACACGACTAGCCATAGACTGATAAAGTACCCTGATGGTCTCCTGCGGTATTTCTTGCCAAACTTGCTCCAATTGTTGGGTCAGGTCAACAACATTCCCTGGTAGATGCAGTCGCCCTCCCAACGTATCTCTGACATACTCGATTGGAGAGAGATCTGGCGATCTGGCTGACCAAAGAAAGTGTTTTACAAGCTGTAAGACAGTTCATAGAAACACATGCATATATGGTCTGACATTATCTTGCTGAAATACAAGGTCAGAATCCTGTAAAAGGAACTGTAGCAAAAAAGTTCTCAGAATCTCAACGACGTACCGTTGTACTGTAAGTTGCATCTAAAGATGATCAAAGGGGTCCGGCTGTCAAAAGAAATGGCACCCCAGATCAAAACGCCTGGTTGAGGGTCTGTGTTCAAGCAAGATCGGCGCGCTGTCCTGGCTGTCTCCTGACACTTCTTCGACGATTGTCCGGACACAGTTGAAAGCGGGATTCATCGTTAAACACTGTACGCCCCAAGTCAGCATGATTCCAACCTGTTCGAGCCAAGTACCACTGTAATCTGGGCTCGATAGTGGGCAGGCATAAGTGGCAGTTGGAGTAGCGGTCGGTAGGAGTGTAAATTTCGCTCTATCAACCGTCTGTGAATGGGCATGATGCACACCCGTGTGTGGATCGCATGTCTAATGGTTGATAACGAGAAATCTGGCTCTGCGTCAGCTGATCTGACAATCAATCCTTCCTCGTGATCTGCTGTGGCTCTAAGTCGACCGCTACCATCATGATGCTGAAATCTGCCATTGTCCACCCATTCTTGCCAGCATCTTCTAATGGCCACATCACTTCTACCCATAAGACGAGCGATTCGCCGATTTGCCCACACCCTGCCTCTTTCAATCCAATGTTACGACCTCTTTTAAACTCTGACAAATGCTCGTAATGAGCTTGAATCCCGTGGCGAGGCATTTTTTCAGTCGTTGAAATTTGCATTGCCACAGAAATTTTGACTATCAGATTGAGAATTGCTTCTTGTAGATACCTGCAGAGTGCACAGTTCCGATACGCTGTAGCTCCCGCTAATCATTCATTGGATAACAAATTTTAATCATTTGCATGCTTGTTAGAAGTGTTTTTGCATATGAAATTTCATTACAAAATCGGGCAAATCCTTCTTGTTGTGTTTAATTTTTTTTGTTTTGTTATAGAGTGCATTTCCACTTCTAACTTTCAAAGACCCAGGAATATATTTTACAATAATATCACCAGTATTTAACTATTCTAAACTATTTTTAATAATTCTAATGCTCCTTCTACCTTCAGAAATATTTGCACTGACTTAACGCAGCAGGGGAAAGGAACTAACTTTTTTTACTCTTCGTTATACAGAGAGAAAGAGCACGTCAGTTGCATGCTAATCGTCCAACTGTCCGATTTAGAAGACAGTTAAAGAATTATTTGCTAAAATTTACGTAAGAACAATATCGCTCGAATTAACCCCCTGGATCATAACGAAAGAGTACTATCAAATAAAAAACGCCAGCCAAAGTGAACTGAAAAGGAATTCAGAAACTCCAAGGAGATGATACAAACTACACCCATAAATGCGATGAATAAGCCAAATTTTCAGAGGAAGGAGGAGGGGACTCACGCCGGAGGAAGCTAATAGGTTTCCCAACATATTTCCAGCTATTCGACCATACAAAAAATGACTTCCACATGATATTTTTCAGCTGTTCTTTTGATAGGACAGTTACATCAAATGAGTTAAGCTTGACAAATGTATGAATATCGTTTGGATGACAAAATATGCAACCTAAAGTAATTCTTAAAATCCTGCCTTGCTTAATAGTCCTTTTTAATGAAAACGTTAAAGTATTTTTTTTTTTTTCCTTTCCTCAAAAAACAAACAAACCATGATAATATCCACAACTTGCGTCCAGCGTTGCAGAGTAGCGGGTTCAAGTCCTGATGTCACTAAAGACCCACCCTGTAGAGGGACTAACTCGTGTTATATCTGTTGTATATGTTCAATCTTAAGTTGGCGGGGTGTAAAAGTTTGGAGAGTGGAAACCCAGTATAAATGTCCCCAATTGACCATGGTTCAAAATTACCGTCGCCAATAACCCTCTTGTTACTTTAGAGTGCAATGTTAATAGACATCATTCACGCATAAAAAAATAAAATACAAATTTTCTTCATTTATCAGACATTTTATTTGATTTTAGGGACTTATCTACACTATTAAAATCCGAAGGTAAACAAACAGATGCATTTATCTATGTGAGGCTATTTTCTCACGAAGCGCTGAACGCAGAAAAGCGCAAAAGGTACCAAAAGATGGGAAATGATCCCAGGAATGTATTTCAATCTCATAAACTCCTACATTACAATTAATTAAAAGGATATTAATTAAAAACGGTAAAAATTGGTATTCGATGGCCAACTTCGATCCTGCATTGTTGTAGCATCGACATTGTATTAAAAGTGACGTAAGTTGGCTTCGAAAACCGGTTTTTCAGCCAAACTATGTCTGCATTCTTACAAAAATACAGATGAATCATGCTCTTTAATGTTTTGATTAATATCATTTTAACTCATTGTAATTTCGGATTTTAAATCCGGGTTCATATCCCATTTTTTATACCTTCAGCGCGTTTCTGCATTCAGTGGTTCGTGAGAAGATGTTTACCTTTGAATTTTAAAAAAAAATCAAACATCCAGAAATAAGCAGTTGTTTCAACAGCTAACTGTAAAAATTTTGGATGCATTATGTAACAAAAATGGATATAAATTAATATTTTTTCTTAAAAAAATTCAAGCAAAATTCCCCCAAATGGCCGAATCTTTAAATATAGCCATTCACATAGCTATTATTTTTCATTTTATTTTATTGATGTGATTGGGGTGTAAATATACTAATATTCCTTTTCGCTACAGAATAATTTCTTAATTTTAGACAGTTTAAATCCCATTATAGAAATGCATTTTATTTTAAAAAAGAATGCAAAAAATGTTCAATAACCCTTTATTTAACATTGTCAAACGGTGATCTAAATCAATGGTGTCTCAAAGCCTCAAATGAAGAAATACTCCATTCTATAGAGAAAATAGAGTAGAATGAGAAAAACAACTCAACAACTCATACACTTACTCGCTCATCACGTCATCTATTAGACATACAGACTTGAATTGAGCACACGTGTTTCTTTTCTTAAGAGGAGATTTTCTAAGAATGGATTATATACGGAAATTGACTTCCAAGGGCAGGGGATGCGCAGGAGTTAAAGATCGAAATTCTCGTTTTTAAACACTATTAGGTCTACAGACTTGAAATTTAACAAACATGTCTCTGTTGATAGGTCCTCTCCAAAGAGTTTTGCTGAAATCGACTCTGAAGGGGGACCATTAAAAATTCATATATATATATACTTCAGTCCTTTTCTTTTTAAACCAAATTGAGGACTATATAAGAATGTTTTTGAATACAATTAAAAGACTGATGCTAATACTTGGATAGATCCTTAATTTAAAAACAATATATAACCACACAACATCACGAAATCCCCAGCGAAGCAGATTTAGTAATATATATATATATATATATATATATATATATTTTTATAAGCCTATACTCCACACAAGTATCACTCTACTTTGAGGACAACTAATCCTTGTGTATTTGCTGTTCTTATGATTTATTGAAAGGATTTTAGAAATTCACAGCGTATTGCTGCTGCGGTAGCAAAATGGTCGTCTGACAAGTAACAGTCAGGTCTTGGGTTGGAATTATGATGCTCTAAACATGTTAAATCTGTTAAAGTCTACACGTTGGTGTGGAAGTTTAGAGAATAGGGTTGCAGTTTAGGTGTCGTCTTGGATGCTTGACTGTGGTTATATACGATTATGAGGTCTATCGTCAATAGCAAAAATTAAAGCATTTTTGATAAATAAACGCAAATTTTAAAACGTTATTTTTTGGGGAGAATAGTTTGTAGCTAGCTCTAAGCCTTATAAGATAAGTTGAGCCAACCCTACCTCAAATAATCCTCTTGTCGTGTGCCCTCGCAATCCTTGCTTGCACGATTTCTCGACATTATTGGTGAGAGCTTAGTAAATAAATCCTATATTGCATTCTTTTTCATCCTCATACGAATTGTCTATCAACTTACAAAAAATTATGTTGGAACCCCAACTAAAAAGTCTACTTTCAATCACTTGATCGTTTTTGTTCGTATACCGATAAACAATGTGGAATGAACTAGCATATTCCCCATGTTATTTGGAATTTCATTCAGATATTCTTATATTTCAAGGTTCCTTTTCTATAACAAAGCTGAGCAACAAAATTAGCTAAAAAAGGTTTGAAATGTCATTTGTAGGAATGTGTTTCTAGTTAAACCAACCCATAAGACGAGAACTTCTGAATAGTATTCCCATATTGAACATTGTACGAAGAAGAAAATGAAATGGGGATTATAGTAAACAGCATTCTTATTGAAACAAAATTCAAATTCACGCAAATTTATTCAGCTGCTTTAAGAAATAATTTTTGTTCAAGTTTTCATGCATTCCTGATTTTTAGCATTAATATTCAATGTAAAGTTTTAGTAGGACGCATAGACGTATAAAAGTAAATTTTTGTAATTTCAATAGAAGAGCTTGTTAAGCTAAAAATATTTAGTTTTTGCATTTTAAATGCTTCACTCTTTTGAAAAGATGTTCAGAAAACCTTTTTAATGACAAATAGGTTACTTTACTGAATTGAAAATTATCAAATAAATTCTCATATCACGAAACAACTAGAAACTTGACTAAGAATGCCGTCTTCTAATAAAGACGTGTTCTTTCAAATGAATTAGTTGTTAAAAATTATTTTCTTATTGTTAAAAGGAATTATGAAGCAGCAACTTGTTCCGGCGGAAGTAAAGCAAAGTAAAAGACTGTTCTTAAGTAGGAAATCGAATATCAGACTTTTCTGGGAAAGAGAACGTGAAAAAATAGAAATCTAGTGCTTGGAAATGAAGTTCTTTGTTAAAGTTCTATGAGGCGCCTTCAATGCAGTAAGGAACTTTTCAAGTAACCTAATGACGTCAATGGGTTTCAGGTAGCAAGGTTATCTATTACCAATTCTTTAATCAAGTTTTTGATAATAGATATTGGATGTGTGATAAGAGCAGCTGTGTTGTAACAATATCAGAAATATTTGTTTTCATTTGCACAGAATGAATATGAAGTAAAAAGCTCGAATGCCTTGGATTTGATACATACAATGGTAATCAAGCACTCTTAAATAAAAAAGGTTGAACATTCATCAGGGTTTGATTATGACGAAACTCAACACGAACAAATCTACAGTGGACGACAGTTTCATAGCGTAGAATAAACAAATTATGTGGGATAGCAAATTTCCCAATATTTCTGCAGTAAACATTTCTATTACTAATAAATAAAATTTAAATATTTTTCCTTTAGTGCTTATTTTGCACGCACAAAAAGTGTTCCGAAATTGAAATGTATCGTATAATTTTGAAACACTAAAAAAAAAAATTCCATTTATTTTCACCCTGTGAATATAATCGTAAATTTTAGGGCATTTTTACAAAAAAAAATACTCATTATTATCGTGACTAGTGTTAAGAATAATTTTCCGTGAATTTTAAAGTCCTTGTTCGTATGGGCTTCATATATTTTTTTAGAGCATTCATGGAGAAAAACCCAGTGAAACCTCTGTTGATTTTTAAAGCCTTGTAAAGTTATCCTTAAATTACAATGTCATCTTATAAACAAACTGAGTTTGTCGCCCAATGAAATGGCTGGAAATTACACTCGATCATCTTTTGAAAGCTTGAAGTGGACATTGATCAAAGATGCTCCAATGGATTGTGTCTTCTACGTATGCTACGATCATTTATCTCTCTGACTACGATATTTGAGATTCTTTGATTTGTTTACTTGAAGAAAAATTGGATTTATATATGTTCAATACATATTTAACCATGGAAAGTACATTAAACAAAAATGTATAAAAGTATCAATTAATCATTATTTTAAATTTATTTTCTTTAAAACTCCGTCAGTAAATATTTAACTCCATAAGTAAATAAGTAAATATTTTGAAAATTGGAATAATTTTTGTATATTAATTTATTCATGCTTTGTGTATATACATTTTGAGATAACTCATTTTTGGATGAGATATCCGGATAGTGATGCACAAGTTTTTATAAAAATATTAAAAGTATGAGGTTTATTTTTAAGTGGTTTATCAATAAAAACAGTACAAGTGAAAAAACATTTATTTTCTACATAATTACCTTGTTGGTTGAGTTTTTATGGATACCCACCTCATTGAACTCTACCTCCTGGGATGTATCCATTGGTGTCTAAAACGTCTTCACTAAATCTTCCAGATGTTCCACCCAAATGTTTATCCAACCTCGTTGAACATCCACTTGAATATCACTGTCATGGCCTCATATATCTGGTGAGGAGTATCTGCATGTTTCTTGCTGTTGGGACGATCGTATTTCACAGTCGCTGTTCGAATTTCTGATCCAACTGAAGCCGCCATCGGTGTTGGATTCTGCGCAAGGGAAGCATTGATCCTTCTCACACGCTAGAAATAGCAAACGGTTTTCACGAAAAAAATTGAAACAATTCCTTACTTTAAAAGGAACCCTCATACATTGAAATTTATAACTTACTTTCCTACAAAAAGCTAACACTTTTTTTCTTTCTTCTTATTAATTTATATCACAAAATATATGTACCATTCTAAATATAATTTTAGACCTGTTGTGTAAAATGTAACTTTTAGTTAAATCATATTCTCCAATGCTAACTTTAATGTTAAAAAGAAATAAAGTTGCTAATATTTTAATTCAAAACTTTCAAAATAATTACAAATGAAAACTTTAAATTGCCTTTTTCTTTGGAGAAGGTGATGATTTGTTTCCAATTAATTAAACAGTGAAAATGAATCAATTATCTTATTTTTCATCTGTAATATTAAAACTAAATTTATTGATCGGTGGCATTCAAACTTTCTACTGCAACCCAACTTACGACATTTCACTTTAAAAACAAACTCGTTCAAGAATACCTTTCAATAATATAATGTATTCCATTGCATTTATTTACAATTTCTTCAGCCACCTTAGGACCCATAGATTGAATACCACTCCTAGGGCGATGAACAAGCTTTCTTTTGACCTTAAGAAAAGTCAGTACCCCTCATACCGACAATGGTAAATTGAGCTTTTGTGGAACCTTTGTTTCTCAGAAACTATTAAATATAAGAACTTAAAATATTATCTGTATATTAATTAGGGTTTTTTATTTATACAATGATAAAATATTTTGAATATGTTATCCACTTTTTAAAAAACATTCAACGTTTAAGTATCAATATGAAATTTTTGAAAATTGTCATTTTTTTTGTTACGATAAGTGCTTTTCAGCAAAATATTTTGGGAAACTCTCCCAAAAAGTAATTCCAATATCAATAGTTACATATTATTTGCACGTGCATTCATTCAGTAGATTTTGAAAAAAGGTACACAGAGTTTGAAAACAATCATTTTGAGAAAATTGCATTTTTATTGTAAATATAAAGAGTGTTTTTTTTCCAGGTATAGAAGTTTAAGTTGGCATTACTTTCCAAGATGACGACCGGTTTAACAGCTGTCAAGTGATTTATTCTCAGTTTGGTTCGGCAATTCATCAAAACGATCATCAAGCAAGGCGTAGATTCGTCGAATGGGCCCAAAACGAGATTGCCGTTGTTCCCGATTTTCAAAAGCGAATTTTGTTTAGCGATGAAGCGCACTTCTAGTTGAATGGCTACGTCAACAAACAAAACTGCCGCATTTGGAGTGAAGCTAATCCACAAGTGTATGTCGAAACACCGTTACATCCAGAAAAACTGACAGTTTGGTGCGCTTTATGGGCTGGTGGAATCATTGGTCCGTACTTCTTTAAAAACGATGAAGGCCACAACGTTACAGTCAATCGTGATCAGTATAGAGCCATGATTACTAACTTTTTCATTCCTAAATTGAACAATCATGATGTCCAGGAGCTGTGGTTCCAACAAGACGGCGCAACATGTCACACAGATCGTGCCACAATCTATTTATTGAAAGACACCTTTGGTGACCGCCTAATTTCACGTTTTGGACCTGTGAATTGGCCTCCAAGATCTTGTGATTTAACACCGCTAGACTATTTTCTGCGAGGCTATGAAAAGGCATTGGTCTATGCGGATAAGCCACAAACGTTTGACCATTTGGAAGACAACATTCGCCGTGTTATTGTCGATATACGGCCACAAATGTTGGAAAAAGTCATCGAAAATTAGACGTCCAGATTGGAATACATCCGAGCCAGCCGTGGCAGTCATATGCCAGAAATCATATTTAATTTGTAATGCCACAAGATTATCTTTCGAATAAAAAAATTCATGTCAATCGAATAATACATCGTTGTTTTATTGTAATTTAAAGTTCTATACCTCTAAAAAAACACCCTTTATACATTTCATCACAAAAATAATGAATTACATCATGTATTTGTCCTGTTTTATTAAACATTATTATCTTCTTAATTTATTTTGTATAAAATAGGAAGCAAAATGTCTTAAATCGCCCAGAAAATACATACATATTATTTTTCAGTTTTAGTTTAACGAGATATTTTGTAGCATTTACATCCATTTTCTCAAATTCTGTATCAATCTTTGAAGAATTTTAAGCTTTGTTGAATTACAAATAGCAAAGTTTACCATAATTCATCATAAATATAATGTACATATGTATCAATGTAAAAGTAATGATTTAGGAATATTTGATTATATGACATATGGAAAGGTTTTATTATGGATTTGTATGTTCACATATATACACAATTTATAAAAGTCCCAAAATTCAAAATTTTCTCTAAACTGTTCAAAAGATTTCTAAAAAAGTCAAAAATGAAACTGCTTTTATGTTTTTAAACATGAAATTTATATATTTTTATGCATGTAACAGTCTTCTCGCAACAACAAAATCATTAACACATCTGATATATATGATTAAGTACATTTTATTGAAAAACCTTTGGATATTACAACTTAAAAACTTGTCTGAACAATAAATAAACATTAATATTTGCAATCAAGTGTGAAATATTTAAAATATATTGTTTAGTTTTTTCAAAAACATTCAGCATAAAAGTATCACTATGAATTTAAAAGAAAAATTAACGTTTATTTTGTCACGATATGGTCTTCAGCTAAATATTTTGAGAAAATTCAAAAAATCTCACATCAGTATATAATTACAAATCAGCAACAAGAGGAAAGTAAAATCATGTTCATTCTTGCATTAGATTTTGAGAAAAAGGTCCATGCTTTTTTAAAAAATATCATTTTTGAGAAAATTGCATTTTTACCATAAAGTGTTACTTCATCACAATAATAATGAATTACAACATGTATTTGTCCCATTTTATTAAACATTCAACATTATCAATATTGAAAGAATTTTCAGTTTTGAGGCATAACTTACATGAAAGTTGACCATAAAACATCATTAATGCATTGTAATATGCAAGTTAATGATTTAGGAATGTAAAGTAATATGTAAAAGTAATGATTTAGGAATATGTGATAATGCGACATTTCGAAAGTTTTCTCGATGGATTTGAATGTTAATATACTAACAACTTCCTAAAGTATCAGAATTTTAGT
Source organism: Trichonephila clavipes (assembly GCA_019973935.1). Lineage (NCBI taxonomy): Eukaryota > Metazoa > Arthropoda > Arachnida > Araneae > Nephilidae > Trichonephila > Trichonephila clavipes. The sequence goes on along the minus strand of BMAU01021243.1, from coordinate 1,701,551 downwards.
TTCTCTATATTTTAGACCAGTGATTTCTAACACAACCACAATAAGACTTGTTTTTTTTAATATCTGAAATTCATTTATTTTTATATGTATCTAGCAAGCTTATCGCAACAATGACAATATGTCTTTTGTAACTTTTTCTCAGAAACTATTAAACATAAATACTCAAGATTTTGTCTGTATATTAAAATAAACCTTTATCTTTATACTTAAGAGAAATTTCAAAAATAAATGGTTCAGTTTCTTTTTTAAAAAAAAAGATGAGTTTTGTATAACATGATTATGTATTTAATAAAAATTGTAATTTTTGTCATGACATGTTTTTCCTAGCTAAATGCTTTAGAGAAATATTTCAAAAATTTCACTTCAGTATAAACAAGTATATATCCATGCATGAAGTAGTTTTAGGTACTTGAAACAACTTTAAAAATAAAATCTTTAGAAATAGAAATTTTTATAAGATATCTTATACTTTTTAAAAGTAAGTATTCTTTACATGTTAGTAATCCTTGTGTTTGGAACTTAACAAATATTATGTTTAAAAATCTATCGGTTTATAATTAAACTACAAATCACTCCAACCATTTAACTACAGTTCAGTTCAGTAGAGTGATATCACTGTAAAAGTGGAGACTGGACCAACGCCTTATGCTCCGATAAAATTTGGATTAGTTTTTAACCGAAGTTGTAACGTACAGCTCGTGATTACATTGTCCATCAGTAGTTTAATTATCGCCTTGTGCTTCAACTGAGATTGATGAAAGTAGAGTATTGAAAAACTATTAGCTGGAATTTTAGAATCTATTGGATGATGTCAAAAATTTTTCAAATTTTTGAACATGCTCTATTGTTTTACATTTAGCTATTGAGGAATAAGACCATTCTCCGTGGTTGGAGATAAAATTTTTCAAAATTTCACGCTGAAATTTGTATTTGATACAGTATAATATAAAATGTTAACACACTATAGTTTCTGGTACTTTACAATCTGCACACAAATGAGAATCTGTTTCTTTAAAAAGGAAATATACATCACTTAATGGTAATTTTTTAGCTCGCAACTTATTGATTAAAACTTCTGTATTTCTATTTTTTGCTGCCTGTCTGTTCCATTTTTCAAGATGAGAAATATAAAATTAATTTTTATGTCTTTTTCTCTTTTTCCATATTTCTTCACTTTTATTTTTGTGTTGTTTTTTTAAATATGTATGTAGATCTTCCCAAGTTATATCCAAGAAATAATATTCCACGGCTCTGGAGAGGCTTTAGCTAATTTATCAACTTCTTCATTAATCCCTATTCCCTTGTGAGCTGGTACCCAAATGAATGTAATTGATTGAGCTATTTGGAGGCACTGATGTAAAGTTGAACTTAAATTTAATCTTATCGTATTGGATTTTCTATTAATATTTTGGATGCTTTTTAGGACAGATAAGCTGTCCGTCAAGATGATATAATTTTCTGTTTCAGAAACCCAATTTTTTAACGCAGTTCATTTGGCTATAGCTTCAGCTGTGAATATTGAAATCATTTCTTTCAGTATGAAATTTTGTCGGATTTTTTTCTTAGGGATCAAAATTCCTATTGATGTTTGATTAGTATTTTTTGAACCATCGGTTGCTATTATGATATTGTTATTAAATTTTGGCTGAATGTAATCATTAAATATATTTTGTATTATGTCATCTGGAAGATCCTTGTTTTGAAATGGTAGTTCATGAGTATAGATGTTTATTTTGTGATTTTCGTAGATTGGAGGAGGAGGGATCCATTGGAGAATATTTACTTTAGAGATACATAATTCTTGGAGCAGGTTGATCGTCTTTTGAAAAATACTGATCTCTTTTTCTCTATATTTATAAAAAATACTATTTATATTCCAAAATAACCTTGCGTTCGGTGAGCAGTCTTTTAATGTTATTTGCTTGGTTATAAATTTTTGGCAAAGGAAATTATGGCGAGTATTAATACTTCCATTCATAGACTCTGCTCTTAATAAGTCTAACGGGGTATTGTCTGTGGGACAGTAGAGAAATCTCTTTTCATTACATCAAGAGAGATTGACCTTAGAGAACCCTCTTTTAAGCCTGGAGGAATGAATGTAGAGCCCCTGCCTGGGTTAGAGCTACATAAAATAATAGTTTATCCCTCGCACATTAAGCTTGGCTTTATCAAAAACTTATATATGAATAAGAATTAAAGTATATGAATATAAGAATGGACCTATGTGTATTTAAGTAAGTGTATGAAAAATTCGCTTGATTCAGTGAAACGAAATTTAAAGGTGCTTTTGTGAGACCTCAGATTAAACAACTTCAGCGATCACAAGTTTAAAAAACTTGTTCGGGTCAAAGAAAAACAGGTTTGGGATATGTTTCATCAAGTTTTTAGAGAATGACAAGGCGAAAAACAACAAAGGTCAGGTCAAATTTTATGTTGGCATTATTACAGAATTTCAGTTGTAATGTATCCTTGAAGATCCACACTTTCTAGATTTCCATTTGAATTTCTTCTCTTCTACAATTCAGTGGCATAGTAAATGTTTTGATCAGGACATGGATTCCATGGAAAAGTGGTCCCAAGGCAACTAATTCACAACTATGCGGCAATGTTGGATGCATGTCAAAGCTGCTCTCTGCATCCATTACAAGGGACATGCCAAAAGAAATCGAACACTAATGTATAGTTTTACTATGGGTAGGCTTTACAAAAAACTGAAGCAAATTCAGCCTTTTCTTTGTCATTTTTGTGTTCAGAACATTGAACTCAGTATGAAATGATTACATTCATTTCGGAATCAGAAACGTTTGGAAAGTTGATCGCCCAGTGCTTTTGCTCAAAAATATAAAAGCTAGAAGAACACGATTACACAAACATTTTTAGAATTAGCAAATGAAATTTGATTTGAATAGAACTATATATTACTTTATAAATATTTAAGTATTGTAAATTGGTTCGAGTTAGGATTCAATCAACGTCTTTTTACTATTTTGCTAAACATTTCTGTTTGAAAGTACCTACAAGAAACAATTACTCATTGTGTGAAAAATCATTTATTGCTAAACATATGTAAAACACATGTGAACATGAAAAATCTCACACTGAAATAATTAGCAGCTCTTGAAAAATATTCAATGAATGATGAAAAAGTTTTCCAGAAAACCATCCATTTTGAGTATTTTTATCTTTATATACTTTATTTCAATAGGAATTTTATTCTAATCCTTTTTTCCTAGTTATTAATTGAATTTTTCCTTTGGTTCTGGGATCGAGTGCCCCGTGAATGCATTTATCAAAGTGATCTCGGAGAGCGACTCTAAAGGGTGACGCGTATGAACAAGAGTTGGAAGTAGGGGGACTACTTTTCTTTAAGCATTGGGCTCAAGAAAAGTAGGGAACCCTAAAATATATTCAAGGTATTATATGAACATTAGAAATATAGGTAATTTTATTCCGACTAATTTCTCTTCCAAGTGGTGAAACTCTCATGAAATAAATTTTTGAAAGAAAGTCATTCAACATTTTCCCTCTAGAACAGAAAGAAAGAAAAATCTACATAAATATATATTTTTGTAGACAATTGATTTTGCTTATGGAACAAGATACACAAATCTTAGGAAATGTATATATCAATAATTTATGACCTAAGTACCGAGTGCCAATTGAATTTCAAATTATTATTTCTTAACTAAATTTTGGTTAGTTTTTTTGTAAGACGAGAAAATCAAACTCTAGATCCCTCCCTCTGTGTGTGTAAGAGTAAAAAACATGTTAACCATGATTTAAATTACATTTTAAAAACGAAGAAATTGAAGGAATTACAATAATACATTTTGAAATAAATGCTTCTAGTTTAATAAAATTTAAGTTACAATAATTATCTTAACACTTGTTTCACTTGAAATGCCACAAAGATTTTTGCCACTAAATTTTATATAAATTGATTTTTTTATAATAGAAATATGTATTAAATAGAATTCAGTGATTACGCTTGAAAGAACTTTTAAAAACTGTTTTATTTTTGAAATACTTTTAAAGTTAACAAGAATTTGGGGATGAATTTTATTAAAATAAATCTTCATCTAATAGGTTAAAAATTGAACAAGTTGGAACAATTGTCGTGAAATTGATTGAATGCTTACACCCATCTTAATTTGTAGTTGAAGAAACTGACATCTACTGTGTGAAATGTAGTAATAATCCTCGACTCAAGTAAAAGGACCCAAAATAGTAAAAAGGATTAAAGGATCATTTGTTATAGAACAGATCGTTTTTATTTTCGTATTTCAAAATTACTTTGATTAAAATGAATTTTTCCAGCATATTTTTTTTATTATTATGAGCAATACTTCAAAAATGCCAAATGTACAATGAATGAATTCATTATTAAGAGCATTTGGAAGCCTTTGAATTCAATTACAAAAAACATTAGTATGAGAATGATCCTCAACACCACTCGTAGTTGGTATCCTCATGCTTTTCAAATCCTAAAGAGTTACGATGTATTTCCGATTCCATGGCAACATCTTTTACATCTATTGAGCTTGCAGTGGAGTGGGGCTAAGGCTTATCAGAGCTTGAAAAGGGAGTGACTTGCGCCCAATGTTGGCAGGGAATGAAACAAGTTAAGTGTAGAACTTTCTCTGCATTGCGCGTTGCTAGTTATGTATCAGAAAAGCAATGATACGTATACCCATAGGAGTGCAGGAGTAGTTAATAAAAAAGTACCAGAAAAAATTATTCAAGAGACTCCCCCCACAAAATTATTACTAAACTAAAATATAAAAATTTGAAAAATGCTTTAACATGAATGTTACAAAGGCATGAATTCAGCTAACCGTAAAAAAATGTTCTATTTTTCTATGTAAACTGATTTGAACGTATCAAAAAATGTTTTAATAGCAAAATCAATGATGTGAAACTCTGGATTTTCAGCTCTATTTTTATAATTTTGTGCTTTTTATGCGTGCTAACATCAAAATAATTTAGCTATGAGGGAAATAATAAACAGTGTGCTATACATGCATACAGTTTTAGGATCAGTCAAATCAGAAAAATAACGTCATCCAAATCTTCCATTTTGAATGCCTTACTACTAGCAAGGGGAAGGCACGACTAAGGAAATTCATTTCGGGTCGAGACTTGGTGTAATAGTAGTACTCCTTTAGAGTGTTCAACCCTCAATGTAATTCCACAGAGTGGCCAGTCAATTCTGAGAAACTAACCTTCGAAATTCATGCTTAGATTTTATACAATTAAGTTACAATTTCTTCCAACGATTCCTTACCATGGTTGGAAGAGAGCATGGTTACTATGCGGGAGGTCAGGGTTCCATTCACACGATAACTTTCTTTTCAATTCTCTTTCAATTAATTATTCAAATTAAATAGATTTATTTAAGAAAGATTTATTAATTAAATGGTATTTTATGTAATTATTTCGTATTTTTAAAGTAAAAAAATTAAATTAATTTATATTTTTAAATTATTTATTATTAAAATTGTTTAAAATTATTATTAGTTAAAGTTATTTATTATTAAAATTATTATTTATTATTAAAATTATTTAAATAAATTTATTAAAATGACATAAGTAAATTTATTAAAATTAAATATATTTAGTTAAAAAGGACCTATTAAATATTTCATAAAATTATAAAATAATTAAATTAATTATATATAAAAAGACACATGTATTATTTTTATTATATTAATTATAAAATACTTTAATATATAATAATATATATTCAAAATTATTTTATATTATATATAATATTTTATTTATAGTATATTGTATTTCACATTATAAAACTATCTGTAACTAATTTTTATTTAAAATATAATTTAATATTTATTACATATTTTATTATAAATGTTATTTATTAATATAAAAATATATTTATATAAAATTTAATATAAATATTTATATAATTACAGTGTTTTTTTACTTGGTAAAATACAAAATAATCACATAAAATATTTAATATTTAAAAAAGCTTTTATAAATAATTTATTTGATTTGTAAAAATAATTAAAAGAATTGAAAAAAAGAAGTTTATTGCGTGAATAGAACCCTGACCTCCGCATAGTAACCAGGTGCTCTCCCAACCATGCTATGGAATCGTTGGAGGAAATTGAAACTTAATTGTGTAAAAGCTAAGAATGAATTTCGAAGGTTTTTTTCTCCGAATTGACTGGCCATTCGGCGGAATTCCATTGAGGGTTGAACAAAAACCCTAAAGGAGTACTACTATTGAACCAAGTCTCGACCCGAAATGAATTTCCTGAGTCATGCCCTCCCCTTGTAAGAAATGAAATTCCATCCCAATGTTTCTGCATTATCTCATGCTAGTAATGTATTTTAAAGTTTTTCATTTCAAATAGCACAAGACTGGAACTGGTTAAAAATCCAAAAATATTTTCAGAAGGACTTTAATGAAAAATAGAGTTGGTTCGATTTTTCGGCACACATAATCAGGGGTATATGAATACAAATGGACCGGTTGTTAAACGCAATAGGATCGTCCAATTCAAATCAAGCACTACTTTGACATGGAAACTGAATGGACCTACCCAAAGGCTAGCTTCAAAGTCATTGGTGAGTATTTTTCTCCCTTGAGAGAATCAATCGTTTGACCTAACTCTCGAGCTCCCACAGCACAACCATCATTGACAACTTAAAGGCTTCGCATCATTTTTCTGTGCAGTTGGCACATTGGAAGCTTCAGAGCAAATTCTATTGTGTACAAATTATTTGAAATCATCAAATATTAAATTAAATATTTTCCTTTAACATTCGTTAGGCTCCATTTCTTGTAATTCTCTTCAAAGTTGACTTACTACAATTTTGTAAAACATCCAAAAATTGATTCAACTTTTTAATCTAATAATTGTTTCAACTACTACCTTCTGAGCATGTATTTCAGCTTGGGCTTATGATTCAATGGAACCCATATATATATGAAATTATAGTATTATAGAATATCAAAATTCATGAAGAATTCCTTCTCATTCTTCTAAACTGATAAAAAAATACATAAGTATAGAATAACTAAAGGTTTGATTTTTTTTTTTTTTCAAAAGTTACAATCCCAACTAATTTTTTTATTTGAATTTCTAAGTCTTATGTTTTAGTACTAAAAAGATTTGTTTGGGTGACAACGAAATTGTTTATAAAAGAAATACTAAGCTAAAAAAAATTCCTTCATTAAGTTTTATTTTGAGATTATAACAAATCCAAAGGATTATTTCAGGGATAAAACAGTAAGATACAGGGAGATAAATAACACCTTAGAAGAAGAGCACATTTCCTTTGATCTGAAAAATCTTGTTCAATGGTATTTGTGTTCTAGAATCAACTTCCTTAACACATGTTCCTTAATCTTTCTGAATTAAGATTAAAATTATTGTGGGATACTGAAAATATGTATAAACGTATTGATGGAAAGAACAGTCTTTCCACTTTGTTATGGATTAAAAATACCAACGAATTCTTCAAATATTTGAACAAGCTAATCAACTCCTTCAAGCAAAACCAAGTGTTTTTTCTGGTTTGGAAGCCTGTTATTGAAGGCATTTGGTATTCCTGTGTTGGCACTTTTTAAATCATGCCTTTTTAATACATTTTTTTCTCGTTTAACCACCAATGCATTAAATTTTCGCAAAATTAATGTCTCCCTGCATTTAGAAAGTCTGATTTAAGATCCATTTCCTTTTAGGGAGGAACTGAGAATTGTGTGAGGGTATGGAATCCATTGACGAATACCAGTAATTGTCCAGCTGAAAGGTAAGAGCTATTTCAATATTTCTGATGTAATGAGCAAATCAAACAATTACATATCTGTACATTTACTATCATTATTTTAATTAAGCTTGTATTGATTTTGACTACTAACAAAAGTTGAAATTTTATTATAAATGTACAAAAATTTATAAAGCTTTTCAATGGATCCAGCTAAAAGATCTTGGAAAATCAAAGGAAAATACCTGTTTTCTTCTCAATTTCGAATCGAAAGTAAAGATTTATTCCTTATGTTGAATTAATCATTGTATAAAAACAGTTTTTTTTCAGTATTCAATCAATTGGGATGTCAATTTCTTTTATAAGAGTCCCTCTGGAGTTATCTTAATTCAACACCATTGAAGCTGGCATTAGGATTTAAATGCATCCAAAACATATTTTTCCACTCGACTGAGACTTGTAAAAGCTCTGTGGGTTTTTGTCACTCTAGAGTTACACAATGGATCATTAGACTTTGAAGAATTACTATTGAATTTCACATGGACATTATCCAATCATAAATCACCATTGAGGGACCAAATATTCAGGTTCTATCCAATACGAATGGAGTAGCAGCAAAAGCAGGAGAGGGCATTTTTTCTGAAGAAATGTTTAATGAGGTATAGGCGAGCCATCTGTAGAGTGCTTTTCGGGCATGATGTACTCTAAATAGCCATCACAAGTCCTCTCGGGAAGTTGGTGGACGGGGAGAGAGGAGGGTGGCCCTGTTCACCCCAGGGTATTTTCTCTCATAATTGGAATGGAACCGAGCTAAAAATAGTACTGTCACCTGTAGGGTGTTCAAGGCTATGGCTAACGACAGGCGTACATCTAGCCCCTTGCCATGATGATTTTCGTAGACCTGTATCTGACGCAGTAGAGATCAGGTAGCATGAGAAACAACAACAATAACATATACGTACCGTCAAATAATTTTGACTTGAGATTATTGGGAAAATAATAATAATAAATATATTAACAAATTAAATCTGTTTATTTACTACTAAAAAGTACATTTTGCATTGTAGAGTATTAAATGTTTTAGATATACGTATAATTCAAATTACAAAGTAACATTAGTGTGACTTCTGTAGTTGCCGATTAGATGACAAATAACTTACATTTGTAAGACGTTACTTTTAGTAAAACACATGCTGAATTGGAGTCATCTGCCAAATGGTTTCTGAGTCCTTCATGATAGTCCTCTCTGAAAATAATGAATCTCGGGTTTAGGGAGATGAAAAGATGGTTGAAATAGCATAATCTAGCTTCTTCAAACAGTTAAACGTATCTGGAGACGAATTAGAAAATCTCATTACTGGCATTTTTACATATACTGCTTTTAATTTTTTCGGTTTCAAACCATTCCAGTTTTTTCTTGTTTCAATCAATTTTCGAATTCATATTGAACTAGACTGAACTCAGTGAAAGCTACATTTCAAATTCTTCTATATCCAACCAATTGAATTGAGACAAGTTTAGTTTATCAAATGAATTCACATCAGGGTACATAATAAACTTGAGTTTTTACGAAAATTCTTTGAACTGAAAAAATCTCGCTGAAAATTCCTTGATTGAAGATTCAGTTAGGGAAATAAATTCTTCAATAACTTTTTCTTCGTCTGGTTTCTCATGTACATTTATTTTTTTTTTGATTTTTTCCCCAAGTTTGGGAAGTACTTGTAGTTTTTTGTAATAATATCGTTTCTGAAAACACGCAGTTTAGCGTCAAAAGGGCAAATGAAATCTATCATGGCGATATTTTTTTATTTGGGCCTTGAAGCTTTACGTTCAATTTTTTGAAATGCTGGTATATGTCTTTGAAAAACATCAATCTTGAATGTCACATAACATCCAGCAGCATAGGTATTGTTCAATGTTTGCATCATTTTGCAGAAATTTCTTGCAAGCAGTCAACAACTCTTTGAAGAACCTTTCCACGGCTCAACATTGTTATACATTAGTTAGGGATTCTTTGAACAACTTTCGCTGTGCCTTTAAGTACATTACATTGACGTTACATTAACAAGAGGTGTTAAACCCTTTTAACACACACAGGGCTTGTTTGGGAATAAATCAGTTATGTTTTTTTTTAATATTTTATTGTGAACATTTATAACTCCCTGTACACTACACACGGGGGCTTACAGAAGTAAGCATGAAACACACATTACAAAGGAAAGAAGGCATTTAAAGCCATGAAGGATTACAATACAAACATCCATGCCTTCTCCGGGATTCGAAGCCAGGCCTTACGGCTCCGCAGCGTCACTATTTAATCTACCAGATGGGTGGCATGGCAATTATGTCAAACCACTCTCAGCACACAAGGTTCGCTGGTGAATAATGCTACAGCGTTCGAGAATGGAATGTCCTATGTCTGTTTCAAATAAATTAATAAAATCATTTTTAGCTCACTTTATTTGGATCACCATCAGTTGTTACTGAAACAATATTTTCAAATCTATTTCTTCCTCTGCATGGAATTTTTGACAGCCTAGCCGTACTAATATATTTGCTCCGTAAATATCGCTTTTTTGACAAAAAGGTTTGTGATTAGCTTAAAAATGCCATTTTACAGACGATGTTCTACGTTCCAGAACAGAAAGCACACACCGCTTTGTCGCCTTTACTAATTCTGGCATATTTTTCTGTCCACCAAGTTTGAAATTTTTTGTTACATTTACTAGATTGCACTTTTTGATTTTGCTGAGCTAGCTATGTTAAATAGCAGTAAAAAATCGTAAATATGAAGCAAACTTTTAAATACAGTTGTGTCAACTAAATTGACTATGTTATGCGTAGACAAACGTGGCATCATTAGCATTTGTAGTCAATGCAATATTGCGTGGCAATGGCACGTGGCCATGAATGGTCCACGTATCATTGGTTCGTCATCCCTGGTCTGAAGGAACAGTCAAAGAAAACTGTTATCATTTCATGAAAACTATTAAATACCAATAGAAATTAGATAAATTCTATCTCATTGTGTTTTTGATTTGCCATGATATCAAATTATTGGAAGGACCTCTGTCATATAGTTATGTAGTCTCTAGTTTTATGGCCAATAATCTGAAGGGCTCTTACAAAAGATCTCTACACGAAGCATTTCACATTTCAAACGAAATTGACAATTTATATTTCAGAAGCTTTGGGCATCGAATACAAATTAATAAGACGAATAACATTGATACCTTAATGAAAGTTGCTCTGTGGCTTCAAAAAATAATGGGCACTTCTGGTCACACAAAATGCAACATCAAGAAGGACATGAGATATCACAGCGAAATTTATTTAGCAGATAACATGTTAAGCAAAGATCAGACGACTAAAATTACATTCTTTTGTGACTTGTGGATGTAGTTAGTAGTAAGTGACGCTACGGTTGGCCATGGTGCGTGTTTGTGCTATACCGCTAATGAGTTGCATATTTCCTCGCTAACAATGCATGATGTAAATTTCATATAGTTTGCATGCTTACTGTAGGGTATAGTATTTTGTGTGGCCAGCAGTGTAATTTTCAATTTTAAAGTTTTTACACTAGTTTTTATTTTACAATTGGGGAACACAAAACTCCCTAAATGTTTGCTTTTTATAAGTACACTCTGCATGCTATGACGAATGATTTCTATGCGTTAGAAGAATTTCTCTCCTACTGACAAAATAATTTCATGTTCGTACCTCTTTTGAAATAGTTGAGCATCTTATGTATATATATATATATATATATATATATATATATATATATATATATATATATATATATATATATATATATATATATATATATATATATATATATATATATATATATATGTATATATGTATATATATATGTATATATATATGTATATATATATGTATATATATATATATATATATATATATATATATATATATATATATATATATATATATATAAATATATAAAAACAATCACAATTATCAATTTAAAAATTGAAATAAATGAATCCTAAAATACCAAAACACTTCAGAATATCAATGGCGAATATAAAAGATAATGTTCCATCATTTTCAAACAAAATTAAAAAATTATAAAATAAAATAAAAATTTAAAAAATATCCAAGTGTAATCTCGGACTTAGGACCGATAAGTGGGGTTAAACTAGTTTGATGGCGCCAACCTTCCCCCTATTGCAACTTGGTAAGTTAATTGGAAAATTTTTTCAAATTTCAGAAAAAAAAATTTAAAAATTAAAAATTAAAAAGTTAAAATTAAACCATTATACTTTAAATTAAAAAGTTAAAATTAAATCATTATACTTGAAAAATAAAAGTATTCGCCATCACATTCCGAAAGATATTGCAATATTAAAATTTAAAAACAATTTAGTGCATAATATAAGTGAACCTTCAGACTCCCAAGATGATGCACCCATCATTAAAATAGTTGTAAAGGTAGAAAAAATAAATTCCTGATCCGAAAGTTAAATCAAAAAATATTTGAGATCCGAAAGTTCAAATCAAAAATTATCTAAAATTAAAAAGTTCAAATTAAAAAATCCGAAAGTTCAAGTTAAAAAATCTGAAAGTTCAAGTTAAAAAATCTGAAAGAGTTCAAGTTAAAAAATCTGAAAGTTCAAGTTAAAAAATCTGAAAGTTCAAGTTAAAAAATCTGAAAGTTCAATCTAAAAAATTCGAAAGTTCAAGCTAAAAAATCCGAAAGTTCAAACTAAAAATTTCTAAAAACTGAATGTTCACATTAAAAACACAGTATATTCACAAATGAATAGAGCAAATCATTAAAAATACAGTATATTCACAAATGAATAGAGTAAATCATTAAAGACTCACCAAACAGTATCCCATCAAGAATATGATCCATTTCTTATAGCACGACTTTTCATTTTTAATATATCAATTACACATCATATTTTGCTCATAACATCTAATCATGTCAATCCATCGATTCTTGATCCAACACTAGAGTATGACTACTTGGCATTAGATGCAAACCATATCACATGTAAAAGACTTGCTTGATTGATTGGTCATAAATGTCTGTTTGGACATAAATGTTTAACTGGTAATAAATAATTTTAAAGTGTATATATAGTCGTGTAAATATTGTTTTAAGTGTGTGTGTATTAAAATGTATATTAAAATGTAACCTGTGTGTGGAATGCACAAATTCTTCACAGCTGGACCACTAACAAGCTGACTTTGTGGACCTAATGTTGTGTGGTGGATTTGTGCATTTACGAGTTTAAAAATATTTTTAAGAAATATTTCTGATCTATATATTTTCTCAGGAAATTGATGGGATAATCATTTTGTATGCACAATAATATAAATTTCTGGATATTTTTGAATCCATCAATATTGTGCGTAGTTAAATTATTATTTCTCAACAAAAAAATTAAAATTATATTTCTAAATACAGATATATGAAGACAACTATTGAAGTTTGGTATCTTTATGACACTGAATTTAAATACTTCCCTTTTATCATATATATTGCTATATAATTTGTTGTCAATAATATTTAAATCCAAATCCAAAAATTCAACTTTGTTTGAGTTAAAATTCGTCTGTATTAATTTTAGGTATTCCGGATAAAAATTAATGTTAGGTTTAAATTCTCTATCATTACCTATAGCAATTAAATCATCTATGTATCTCAACAAGAGACAAGAGGGTTCCTTTCTTCGAACTATTTCATAATGGTGTAAATACAGGTTAGCGAGACTATTACTAGCCGGGCCACCCTGAGGCAATCCTTTGATTTGTTTATAAAGTTTGTTCTCAAAAATAATGAAGTTCTCCTGTATAACAAAACGAATAAGTGTATTGAACTTTTCAAAACTAATGTAATTATTCAAATCATATTTCTCATATGCATCTGAAAGTACCTGAATTATATCTTCTATTTTAATGGAGTTAAATAAATCTTCGAAATCGAACCCATTCACAGAAAATACCTCTTGTTGATCAACTTACTTTATTACATCATGGCTGTTTTTTATAATAGAAGTATCCTTAAATTTGTCTATTGTATCTTGTAATATGGTCTGTAAAATTCTTCCCGATTTTGATATATAAGTATTGAACCCATTTGTTACACTGCGGAATTTGATTGGATTCTTATGAAATTTAGAGTCAGAAATATATGGGGATATATAATTTTATTGCTAGAAATATTTAATTGTTTACCAAATGCCAATAATCTGTTGTTAATTTCTTTCATACTAAATTTACTTACATCATATGCATTATTATTTTGTATATGATCATTTATTAATTTACTATAATAATATTTACATATAATTGCATAATTTCCTGGTACTTTATCTACATAAACAATCACAAAGTGTTTTTGTAAGTTTTCTATTGGTCCCTTAATTTTTATATAACAATCTTCATTTTTTGTTCTAAAATTAAAATTCATTAAGTCCTTGAGGACATGAAAACCAAATTCTTTAAAAGCCTGAGTAGGTAAATTATATTTAATTGCAACATTTAGAATAAATTTATTAATATCTTCTGATAGCTGTTTTCTCACATTTAAATTGCTGTTTGAAATAGTCAATCGATAACCAGTACCTTTGCTCATAATTTCTCTTAGTTTCTGATCCTGTACAATTTCTAAGTTGCCAGTTATTACGTGCCCATGATATTCGTCTACGTAATTCTTGTATTCATTGCAACAACATTCTTTTTTATCCACCAATTCCTTAATACTATTATAGTTAAAAATTGATCTACTAATTTTTTATTATACTTGAACGCTCGTTTTATTAACACATTTTTCATCGGAAATAAATCCATGTGTTTCCCAAATATTTCAGAAAATTGTATCCCATTATATGATTTATTCATGTATAGCAAAGTACAATATTCTATATTATAAACCTCCTTAGAGTCTATTTTTATTTTTAATCTATTTGTAATATATTTGCATAAATCCATTACCAAGTGTGATCCATGATTATCTTTTAATCTAATACTTTTTAATAAATTTAAAACTATTATTATTTCCTGTTTATTAAGTCCAAATAAAAAATACTTTATTTTTCCAACATTAAAACCATTCTCAAAGTCTTGTAATAAATTATTTACTTCTTTTTTAACTGTATCTATATCTCTATTTTCTCTCTTTGCGTCCACCCTTACCAACTCTTTTTCTCTTATTACTATTATTTCTACTATTATAAATATATTCTTTATCATTTTGTTTCACTGCCTGTATTAAATTCTTATTATTCCATATTACATTCAATCCGTAAGGATACATAGCATTATAAATACCAATGTAAACGTTTTCATACCATAGTCTATTTATCTTATTTGGAACAATTTTAATAATATTTAACGCAACATCTTCAAAGCCATGTTTATTAAAATGTTGTATTTCTAATGTATATATATATATATATATATACGCACACACCATATGAGGCATGGTGTAATACTAAGTCTTACATTCCAATGGAGACAGAGATAATATATCGGCCTTTTTGGATTCCATTTTCATTTTTCCCCTAGCAACAAATTGCACATTGCCTTGGTAAATAATCCCTGTTCTTCCTCGAATATTTTCAGGAATCTAAATTCCTGCCTTGAACGAAAAATTTCCTCCTTCACCGCAAAGAAAATCCCGGATGAAAAATATTTCCTTATCATGGACAAAGTGCATACACTAGCAGAAAGAATTTCACTATTAGAATTATATATATAAAAATATGTACGAATCAAAGATAGAAAGAAGAAAATATCAGTGCCGCTTACGGGGAAACTGGTTGCGGTTAGCATTCAGTATCCCGTAAGGTGCTCGGGTAAACCAGTTAAGAGTTTAAAAAAAATGCATTCTAGATTTGTACAAAATTGGTCTGAAAACTGAGCAATCATTTGAATATATTTTTCGGGACTAATCAACATCTTTGAGAGTAACTGATCGAAAAGGAAAACTTTATTGAAAAACTTAATAATAAAGGGCTGTGTAAAAAAAGATGTATTTTTTATATTTTATTGCTCAAAATCTTTTACTTCTTATCATAAGGGGTGAAAAAGGCAACGAGTCGTGGACGTGTTTGTATATTGTTTTAAAGATTTTCTTAAAGAAAATCGATGTTATATAACATAGAAGAAGCATTACATTTTCTTAATTACTTAGAGCTATTTTCCTTTTTTTTCTTAATAACAGAAATTTTCCTTAGGAGAATCTAAATAAATATAATATTTAGAATGGCTGTCTGTGTTCAAATATTTTGATGCAAATATTAAAAGAACAAAAATTAAGGCTACATATTACCTTAAAAATGACAAAACCATCATTTTCTTTTATTTTATTTATTTATTGAATGTTATTGGGCTTATATATTTGGGAGGCTTCCCCTTCCCCCCGAATTTAGATCTGATAAGGAATTTTTATTTAAGACATTTGAAGTTTTCTGAATTTATTTTTTACTTTGTTTCATATTTTTAAGCCTTTTTTCAATTCTTGTAAATTTAACTAACTCAAAATATTTTTTGTGAGCACATTGTCTGTCAAACTTACTTAGAGCTTCCACGGGACCAGATCGGTTATTGGACTTCGCAGTTCTGCTAATAAAAACAGAACTTGAAAAACAAAAATCATCTTGACTATGGTTGTTATTATTATCAATGCATTTTTTAATTGAAATCATTTCTAAATCCCCGTGCACCACAAAGTATCACTCGGGGCTTGCAGAAGTACGTTTGAAACCCACATTACCAAAGAAAGTAGAAAAAAAGTTTTGAAATCATGAAGAATTATAAATATTTACAATAGATTTACAGAACTTTTTAAAAACAATTCTGGTGGAAATAAGTTGGGTAAAATTCGGAGGAGAGCCAGAGAGTTTCAGGATCTTTCTCTTTCTCTGACAAACTTGTGACACAGAAGGAACATATGAGTTCTACATTTTCTTCAAATTACAATCACAGGAAGAGGACGGAATCAAATTCAAGTAGCTTTTAAGTTGTTTTTAAAGTTACCATGACCAGTGAGAAATTGGGTTATCTTGTAATTAGTATAAAAATGATGGCATGGCAGTCTCTTATAATTGATTGGAAAAAAATTTCTTTGTTAAGCTCCCTTTATTTGAAATGAGATATTATCTCTCTAGGTTCCAAGATACTTGAACATTCTTTCTTTCGCAATCTTCTGATAAAAGGAATATTAAAGGCCATGTCAATCTCGCTTTGTGACAAGCCAATCGGCCCGCTCATTTCCAAGAACGCCCGTGTGTCCGCTAACAAATGCAAAAATTATCGAGATGTTATCGTTCAGGCTTTTAAGTAGCTTTTGGATATCAACGATTATGTTGTTAGACGAAGAAATACACCTCAGAAGAAATGACACTCTTTTGTAACATTGAATGGGGAAGGAGAACCTTTTATCTACCGATGGTACTTAGGAGTAACACTCTCACTTTAAAATTCCATTGAATAACCATTTTTACGAATACTGTGACGATACTTTGCAGGAATAGTTTTTGAAATACATTCTTGTAAAATATATGTCAGCATTGATTTTATGATGAGTATTTTAGCAAGGAAGGCGAATAGTTTTATAGCAGAAGTTACGCTTTCAGCTGACATTTTGATCGGATTGCTAAGATGGGCACTTTTGTTCCGAAAAAGTAGTTTATGTCACAAGGTAAGTGTCTTATTCTTTCGTATGTTAATGAAGAAAATTATTTGACAACTTATTTTAAGTATGGAATGAATTTGACAGTGGAATAACTTTGTAAGTACCGACAGCCACTGGGGGTTATTTTTTCGTCCGCGTAGCTTTTTGTGCATTTTTGTTGTGGTGAACCGTCATCACAAAAATGCAACAGAATTATGTTTTTAGCATTTCTTTTTTTTTCTTAACTTTCTCTTTTTCATTGTTTTATTTTAACGTTTTGAAAAAAATTTGAACTTTAAATATGAACTTGTTTTTTTTCTGTCACACAATTAAAGGAAATATCTATTTTTATTTAAAATATAAGCAACATTTTCATTTTTTTAATATTTAACTGAGATTTAACAATAATTGAAGATTTTCAAGGTGCTATTATTATTATTAGTATTATTATTATTATTTCCTTCTCATAGAAAGTCTCGAAAAAAGCAGCTCAATCTTCAAGAGGTTTTGGATTTATTACAAAATCTACCATCTAAAACCAGTGATGTACTAACACATGATTTTTCAGATGAAGAAATCCCTGGAAATAAAAAAGAAACCAGCCTTACAGTAGTCGCATATGATGTATAACATCTGAAATGTTATCGTGGGTAAATACGCATTGGTAACTTATATCCTGAAAAAATATGAATCGGATAGGATTGGAAATAATTTTCTATCGAATCATTATATTTTTAATGAAAATTTTATTTAATTAACACGAGGAGCATTGCAATTTTTCTATCAAAAATAATTATTCTTGTTCAATTTGGGGAAGAGCGCGGAGACAATAGACTTATAATAACCAAAATATGACACATATACTTATGATTTCAAAGTATTTAAAAACCGTTGATTGATTGATTGAATCTTAACGTTGCACTGTTCAGCTACACGAGGGACTTTGGCGACGGACCACGTAATTTTGAACTATTGTCAAGTGACGTGGACGACACTTGAGCTGGCATCTCCCTCTCCTAACTACCACACTACACCAACGAAAGGACGTTTCTGCTCTCGACAGATTTAACGCGCATCGCTGTTCTACACGATAGGTTTTCAGTGCTACTGGGCTCGAACTCGTGACAAGGCAAGCCACGATCCGATATCTATACCACTCGGCTACCGCGGCCCCTAAAAACCATTGAAAAACAGCGTCAATAACAGTACCATTGTTAGTTGTCAAAATATTTTGATTTGTGTTCATCTCTAGCTTATGTTCATCATTCAAAAAAGATATGAACGGCTTAGTTTTTGGCAAATTGAAGTTACTACCCAAAATCATGGGGAGTGAGTGATAGTTTTTTTTAAAAGAGCAGAAGCACGTTCGGTATATGGCAAAAGTACAAAATGCAGGAAATCTTTAATTTTTTTACCATTTGATTCGAAGAAATGTATACGAACTCCGAAATCACTGTTTGTCAATTTTCAAATAAGCATTCTACCGCACATATGTGTCCCAATATCGTGACTAACAATACCCAGTTCACTTGTTTGGCGATAAGTAATGTCCATATGAGGAGTCACATGTGAGTTGTTCTGTTTGGGATAGATCGAAACACTAGCTGTTTTGTGGCCCGGTCATTTAAATTGTACGCAGCAATCGAAGTTACGAATCGAATCACGTTCGTCATTATCAAACCACGTCTCTGACAATATGAGTAACGTACAATTTTGTGAAATAACGTCGTTGAAATCTGTTTGGTGAGCCCTGAGACTTTGACATTTGAGCGTAAGGAACGTAAGTTTACCCTGGGTGCAGTCTAATAAGACTTGCTGGTATGTGCGAAATGGATTTTGAGTATCATCAAAGCTATCTTGATTCTCAAGGCTGCGACAGAGACCCCCCTCAAAAATAAGTCACATGATCAAATGAGGGATGATTTTCCCCGCGTTTGACCATCTCTTCACCGGTCTTCCATTAAAGTTTGTGATCTAGTGCTGTACCTTACCACGTGTTTTTATATATGAAAAGTAGTGAACATAACATCAGCGATACCATTGGATATAAAGAAAGTTAGGATATTTATATTACTGCATAACTTTATTCTTGAGTCATTATTGAATTTATTTTTAGTTTTGAAAATAACTGAGTATAATAAACTGATGCATTTATACCAACATCACTAAGTATTTGTAAATTAAGATATGTTATTATATATGAGAAATGGGTGTTTAAATTTATATATTTTTTAATCGATCAAATCCTTTTCATAAAAATATTAAAAGTTTTATTAATAACATAACCTAAAACCCCACATTTTATAGTAATGCCTCGTTATTGTTATGTACCCAACTGTTCATCAAATGAAAAACATATCCTTACATTTTCCAGGATGTCCATCCTATTTGAATGAAATAACATATTGATTAACATATTTCAGTGAATTGCTAAATATTCTTAATACAGTTAATGCTTTGAAGAAATCTGCTTTATTAATTTTGTTCATTATGTTACGGCTATTCAAAATTAAGAAAAGTATATTGAAATTTGTAATACAGGAAAAATTTTGCAAGCGGAAAAATAATTGCGCGTTAAAAGCGTGCTATCTCTGCATTCGGATATAAATATGGCACTATTTCACTGAAAAATTTAATTTCAAATTATTCAGGAGAGATATTTAATGTTAAAGTAGATATTAAGGATAATAAAAAGATAGATTAGATTCAAATAAATTAGAGGATAACTCAATAGAAGAGTATAAAATTTTATTGTATATTACGGGTTAACGCGCATAATATAAAATTCGGATGCTCCGATTGCAAATGTATATTTCTTTCAAATAAAGAGATCAATTTCGATTCAGAAAATGCAGAACAAATCATTTGAGACTTCTGGATAGAAGAGATTTAAAAATGCCCTCAAATATTGCTGTGAAAGTCATTTCAACGCAACATTTCATTTTTAATTTGTTTACATCGAAAACATTCGAATCAAGATTTAATCGAATTTAATCAAGATTTTCGAGAATGAAATTAATTGCCAATTATCTGTTTACAAGCACAACAGAAGCATATTTGGAATTACATGAGTTGTGGAATACCTCGCATTCATCTCATGTAAAGTGTAACACACCTGCATTTTCATACTTTTGAAAAAATATTCGGGAATATATGCTGAAATAATTATTGAAAAAAGCGCAATGAAGAAATTTTAACGGTGAAGGATAATCGAAAAATAAAGAAATTTAAGGCCAATTAGATAAATAGTGACCTTTTTATACATTTCACTGTTTTATTTATTTCAATAATCAATCATCGATTAGTATATTATTAAATGTACATGTACTTCGTTATATTTCATTTTTTTTTATTCAAAATCGATTTTATGCACATGTTTAAACTAGTTCACACAACTATTACTAAAAGAAAAATTCGATTTACTTACATTATCGAAGGATGTTAAATGTAAAATACTATTTTTTTAATTTTAAAAAAAATTGTTTGATTTTTAAATATTTTTACCTAGGCATAATATTTATTTATAACGCATGAAAAATAATGTTAAAATTGGTTTGAATAATATCAGTACAAATCCAAATGATTCAAAACTTGAAAGTAATCAATGCATTGCCTCATTAATGATATATTCTATGAACAGTTTTTTTTTGTCAGATTTATAAGTAAAGTATTCTTTTCTAATGTATATATTCCCTAACGCATAATCTAGAATCTATTATTGCTGTATAATTACTGGGGTATCTAAAACTGTTTGTTTCATTTCTATATTTTTGTATATATTTTTACATGCATTGCATTCTTTATATTTGTATATATTTTTGAATGAAATTTGCATTTGTATATATTTTTGCATGAAGTTTGCATTTATTATGATTCATTGATTACAGCAAAATGTTGCTAAATTCACATGTTTTTTTTATTATTAATATGCATATAATGCTTTACTTTTCATATTTTCTTTGCAAATAAATGTTGGTTTTGTTATTTTATCTGATTGAAAATATTTTATATTGAGTCAGTTTTTACTTAGATGTTTCTTACATTGTTATGAGCCTTTCACGAGTGATATTTCCCCTTTTTTCCTAGAAAATATTAAGCATACTTCTAACGTATTAATACATAACTTACATCTGAAAATATTCTAAATGAGAATTATAAAAAATAATCAATATAAATGTGGAAATATTAGTCTACGACCTGAAAAGAAATAAATGTCGTACGCTTTATATTCCTGACAACCAATGCGATTAGCAAAGCATTCCTTCCCTTCGTGACGTCATCAAAACTCTGTTGCAGCCTGGCCTTTCAAGATGGACTTGGTATCGTTGGGTGTATGACCAGAGTACCTAGCTCCTCCAAGCTACAACCTCTTATCGTTAGGATTTTGAGTGACTGTGACGAATTGATTCTAGCCCTTTGTAATTAAAAAGTACTTAAAAGGCAAAATATATTTATAGGAGAGTAAAATTTAAAACTATATTAAAATGTTTTAAGTTCTAGAAAAATAGCTCCAGAAATAGTGCAAGCACCGAGAATGAAAGCAAATTTCGGTCAGTGGGTGGGCGGGTGGAGACCTGACCAATGGGAAGGCAGCTTAAAACTCAGTCATTGTAGAAATGAGAAAAACATTGAATGATTCGAAATCAGAAAAACAGCATTTTGAAAGTGAATAAAAAAATAAAATACATATAGAAAAAATAGGAAAGAACGTGGAAATCTAAATTTGACCTGGAGAAATAATTTTCTAAAGAAAATTATAGTGATTTAAAGTAAATTTGAAAATAGCGAGCTCCCGAGAATCGAACCCGGGGTAATTCATTTAAATTTAGCTATACTATAACCACTAGGCCATGAGGGGTCGTGGTGAGAGGTAAAGTAAGTTTTTAATAGGGGTGAGAAGAGTGAAATTAATTTAAGTAAGAATTTTAATTGAAGAGAAGATCAGAAAGAATGTTTCTGGGTCTATTAAAATTAGGATCAGGAATATATTTTTCAGTATCTAAGATCGAAGGATTATTAAAATTTTTGAAAGAAGTTAGTTGCTAATTTTTTGATAAATTGTCTGATAGGCATCCTTTTGCTAGTGGATCTGAGGGCTTTATTTCTCATGAAGCTTTTAATATTTGTCGGAGAATGTTGCTTTGAAAAGCTTCACTTTCATTACTATGAGTTTCAGTTCGTGTGCTCAGATTGGCACGGCATACATTAAAACTGGTCTTAAGATTAATGTGTAGATGAAGCAATTTATTTTCTCTGCTCAATACATAGTTTCTTTGTGGATTTAGAGTCGAGTGCTTGATGGCTATATATATACTAGAGTTGCCCCCCGATGCGAGAGTAGAGAAGAGACGTCACCACGTGTTCTTCTTGGTGAACTGAAATAGCGCGCGCTTTCATCCTTCCAGCCACCCATTTTCATCCCTTTTCCCTCCTACAAATATCCAGCAACAAAGATGAAAGAATCACTAATCTGTGGGAATTTTCGTTAGATGGTTAAGATGACGATCAAGAGACTGGACAAGACTCAAGGTGCAGTAGTTAATGTAAAGTACATACAGCATTTCCTACACCAGGATGCAGTACTTTAAAAAGCATTCATTCGAAACCTCACTCAAAGTGCACAACGTGTACTGGAGTTTTGTGTATTAATGAAAAGAAAAACTGTTTCTTTGTATATCATCAAATTAAGTTGATGTGTAAAAGCTGTTTTTATATGTGTAAGAAAAGTAAATAAATTTTTAAAATTTAATAATCTTTAAAAGTAAGTATTTTGTGTTGTTGGTTATTTGGCATTTTGAAGAGATAAGATTTAAAGATAAGTCACATTCGGTCTCTTTTCGTATTATGAGAACATTTTAGACCTTTGTGAACTGACGTTATTTTAAAGTACCAATTTAATTAATTAGCTCTAATGAATTAAATTCCCCAAAATTAAGAGTATTCTATTTATGTATAGTCCTTAATTTTCAATGTAATGATTTATATATATATACTTCATGAAAAAATCTACAATAAGTCATAATGTGTCAGATGAAAGGTTAAAAATAAAAGTTCAGCAACAAATCTGTGCATTCATCACTAATTCTAAATTGAAAATGTTAGGATTTTATACCCCTCTTGAAGACAACAAATGCGATACCAACTCTGTCATCAATTTTACTGCCATCAGTGTAACAATTAACAGGGAAATCATTCGTGGTTATGTCACTGAATTGGAAAATATTGAAAGCATTCCTATCTGAGGAATGAGGGGAAAAATGGAGAAAAAACACAATCATAATTTGAGATGCAAAGAATCAGAGAGATTTTCCCCATAGGAAATATTATGAAGAATAGAAATGTCGATTGGAGGGAAGCCAGAAATAGCATTTACTGACTCGTAACTTATGGTATGATATCCGCACATGACTCGCAAAAGCGTCCTTCTTTGTATTTGTCACATATATTTAGAATTCATCATCTTTTTAGGCAGCTCACCCTAAACTCTATAACCATACATTATGAAAGGTTCAATTCCATGCTTGTAAATGAGTGAAAATGTACATTGAAATGAATACCAAACGTGTTGCGTGCAAACCGTTTTAATGTGTTTGCCGGGGAAAAAAACGAGAAAAGTACCTATTGACTAACTTATAAGTAAAAGGTTTTCTTAATGCATCTGCCGATGTGTAATTATTTCAACAATATATATATAAGATTTAATATCACACACACACACATGTTATAACATTTATATTTATTTTCCAAAAAATGCTCCCCAAGGAATTTTGATACGCCAGTGAGGAAGAGCAAAATTATGGACATTCCTTATATGGAAATCAAATAAGGATATCTATAAAAATTCATACATTGTCAGAGCAAGTAAAATTAAATTGTTCTAGCTTTACCTTTTCTTGATCTAAATAGAATGTATTTTTCCATTTGATTTCATTTTTTATTATGAACAAACTAATTGTTGTATTAGATTTTTTAATTAATCTGCGTCTAAAGGAATAGTTTGAATTCATCGAGAAAACAGAAACATTTTGAAAATTTTTCCTATGTTTTGTGTTATTGTAATTTGATGTCTTTTATATCCTTCTGATAGTTTCACTGAGCTCTGCTCATCAATTTTCATAAAACAACCGCTGTTAAGACACCTCTGTCAAATATACTGTAATAAGCTACAATAACCATTGATTACAATTGCTTATCAAATAAAAAAATGGATGGAAGCGATGCTGCAAGTAGTATCATATATGTAATAATTTTGTCAAGTACATGCAATGATATGTGAGTGTTAACATATTCACAAAGCAAATTCCGCTTTGTCGAGCAGGATATGTTCTCCTTTCCCAGCGAAATAATTATTATGCAGTTTCTTGATAGGCAATTCCTTCGAGATGGATTCATAAAGGCTTTTGAATCCTTTTTTGTTTTTCAGATTTTTCTGAGTTTAAATATTTCTTACCAGCCCACACCTCATTGCTATTATTGATCTATCAATCGAATCAGAAACAGATTGTTCAACGCATCTCAACCTGTAACCACTCGGATGTGTTTGGGGAAAGATCTTGTCTTGGTCTCGACCAGGGATTGCAAACCTTTTTCAGAAGGAGTTAAACTTTGTTCATTATTCTTTTGATATTAGTCCGTGGCTCATTTGTATCAATAATTTGAAAGCTTCCTATCAGAAATTATGATAGCTGATCCTTTTTGGGATATATTTTTTTTTAAAAATCACTAAATAATTCTCATTACCATATCGTTTTACAATGTTTGCAAAAAGAGCAAAATATAAAGGCCGATGTTGAGAAAAAACGCTTTTAACTGATGACGCCAGATTCACAAAGTATTTGAATGAAGCCAAAATAAAGAAATGCATAAATGTTGTGAAACAATGTGTAGTAGTAAACCTCCTTCTAGATATGGGTAGAAGGTTGTGCCAGCCCAGGCGTCGTTCTTATCAATTGACCAAAGTTCAAAAGTAGCTCTAGTGTCGTTTCAAAGTGCGGCGTTAATAAAAGAAATTAAAGCAAATAATAGATATGTGTACTCATTAAAATATGCTGTGTTTTGAAACTTTCTTCAACTGATGTCAAGGAGGGTTCATTACCAAATCTTTGGTGAAGAAGTCGTTTCGTTATAAATATTTTTATTCATCATTAGTTAGACCAATATTTAAAACTTTTTAAGAAATTTATTCAAATGTTGAGTGATGTCTCATGAAAATATCGAATAAAATTAACCAATCCTTTTGCCATAACTATTATTTTTTTTTAATTTTAAAGGAAAACAATTTAGAACCTACCGCAATTGAAGCATCGAAAATCATTGTATGTTGGAATTCCAGAATATTGATTGAAATTCTCGTTCATCAAGAACTCCTGCGTTTATAAATTTGATCACTTTTATTATAACTTAACTTTAGTTTCACCCATACAATTTGCTGATATATAAAACGAAATTCGATCAGAGAATACCTAATATTTTGTTTGGTCTTCTAATAGAAACAAATTTTTTCCCCACCCAATTGAATGCGCCATCTATTGTTACAGAGGAACATCTTTCTGTTGATCATTGTCCATCTATGTATGGAAATTCATTTTCAAATTCTTTGAAAATATCAGTACCAGTACACTTTCTTCCAACGCTTTATAGATCGGTTAGCTCATAAGAAGGCAAAATTTGAATATAATTTTTCAAAATGTCTTTTACACTTGTGATTGATTGAATATTAACGTCGCACTGTTCAGCTACACGAGGGCTTTTGGCGACGGACCACGTAATGTTGAACCATGGTCAAGTGACGTGGACGACACCTGAGCTGGCACCCCCCCTCTCCTAACTACCACACCACACCAACGGGAGGACGTTTCAGCTCTCGACAGATTTAACGTGCATCGCTGCCCTACACGACGGGTCTTTAGTGGTACTGGGCTCGAACTCGTGACAAGGCAAGCCACGGTCCGATACCTATACCACTCGGCTACCGCGGCCACTTTTACACTTGTGAAGTGACTATTTCGTTACAAATTACACTCACAGTTATTTTATTCTTTTCAATCCCGCCATAGTTATCAAATCATTTTGTTTGATATGGTCTGGAAATTGTACCTTTTCTTTTTATTTTCTTAACCGTCGATATAGTACAGGGTTACGATGAAAAATATTTCTATTTAGCATACAATAGTTTTAGAAAATTACTTTTTATATCGAGCATAAAATACATTCATTTACAGATGAAAAAAAATTGATGATAAAACGATAATAAAATTGGATTTCGCGGACACGTGAGCCAAAATTGCCAATCATTTTGTGTTATATTTCCTTACAAAGAATTTCTGACTGACATAAATAAGTGCTTGACCATAATTGCAGGGGTCTTAGAAGAGAACTCGTAGCCAGAATTGTTGGGCCACGTGTTTGAAACCTAGTACCACTACAGATCAGCAGTGTGGAGGAGATGATAAACGTTAAATCGGCCCAGGCCCTAAGTCTTCCCGTATGCTTGAGGAAGTCAGAGGAGTGTCAGCATATGTGCCATCTTCGACGATTATAGTCTTCGTGTCGTTTCACAGTCGTGGGAAAAGGCTTTATATAACAGCTCGATTTTTTTTGGAAGGGAAAGGAAAGTTTTAGTTAAAGGAATTTGTATATCTCAGGTGTCGGGAAAAGTGTTTTAAATATGTGTCTAAGGTGGAAGAGGTCATACTAGGCCAGGGATGGCGAATCAGTGGCACGTGACACAATATTTTGCGCATGCCACCGATCAAAAGGATTTGCATTTTAGTCCAAAATAAAGAAGTTGACTCTGAAGCAATCCTCATGAGGGATCTCATTCTCTTTTTTGACGCTTAACTGCATGTTTTCATAAACGATATTATTACAAGAAACTACAAGTACTTCCCAAACTTGAAAATATATCAAAGATTTAGATATACAAGAGAAACCAGACGAAGAAAAAGAGTTATAGAAGAATTTATATCAGGTATAATTGATTCTTTAATCGAGGAATTTTCAGCGAGATGTTCTCTGAAAAATAATTATCGGTAACGCTCAAGTTTGTTTTGTACCCTGATTTAATTTCATTTGATAAACTAAACTTGTTCCAGTTCGACTGGTTGGAAATTGAAAAATTTCAATGCAACTGATTGATTTCCAGTGTAGTTCAATATGGATTCAAGAATTTATTGAAACAAGAAAAAAGTTGGAATTGATATACAGTAAATACAGAAGCATGGAATTTGATCCCAGATACAATGAACTGTTTGCAGAAGCTGACTCATGCTATTATAACCCCATTTTCATATACATAGGCCTGAGAGCCGTTACTTTCAGATAGGAATAACGTTCAAGACTCGTTGGAAACCGTTTGACAGATGTGACTCCCATTCAGTATACATTCTACTAAAAGTACCGTCTTACAATCTTATTATAATTTATTCATCATCTAATTTGCACAACACAAGTTACACTAATATCACTTTAATTTTAATTACATGTATTACTAAAACACTTACTACTATACAGCGCAAAATGTATTTTTTCGTAATGAATAAAGAGTTTTGAGAGTTTTTAGTAATTAGTTTTAATTTTTTCCCAATAATCACAAGTCAAAATTATTTGACGGCACGTCTATACCTCATTAAAGATTTATTTAGAAAAAAATAGATTCTTAAAGGTTCACCACTCCTGGTCTAGACCATGGGTTCCCAACCTTTTTGAACCCCTTTTCTAGTGAATATTTCGATACCGCTCCCTCCCACTCTAGAGAAATAAGAGTGTACATAATACATGTTAAAAAAAGAATTAAACTTTAAAAAGATTATATTACTAATGGAATACATATATTTAATTTAGTTCTCCTTTTTTTAAAGCCCCCAATTTTTTTTACTTGGGAATCTGAAATAGCTACTATCACAAATATATTTAAATGTATAGTATTATATATGTTAGTCATAGATATTGTTGGAATTGAAACGCTACTGAACTTCTTTATTTAAAAGAGTGGAATAAAACTTTTAGCTTATACCTGTTAAAAAGACAGGCAGGGATTTTGATGATACGGAGTAATTCCTAATAAACGTTTGCTTTCAAAATAAATAAGTTGACAGTTTCAGCCTTTAAAGAATCACACGTTAATTGCTTAACATATTTAATTATATTTCTTGCATAACATATGTAATGAAATGCAGTGGACGAAACATTTTTCCTACTGCCTACAAAGACAACAACCACACTACAGCAGTGTTTCTCAAAGTGTGGGGCGCGCCCCCCTGGGGAGGCGCGATGACCTTACAAGGGGGGCGCGAGCATATCGAAAATTTCAAGATTTTTTTTAAAAAAAATAACCAGAAAGAGAAGTAAAACAAAATACTTTCTTCCGTAATAAAAAAAGCACACAACAACATTGATATAATTCATGTTTACCATCTGGCGTTTTTCCGTCATCAAATAGCTATCTTTGATCCCAAAACCAAATTAAAGGAAAAAAACATTTTGTTTAATTTGCTGTATTTCCTCAATGAGAGATTTTTTATTACGTTTTAACATAAAATATTACTCGTTAAAAGAAAAACGAAACCCAGACCCTGAGAAAAATTCTAAGAAGATAATTCATCACTGTAATTATTATTGAAATACTGTACATTAGTTGTAGAAATAGAAAAAGGAAGACATTATTCACTTTTAAGCCAGGCTGCATAATACATTTGTTAATCATTTGATTGACCTTCAAACTTACTGGTATGGTTATTTAGATCATCCGTATTTTTTTTCTGAATACACTTTTAAACCGGGAGCGGTGGCGCGGGACATCTGGGATCTCTATTGGAGGAAGTTGAAACTGATCAAGCACAAGAAAAACATCCTGAATGAATACATATTATTCATGATTGAGAAACGCCATGAACATGAAACGAAAGGAAAATTTTCAAATGCTTCCTAAAGAACTCCATCAACCTAAAATATGAAGCCATAAGTGTACCACAAGGTTCAGTTTTCCTTGTCAAAAAGACACAAGAAAGAAAAAGTTCAACTTGCTAATTGTTGATTAACAAAGGTGTCACGAGTTCGAGCGCAGTACCACTAAAGACCCGCCGTGTAGAGGAGAGATGCATGTTAAATCTGTCAAGAGCTCAAACGTCCTCTTGTTGGAGTGGTGTGGTAGTTAAGAGAGACCAGCTGAAATATCGTCCTCGTCACTTAATCATGGTTCTAAATTACGAGGTCCATCTCCAAAAGCCCTCGTGTAGCTGAACAGTGCGACGTTAATATTCACTCACTCGATTATAAAAGCTCATTAAAACTGCAATAACTTGGAACAAAATACGACAGCTTTGCCAGCAAATAACATTTCTTTAATATAAATAAAAGTTGTCTCTGATTTGCGAAATCATCAAAGAAAAATTGAATAGTCCGTGAAAGCCGGTAAGTATAATTTCTCTTGATTAAATTATTCACTGGAATTCCAATTTTTATCGTATACAGTAAAAATAATTATAAACAAATGATTGAGGTGACTGAGTCCCCCTGCACTACCTTTAATGTTAGTATCGAGTGCGCGCCTGCTCCTGGGTTAAAACATTTTGAAGTCTTCTCGCTTTAAATATTAAAAATTAACACAATTTTTCTTCATCGAAATTTTATATTCTTTTTCATTATTTAACATAATTCTAAATGCTAATTCTGTGAGGTTTAAAATTACAGTTCTTTTAAACAGTTATTCACAATTATAGCATTTATCTAAAAAAATCATTTTACATTTTTGTATACAAATGTCGTGCACGCAGTTTTACTCTCCTTACAGTTCATTTATTATATAAATAATAATGTTTTATTTTTTAAAAAATAAACTCGTGCGAAGAGAAGGAGCTGGTGTTTCTCTCTCTCTCTCTCAGCCAGTATACGTTTAATAAATCAGTACTGAAGAAGGTATTTTATAAATAATTTCTTAATACTAAATTAAGAACAAGTTTGATAATTATTAGGGACTTCCATGAGCTTGTCTTGTAGAGCAAAGTTTTTCAAAGGAAGGTTTAATATCAGAAATTGACACTCTGAGTTATTTTTCTATATTTAGCTGAGATCTATATTTTGTCTTCAAAACAGCCACCGCAGAAAATCCCGTTTAACAAAGGTAGGATGTTGAAAATGGTAATAGTATACGAAGTGCTTTTGTTTTCAGTCCAGAGTTTCCACCTCTACCCAAAATTCAAAGAGCTATTTATTACAAAATTGCCTTTTAAGTTTTCACTGGATGTGAAATGTATGAAGATTTCTTCGGAAGTTGAGAGCCCTTCTGGAGTATCTTGAAATAGATCCCTAATCCAGTCGTAACTTGCTACCAACTTGTCCTTCTCCAGAAAATACTTTTTAAATTTCTTTGCCAACATAGCTAAATGATTTTACATGGTTTTAGAAACAACTTTCACACGTTGTTCTTCAGATTTGTAAGTTTTGACACATAACAAGCTGGGGCTTTTTCCCCCATCATTTACTTCAGTAGTGGTAAATCCAAAATTTAAGTATTTTTGAGAATATTTATTGCCTTGATTTAATTTTCAGAACCATGCTCGTCTGTGTACTTGTTGATCCTTCATTATCGTCGAATGTTTGCTTACGACTTAAAAATGTATGTATGATTTTGTTTTAATCTACTGCCGTAAATACTTAATTACCGTGAATTACAATTAACGTGTACATTTCAAAAATGTACATTCACAAGCTAGATTCGGTAGCTATAGAAGTATCGAGTCGACCAAATCTGACTGAAATTGTACGAGGTTTTACATGTTTTGCGCAGACGTCCGATAGGTTACCCAGACTAACGCAAACGTACCCTATAATGCCAAATCTGTTGGATAGCATAGAAAGCAACATAGACTTGACTATTTTTCTAATGATATTTGTAGTTTGAGAAATGAATGCTGAAGGATAAATAAATCTTTAATTAAATATATCATTTTGCGATCTGTGCCAATTTAAAAATTAGAGATTGAAAAATAACATAATATTAAGTAAGTAATATATATTTTAAGTAATTTTTTTCTTAAAATATATATTTCTTAAAAGTTACAGATACAAAAAATTTAGTATACTTATCGTATTAATATGTACGGTGTATAATTAAGATCGTTGTATTGTTACTTTAATGTCTCTCTCTCAAAGTGCATTTTTATTGCAGTAAATACATTACTGTTGTACAGGGGCGACAAAAATTATGATTTAAAATTGGGTCGCCAGTATTGAAAGTTTGAGAAACACTGCACTACACTAATTAAAATTTACTGCATCATTCAGTTTAATGTAAGTCTGAATGTAATGCAATTTAAAGCTTTTCATCCACTTTCAGAACTACCGAAATATGAGAACTTTCGTACACGTGATAGAAATGATTTAAATACATACCATCTCATCATAAGGTAACCAATATTACAGTTTACTTTTGTTAGTATATAATCAGCGCGTTTTGTTCGTCTTTTTATGATTAATCTGCGCCCAAGCCTCTGCGTGCCATCTCAACGCCAACTGAAAGCCTCCAACTCCCACGTTGAGAACCTATGGCCACAGAATTGGTGGCCATCTTTGTTTAACCTACCTCAATAAACCATCGTGGAGGACTCCCAACACTAGTCTAAACAATGGTTTAAAAATAATCAAGACGAGTTGAATTATATGTTTAATAACTCTCCTATCAATACGATCTAATACTCTAAAACAAAAGGTGACTTCTGATGACATGGGTTGCTTTGTGCTGCTGAGATGCTAGATGATTAGAAAATTACTTCTCTTATGAGGATGATCACACAAGACAAGTAACAAACCTTTTCAAGTGTTAATTACTGATTTTAAAAAACATATGTGTGATCCCTATGTTAACTAAAATAATGTCATAAAAATTCATTCGAAAAATATGGGACTTCTTACAGTAGATATGAAGCAAAGATCTTCTAAAACCTTTCAGGTTGAATTTTAAAGAGAACATACTTATTTAAATCTAAAATAATTACTTTGAAAATTAAGATTTTGGGACTAAAACAAGCCTGCTGGTGATATAGGAGTTTTCTAAAAGCTATCGTTTACAATATTCTTTTTGCGTTAATTAGTTCAACTCATGTAACATAATAATGTATCTGCAACATAAGGAAACATTCATTTAAAACTAAAGTACCAACATTATATACTTAACTAGGGGAACACATGGATTTAACGAAATTACGCAAATATTTCGTCTGATAACTAACTTAAAGCAAAACATCCATAGTCTAAGGTGTAGCAGAAGAAGAAAACTTTCTGTGAAAATTGACGTCCATGGGATCGAAAACCAGAAAAGAAAATAAATGTAGAAATTGTGTTTTCGTAACAGCTGTTGTGTTTCTTCTTGTCTCAGTGATAAAATTCAACCTTTCGGCTGTTCTTTTGAGAAAAGGGAAAATGTCACTACATCGTAATCTACTGATGGCTTTGTGTAGTATCGGGAGATTAGAATCCGGGCAAACACAAGAAACTGCAATAGACGCTGTTGGAGTGGCAATAAGTATCATTGTAAGAGTTTGTCATTGTAGAATCGATTCTAAGAAACAGGACATGTTCGATGTCATCCACGGGTTATCACAGCAAATAATGACCGATATATGCAGTAAGCAGACAGAACAACCAATACGACGCAGATTCAAAAACAGATTCTTTTGGCAAAAGGTTCTCAAGCCAATAAGTGGCCTTCTTGTTAATGGTCTGTACGCATATGGGCCAATGATGTGTATTCGTTGATAGCAAGACACCGTGCGGAAAGTAGACTGTTGAAATCGAGAATGAATGCAAAGATACTGGAGTCAAGTGCTCTTTATGGACTATTCTGTTTAGAGTGTGACGCTCGACATATTTTTAGTATGAAAAGAAAGGGAAATAATCCAATATTGGATCAGGAAAGATCACATTATGGACAAGGCGATTGGATGGTATGACCACAGAAACGACATACTCCATAGGCGGACATACTGACCCGCATATTGTTTAGAATGGCAATTGGACGGAATGCAAACGAGATCATGTTGTTGTTGCTTCTTATACCAACTGAACTCGCTTGTATCATATCCAGGCCCACAAAATTCATCATGGCAAGAGGCTAGATGTATGTCTGTGGTTGGTCATATTCTTGAGCACCATATAAGGGACGGTACGATTTTTAACTCGGTTTCACCCCAATTTTGAGAGAGAACATCCGGAGGGGTTGCAGGGGCCTTCTACCTCTCTGTTCCTCTTCTACCAACCTCACGAGAGGACTTATGGCTTGACGGCTATTTAGAGTACCCCTATGCAGCAAAGACACTATGTATTTGCAAACATTCATGCCCTCTTTGGGATTCGAACTCAGTCCCTCGGGCCCAGCAATCACCGTTGCTAACCGCGATACCGGATGGGCGACAAAACAACGAGATCCTAAGACCCCATGTCGTCGCTTATGCTGCAGCCATTTGGGATTAATTTCTTTTAATGACGGATAATATCAGATCTCATGCACCTCATCTTTTGAATTTTCTTGAAACTGAGCAATAATAAGTATGGAGTGACCAGCAAGTTATGCCATCCTAAACCTTATCCGGCATGCATGCTCTTGTTCAAGTTTTTTATTGTTAGTAAAATACAATTTAAAGCGATCAATTGAGTTGAAATTTTACATACACGATTATTTTGGATGATAATGCGATAATTTCATGAAAATTAATTGAAATTAAATTATTGAAACTAATTATTTAAAGAATTTCAGATACACAACCCCATTGGCTTCATTACAGCGACTTTGGTCAAAACTTTAGAGAGATTATTTTTCTCACGTTTTAAAGCATTCAGTTGAACCGAAATTTTATATACACGATTGTTTTGGATGACAATACGACACTTTAATGATAATTAATAGATATTAATTGCAACATAATGTTGTGACTCTGTCATATGTATATATATATATATATATATATATATATATATATCTGTATATATATATGTGTGTATATATATATATATGTAATATATATATATATATATATATATATATATATATATATATATACTAATAATATTGTAATATATATATATATATACTCATGTCAATAAATTACGGATAATTCAGAAACACACAGAAATTGAACTCTAAAATAAAAAGTTCACCTGTGTAGAATTATCACACACATCTTGAAGAAGAATATGCAAATTACAGGAAATGACCAGATGGCGTGGATAGTACGTCACAATGACGAGAGTGTAAGAGAGGGGTATATAAGGAATGGTGGCAAATAAGCAAAATTGTTCACAAGAGCTTTAAAAGCCTTTCAGTGCAATAGCCGCATAGTTATGGCACAAAGAAAGCATTTGGATGATTTTTTACCTAGTAGAATTATTGGACGACTGGAATGTGGACGTAACCAGCTGGAAGTATACGAGGAACTAGCAATCTCCCAGAGTGTCATCTCCAGGCTTCGGCAACGATTCCAAGGTGATGGTAATGTGAGTAGATGTTACCACACAGGTTGCCCCCGAGTTACAACGCCGAATGAGGACCGGTATTTGGCAGTTACTTTCAAAAGAAACAGACGGAGCACAGCATCAGACCTGTCTCGTCAGCTCTCTTCAGCTACCGGTACGGCAGTTTCAAAGCAGACTCTGTACAGACGCTTAGGGCACATTGGTCTATATGCTCGTAGGCCTGTCAGATGTGTTCCACTTACCACCACTCACTGTCGTCTGCGATTAACTTGTAGTAGAGAGCATGCATTATGGACACCACAACAGTGGTCTTGTGTGATGTTTTTTGACGAGTCCAGATTTAGTCTGCAATCTGATTCTCGCCGGACTTTCGTATGGAGAGCGCCAGGTACCCGTTACCTCCAAGAGAACACCATTGAACGACACCGTTACAGTGGTGCAGGATGGCTCGTTTAGGGAGGAATTATTCTTGGTTCCAGAACTGACCTGCATGTTTACATTGTAACGATGGCAGGCCACATCTATCGGGATGTCGTTCTGGAACAACATGTACGTTTGTTTCGGGGCGCCATGGGTGCTGAATTTCTGTTTATGGATGACAACGCCCGTCCTCACCGTGCAAACATTTTATACGAATGCCTTCAATCGGAGGATATCACCCGTGTGGATTGGCTAGCATACTCACCATACGTGAATCCAATAGAGCATGTGTGGGATATGCCTGGCCGATGATTTGCAGCCCGTCAACTTCCTCCCACCTATCTCCCGTAACTTCGGAGGGCATTGCTTGATGAGTGGAGTAATATTCCCCAAGATCAAATTGATAATTTGATACTCAGCATGCCTAGGCGTTGTAAGGCATTTATTGCATCGTCCGGGAGACATACTCCTTATTAACCATCACACTAACCATGTTTTACTGTTTTTTGTAAATAGGTTCTTTTTTTAAATTTGCTCCAGGGAGTAAAAATCGCAAATTTATTAATTATGTCAAACATATAGCATCTTTTTTGCTCTTTACCCTTTGTTTAATAAATAGACTACAAATAAGTCAAATTTGTTTTGCTTCTGTCTCTTTCTTTGCCTTAACTGCATTATCCTTAATTTATGGACATGAGTGTATATATGTATATATTAATTGTAATTGTTTAATAAAAAGTAAATAAAATAAAATTTTTCTTTGTTGATTGAAGTAGGAATTTTTTTATATTAATTATTCTGCATTACATTTGTTAGACCTTTAATCTTCAGTTTATGCTTATTATGGCTATCAAGCAACGTTTTCTTCACTGTTTTTGCTTGCTCCCTTAATTTTCTTAGAAGAGTAGTTCTAAATTAAATTATGAAGCTGAAAGGCTTAATTTAGATCTTAATTAGTGTAAAATGATTGCTTTTAAAAAATAAACTTACACTTTTCGATTAAAATTAAGTGGAAAATGTAATAAAATTTTATTAAAAATATTTAAGCGGTTTTTAAATTAGTTATTAAGAATTCGTTCAGAAATATTGCTCTGACTGTGGAATGTTTCAGCTCTGAGCCATTAGG
Organism: Trichonephila clavipes; assembly: GCA_019973935.1. Lineage (NCBI taxonomy): Eukaryota > Metazoa > Arthropoda > Arachnida > Araneae > Nephilidae > Trichonephila > Trichonephila clavipes. Next base: position 1,665,147 of record BMAU01021243.1, on the reverse strand, counting down.
AAGGAAATCGATGCGTGTTTTTCTAAACTGGGGTCGATAAGCTTAGAATAGAAAGATGAATAGAAAGATTGATTTCCAAGTAAAAAATTAGTGAGAAATCTTTCTTTCTGAATGAAATGGCAAAATTTATTTAGAAATAATTATTAATTTTATGTACTATTTTTTAATTCAAAGAGAGGATGAAGGTACGTTTGATGTCCAAAAATTTAGTGATTAGTGAAATGAATTTAACACATACGAAATGCTCTTTTTGATTATTTTCTATTCCTTGCTTTTGAATTGGAAGGTGTCAGGTGTACAAAAATATAATACTATGAGTCCTTTGAAATCGTATGATGTTTTAATTTTTTTTCTTGTCGTCCGAGTAAATTAATAAATAATTTGTTTGTAAAGAAAGTTTAGGAGGTACTCTATATGAAAATGCTTTCAGTGCAGGACTGAGAGAGAAGCTAGCTAAAGAGAAAACCAATATTATAAGCTACCGCCGTATCAATGATACCAAAGTACAGGGGCCCCAACATGTTGAACTGCAGTACCACTAGAGGGGTTTTCTTTTCTAAAAAGGGGCCCCCGAAAGAGTTTTCATAAGGGGCTCTCTCACAACTAGCTGTGTCAGTGATTATACGTAAAAGTTTATAGAAGGTATGGTTGAAATATTTTGTTTAAATACTTGATATCCAATATTAAATTATAAAGAAACGTTTTAATATTGGATCTCAAATATTTTACGAAAGCAAATCATTTTTATAAAATAAGCTCATTACATTAAATATGTTATACTTTGAAGTCTTTAACTCTCGTTAGAAACTGTTTGAATAGATTTTTAAGGTATTAACTTAAATACTCAACCTCTTTATTGAATGCTTTTAAGAAATGCAAAACTTGTTAATATTGATGTTAATACTTTGTTTCATTCCTTGGTTGTAAGAAAAGAAAAAAGAAAATTTATATATATCATGGTTATGGTTCAATTCTGAAGAAAACGCCGAAGTAAATGAAAAGAAATTGTTATTCTAAAGCCTATCTATTAGAATTTCATTCCGTTGATAGTGTGCTAAAGGTTTTTGCACAATATGAACCTGTATTAATTAACAGAAGAACTTGAGTCCTTTGAAACCAATCGAAAATATAACCGAATTGTGTGCCAAAGGATTTATAGTTTCTAATACTATTGTTCGTGAGAATATTGTGGGGGTTTGGTCCATAGACGACAACGATGAGAAGAGAACATCAACAAGATATATTTTAAATCAAAACAGCATAACAAAACACATTAAATTCTTTTCATTCATAACACTTTTCATCCATTACACTTTTCAAAACAAAAAACGTTTTTTCTAACTGTTGCCACTCCCTCACAGAGAAACTTACCTCTCACGGATTTTGGATAGGGGCGCAACAGGATTGTTGAAGAAGCGGAAATTTAGCTAATTAATCATGACTCATCAGGTGATCTCTTTTTATAGTATGTTGAGCCAGCATTTGTGAAGAAAGAAAGTCCTTCAAACATTTAATTCATTGAAGTATTACAAAAATGTTTTTTGTTTTATTTTTAAATGTATTTTATAGTTTAGGAGGTATACACCACACAAGGATAGAGTTTTTTTTTAAAAAGAAGTAATTTTGTAAAAAAAAAAAAAATGGCAGTAATTATTTTGGATAGAAAAGTAGTTTCATTTTTTGGAATCTTAACTAATTGGGTCATTTTTTTAAATAACTAACTTAGGGTAGTACGTAATATATTTTTCTTTTTGTGGAGAGTAAATGTATGTGACATCATTTACTCAAAACATTTACTTAAAACCACTCAAACTAAGTTAATTTTAACTAAACCATCTAAGTGTTTTGCTCGATTTATGATTAATAGCACTGCTATTTAATGTCATGTTATTTTTAAAAATTCCCTGTACAACTATGATATATATAGTCAAGCTTGCCTAATGATGCCTTGGAGGGTGTTAATTTTCCACATTTTCAAAAATATTCGAGTTATCACTAAACTAAATTATTAAACTTTATTTTTCTCATAACTCCTGTCTCCCTGCCCTTTCACCCAATGGCGTTGAGTTTGGAACACCCTGTACATAGATGTACGGATTCTGAATTGCAATACCCTTTTATGTAATATTTCAAAATCTATTAAAATGTGAAATAAATTTAGACTTCTTAAAAACTGATGTTTTTGATGCTGGCATTTTTCTCTTTAGAAATTTTGCATATTTGTATGATTGATAAATGTACTTATAGCTACTTCTAATCAAGTAAAGTTTACAGAGTTTGTAATTCAAAAACCTTCATAGAGACTCCACTGTGTTTGAAATTTATATAATTCATTTATTTTCACACACATTCAGTCGAAGATGTTTATAATTTAAATTAAACTAGAAAATTAATATAACAGCTTACTTGGAAGTACGTATCTGTTCAACAAAGGTCTTTTCTGAAAAATACTTTAAAATAACCTAAGTGTTTAGTTATTAATTTAAATTAAATAATTGGAAATACAATCAAAAAGCATTTTCTGCACATTAAGTTTGCATTTTTCCTTCTAGAAATAGGAAAAATAAGTATTTTATGAATGTATATGCAGGGTGACTCCAAAATGAAGGGACAAACTTTGTGGGATGGTAGAGCTCACTTAAACAAATAATTTTTGTATGGAATATATAGGCGGTAGTGCCACGTTGTGTAAGACACAAATAGAAAAGATAACGCATTAATGGAAACATAAAATGTCCACTAGCAGCATAATTGACCCGTGATTTCGTAGAGAAAATGTTAAAGCAGTTTGAGAAATGTCATCCACTAGCCGCCATGCATGCTTGGCGACCTTTATGACGCGATTGATACTATTCGCGATAGTTGAACACAGCAAAGCAGTGCACATCCCAAATTGGCATTTGCGCTTGATGTTTCAATCGTTATGAGTGATTTTACTAATAGCAAAAAAAAAAAAAAAAAAAACAGATATGCATCTTGTGCACTGTGCTGCTAATGGTAACGGCAGAGCAGCGCTACGGATACATCAGGAACGCTTTTCAAGTAGACGCAAGTCAAACCACAAAATGTTTCAGCATTTACATCTACTGATTTGTGAAAATGGATTATATATTACCACTACTGATGGAAGGGTTTGATCGAGGACTGTACGGCCAATACACCTGGACTAAGTCATGATGGACCTTGTGACAAACACCCGGTACAAATTCAGGGACTGTAGCATGTCGTCTACATATCAGTCAATCAATTGTTTAGAGAGTTTTACCATTAGCGTGCTGGTGGATACAATTTTTAAAACAGATTTAACGTTTTCTGTACGGAAAGTAGGCTGCTGACGTTTGTTTTATGTTTCCGTTAATGCAGTGTTTCTCAAACTGTGGGGCGCTCCCTCTGGGGGCGCTTCATTCCTGCGAACATATTGAAAATAAAAAGTTTAAAAAAATAAATTTTTGGAATGAAGAAAAACAAAATGCTTTCTGACTTAATAAAAAAGTCACATTTACACTGCTATAATTTATGTATATCATCTGGTGATCATCAAAAATAAAACATTCCACTTCAAACGTTCAATAGCTATCTTTGATCCTATAACCAAATAAAAAAATACATTTTGTTTGCTTTACTGTAATCACACGATGAGAGATTTTTTTATTACGTTTCTTTTAACCCCTAAAATACTACTTTTGACTATCATATATTTGACCTTCAAACTTACTGGTATGTTTCACTCCATCTGTTTTTCTTTTAGGAAAGTTGTAAATAATATTTTTCTGTTGCTTTTTTCCATGTGAATGAGTTATATGATACATGGATAAACACATTGAATACTTTGAAGGATTATTTGGCCAACATATAATGCATAACGGAAAACTTTTTACGCATTTCTTTTTTAGAACTAATATCCATATGTTTTATTGAATACACTTTTAACACGGGATCGGTCGCGTGATGCGCGGAGTCATCTGATGTTCACGAAATCGTTAATTCTGGGAAAACTGTTTATTTGTTACCAATGACCTTGACAGAGTATTCTCCAATAAGACAGTCTTAATGGGAACTAAAATGAATTTATCTCATTTCGCCCTCATTTTTTGGGGAGTTGCAAGCGTTTTTTTTTACAATCAAGTTACCAGTTTTGATCGAGTTCCCTGCGTGACCACTTTCGTTCAAAAATATTTTCTATGAACATGCTTTATGTCCTTTATTAAGGGCACGCAGATTTGGAGCATTTTCATTAGTTATACTGGATTTTTTCTAAAAAAATCAAAGAAAAATTTAAAAGTCCTTGAAAGTAGGTAAGTATATTTTCTCTTAATTAAATTATTCGCTGGAATTGTTGTTTTTATCGTGTATAGTAAAAATAATTATAAAATAAATTATAGTTTAAAAACAAACTAAAAAAACACGCTTTTATAGTGAATCGAACTAAAAAGTAAAAAATAAAAATATATATTACTTAAGGTACCGATTTTAAAAAAGCGTATATATTGATAATTTTCATGATATTTAGTGTCACTCAGATTAGAATACATGCATAAAATGGTTTTAAGGACATTTTGACAAAAAAATTTATTTAAATATAATATTTTGGCAAAAAATTAACTTAGAATAATCTTTTTTCCAAATGCTCTCCTTTTGTGAAAAAAATGCTTCTATTAGAATAATATTTTGCCTGTATATAGCTCAGACCTCTGTTCAGAGGCTCAACTAGAATGTTTGAAAAATTCACTTTAGTTTCAGAGGTACCACCAATTGAAATAATTATCGGCGTTTTTTTTCTTAAAATTGCTCCCCTCTGTTGTCGTAAAATATGAATAAACCCACTTCTAAGTAATGTATTTCAAAAATTTTAGTTGGGCCTCTGAACAGAGGTCTGAGCTATATACAGGCAAAATATTATTCCATTAGAAGTATTTTTCACAAAAGGAGAACATTTGGAAAAAAGCTAATTCTAAGTTAATTTTTTGCCAAAATATTGTATTTAAATATAATTTTATTCGTCAAAATGTCCTTAAAACAATGTTATGCATATATTTTATTCTAAGTGACACTAATATCATGAAAAGTATCCATTTATGTGTTTTGGAAAATCACGGTTCCGAACGTTGTCGGAACATATACAAAATTTAATATTTATCTTGTTAATTTGTACCTTTTATAATTATGATCGTATTGTAACTTTAACACCCCCCCCAAAGTTCATTATTATTGCATTCAATACATTAGTATTTGGGGGGGGGATAAAAATTATTATTGAAACTTGGGTCGCCAGTAGTTAAAGTTTGAGAACCACTGCTTTAATGAGTTATTTTTTCCGTTTGTGCCTCAACAAGACACTTCCACCTATATATTCCAATACAAAAATTGTTTGTTTTTTAGTGAGCTTTACCTTCCCTCAAAGTTTGTTCCATCATTTTAGAATCACCCTGTATACATTCATACAAGGTCTATTATTTTGAAGAAACATAACTAATAATTTATTTCTTAAACTTTCTGCTTGCGTAACATTGATTCGAAGAATAAGAAGTTTTATTTTTTTTGTGTCTAATTTTTCCAAACTTTGTATATACATCGTACCTTTATAAAAAGATAAAGAAAATCCTCTTCCTTTAGTTGAAGCTCTCTTTGTTGTGTATATGATGTGGCTCATCACTTGCTTTCTATTAGTATAACTGCTGATTTTTTAAGAACTAATTTTTGATTTCGCACGTATCGCTCAGAAGGAAACATTTTTCACCTGTTGAAAAGCCAGCTAATTGTTTGCGACATTATATGACGTCACATTGCCTGTGAAAGAAATTCGGAAATCACAAATTCAAAATTTAAATCTGTGAAGCGAATTTTGATAAATTTTCGTCGTTTAGTTTCAGCATGCCACGCTTGATACGCTTAGTTTTAATGCTATATTCAAAACAAAACCTTCCTTTTCTTAGTACAGTTTATTTATGAGTGAATAACGATTAGCTAGTTCGAAGCTCATTCGGGGATGAATACCAAATTGGCCTCCCAAAGCGTGTCTGGAGATGTCTAGGAAGCATTGGAATAAAATCCTGACTATCATTCATCCCCCAGTTGAGCAACCGAGAATTATGGGTAGTGTTTCATTTAATACCTTGGTGGTTATCATCCGTGACACCTTTACAGTAAGGATGTATGTTGGTCATCTGTTCTGTTCCTTTAGCGGTGCGCCTAATTTTAATGTCTGCAAAATGTAATTCGATTTTCTTCGTGTTTTTGAACCAGTGAGATAGCTACTTTTCTCTCCAATAATGCATTTCGAGAATTGGATGAGAAGACGCTTTCAGCCATCCTAATATGTTACTCACCAAATGGAGATATTTCGATAGAAATCGCGTTACACAGATACATCCTCGAAGTTTACGAATCAGTTCTAAGACAGATCAGGATGTATAAGATGTTTAAGTGGGCTAATGTTTTACTGATGTGTCTGCTATACGTGGTTACGTTTCTAAAATAAAGAATTAAAATTTTTCTAAATGCTTTTAAAATTCCTCTTTTTATACGCATACATAACATTTATTCGTTTTCTAGTGTTTCTAACACTTGAAATCAATCCTTATTTGTCAATTTTTATAATAAGGTATAACAAAGGGAGTCAACAAGGAATTTATTATTTTGCAACACAGTAGATATCCGAATGTTTTTAAACTAAAGAAAGAGGATACTCGAACTTTTAAAAAATTTGATGAGCCATCTCATCTGTATGTACACTTTTTTCGATGAGTTTGGAGCATTTCTCACACATTGGGACTATGATTTTCTTCTTTTGGATAAATTTTTTTTATTCACCTGGGAAAATTTTGAAACGCGTTTTAAGGAATAACATAGCAAACAACAAACAAGATTCTTAATAAATGTAACATCCATAGTTATTAAGTAATATGCACTGAATACTTTTAGTTCTTTTTTTCATAATTGAAATTTAAATTCGTGCAACGTGTGTGCATACTATTTGAAACAACAATTCCGTCAATTCTATTTAAAGAAAACTGGGATACATCTTTATAAATATTGCACTTGCAATATTTGGAGTGATAGAGAATTTTTCCAAAACATGATTCTCAAATGTGAAAGTTTTGGATTTCAGGTGATTGTGCAGAAACAGATGGACACTCTGTCTGAAAGCGCTGAGAAATTTCTCAGGTGCAAAATCTTATTATCCGCCAGCTCCGGAAAACTGGAGAGGAAAGTTTTTTTTGTTTGCTTCTTTCTTTCTTTTTTTTTTTTTAGAAAAGAAAACCTACACTCGCTGAACACAAAGTATTTTTGTTTTGATTTGTGCAACTTAAAAGAATGATGTTTAGAAAGCAGTCTTAAGAAACCTTTTTTTGGGGGAGGGGGTATATTTTTATGCCACTTTTTTGTTTGTGGACATAGGGGATGAACATGACTTTGGCAATTCGTTTGAATTATTATTTGTTTACATTAAATTATTCTAAAACTAATTTTTGGTGAAGGACATTTTTCTAAAGATGTGTAGTGAGAGAAAGGTCGTAAAAAGAGATGCTCGTTTAACACATTGCAACGTACTTATGCACTAGAATGCAGATCCTATAAATCAATCAATTTAAGGTCTACATATAGGAAAGTTTCGCTGTGAAAAGCATTTTATTGTGATCTTAGAAACTCCGGTGAGCATTGTATTGCTTCAAAATTTTATAACCAAATATCGATTGATTAAAAGGAAGAAATATTTGAACTATTTTCAGACTAATGGAGAATACTTTTTTCATTATTATTCAAGGTAATCATTATATTTACCTTAAATCAGTGCTTCTCAAACTTTCAATACTGGCGCCCCCCTTTTCGATCACAATTTTTTTCGCGGCCCCCTTATACATTAATAATGTACTGAATGCAATAATAATGCACTTTGACGCTAAAGTTACAATAGGCGATCTTAATTATAAACCATACAAATTAGTAACATAAGTATTAAATTTTGTATACTACTTTTAAGCAAAATAAATAAATAAATAAAATAATAGGATAATTATTATGTTATTTTTCCTTTCTCTAATTTTTAAATTGAACATATTGCAAAATGCGGTAGCTGCTTAGAAGACAAAATATAGATATCTGCTAAATATAGAAAAAGAACTCAGAGGGTCAATTTCTAATAATAAGCATTCCTTATAAAAACTTTGCTTTCCAAGACAAGCTCATGGACGTCATTAATACTTATTAAACTTGTTCTTAATTTAGTATTAATTAATTAGTTATAAAATATTCTGTGCAGCACTGATACATTAAAAGTATACCGGCTGAAGTGCCCGCTCTTTGCAGGAGTTCATTTATAAGAAAATAAAACATTATTGATATAATAGCTGAATTGTAAGGGAAGCAAAGCCAAGTGCTCGACAATGTTTACAAAAACGTAAAATAAATTTTTTAAAATCCTTGCTCAAATTATAATTAGTTTTAAGCGAATTGTAATTTTAAGCCTCACAGAATTAGCATTTACAATTGATGTTAAACAGTAGCGCACACAGGAATTTTACAAGGGGGGCGGGGTCGAAAGTTCACCAATCTTGTATCAGGTTCCTTTTGATTTTGTCGATTTCCGGGAACAAAACACAGTAAAAAACTATTTCTTGAATAAATAATTAGCATTAATTAATAAAATGAATAATTAATAACAAATACTTAACTAAATTTTGCGTACTATAAACTTAGAATTATAATCAATCGGAAAAAAATCAAGGGCTTTGGGAGGGGGTCCGAACCCCCCTTGTGTGTGTCACTGATGTTATATAATGATCAATGGTATAAAATATCGATGAAGAATAATTGTATTATTTTTAATATTTAAAGCGAAAAGACTTCAACACGTTTTAGCCCGGGAGCAGACGCGCACTCGATACGGTCGGGGTTAGAGTCACTCCAATCCTTTTTTTTTATAATTATTTTATTGTACACGATACAAATCATGATTCCAGTGAATAATTTAACAAAGAGAAAGTTTACTTACCTACTTTCAAGGACTTTTCAATTTTTTTGGTAATAAATAAACAGATTTGCCAGAATTAAAGATTTCGTAATCTGTATGTCACGCGCGACCAATTCCGGGTAAAAGTATATTTATTATGATAATATGTATGTTACTACTAAAAAAATTGTGTGAAACGTTTTTAGTTATGATTTATACGTTGAGAATATTTATAAAAATATGTCTTGGTCAAGTAATCCTTCATGTGCTTGTTGTGTGTGTGTGTGCTCTCCGTGGTTTTCCAAATATCATAAAACTCTTTTGCATGAAAAAAAGGGCAACATAGAACACATAAGAGAGGGGTCATAACTAACTGTACCAATAACTTAGAAGGTCAAACAGATTACAGCTATAATGTGCAGTATTTCAAAAATAATGACAGTGATGAATTTTTTATGTTCCTAAAGTTTTTCGATTCTGGGTCCGGGATCTGTTTTTTCTCTGAAAGAGTAGTATGTTAGGTTATATAAAAAAAAGCGTAATAAAAAATCTCTCATCACGGGATGACAGCAAATCAAATAAAAGTTTTTTTTTATTTAGTTATAGGATCAAAGATAGCTAATTAGGTATGAAGAAGTTTTTATTTTTGATGGCTTAATATCGCCTATAAATTATATCAGAGTAAAAGTGCATTTTTTATTATGTCTGAAAGTATTTTGTTTTAATTCATTCCAGTAAACTAATTATTTTTAAATCATTTTTTTTTCGATATGCTCGCGCCCCCTCGTAAAGTCATCGCGCCCCCCAGGGGGCGCGCCCCACAGTTTGAGAAGCACTGCCTTAAATAATCATTTAAGCTCGTAACTATATATCAATTCTACCCTATTTTTGCATTAAGAAATGATCGATATTGGTTCTTCTTCAAATTAAATAATTAAATTCGAAAAATGATACATTTTCCTTGACGCCTGACTAACAAAATAGTTTGGAATTATTAGAATTATATAATCTAATGAAAAACTGTGACACACGTATACTACGCAAATAATTTAAAACAATTTCCACAAAAAAAGGAGTTATTCTCAGCAATCAAACCATACGAAATAACACGTTCCTCATGATATATTGTTTTCATTTTCTTGTGTGTGAATGTTGTAATTTACTATAAAGTTAAATAAAATGTATTAGTGTAGAAAGGTAAACAGTAAAAAAAAAAAAAGCAAATGAAAACATTTTTAAGTGGTTTTGTTTTCTTCCTCTATCAAATGTTAGATTAACATGTAAGTTGTAAGTAAGAAGATGAGTTATATACTCTTTTGCGCTACAAAAGAACCACACAAAGGAATATTTTAGGAAATAACTTTATTATCTCAATGTTTTGTGTGCAGATATCTTTATACAAGCTATGTAAATTCGGAAATTTTTAAGAGAAATGAATGTTAACTTGAGTCCTAACCTGCTTTTCCATTGTACAGCTAACATGGTATAAACAGGTAATAGTTGCGGATACAGGTGTTCTGGAATCAAAAGAAAAAATACTAATAAAAAATTATCGAGGACTTTATATCCAGAAGGATGACTTCAAATGAGGTTGCATAATTAGGATAAGCAAAGTTCAAACCGTGCCATCGGTTTCCACCTGCATCGTAGAGACACGATTTAAGAAAGCTACTGATAGAAATATTGGTTGGATTTCAATTAAAATTTACGTCGCACTATAAGTATTGGTGATGAAGTGCTGATACCTTATCCTTTCTCCCAACTTGCACGACACGTCAAACAGAGAACTTTGAGTCGTATAATGTGCCTCCTACACGGGGGGAAATATTTGTTACAAGTAATTCATCGGGGAAAAGAAGGGTGGTAGGGAAGGTAAACATTTGATACAAGTTTGAATGAATGTCCTCTCATTCGTAATACTTTTCCTCATTTCATAGCTGTGATAGGTGGTATCACGTTTTCCCTTACGATGTTTGCTTTTAATCACTCCAGAATCATTTAGTGTTGTGTCTTAGACAATCTTCATGGCAGCCAGTAGATTTAGTGTTAAGCAACAAAAGCCGTTTCAATCTTGGAAGAGATCCTTTTCAGCTCTGTGCGTGGAAGGGCCGAGACTAGCTGTTCCAATCAGACATAATTTAAAACAACATACAGCTATTACCCCTGATGGGATGGTATAAAATTCTCTCTCGTACGGCAGCAGATTACCTTAAGCTAGTCTGTTCACAATTTTAACAGATTAACAATATGTTGATAATACCCAGAGGCATTTTCTTTCATACCGCGTTCTTTTGGGTCAACTTTCTAACAAGATATCATGCCCCATACGACTTAGAGGTCTCTGAAGTGCTTGACTGGCCAAACCAGTAAAGTCAATATACCTTTGCTCAATCTACGAGACATTGTAGTGAGAAAAATGTGGGCTTCCCAAAGTATCGAAGATCTCGATCAATATTTGGTGAAAGTTTTGAAGAAGAATTCTATAGATGAGATCATTGTATTAGGGACTCTTTGCCTCGACACATACAGGCATGCATCACTTGGAGGGCGTCAAATGACTGATATTGACTTGTAATATACTATTGCTACTCAGTGTTGAGTCTTTGTATTTTTATAATTTCAATGTTTAAGCTTTACGCATGTTTCATTTCAATTAGACACCCATAATTCTTGAGGGACTTTGGTAAAAGGACGGGCATATTATACATGGTCACTTTAATCTAGGTAGATGTTAAGCCAGAAACCGCTTAATAAATTACTTTCAGTTTCTATTCGTAAAATTGAATTCAACCTAATGAGCTATGTTTTGACGCTTTTGTATTGAATTGTCAAATAGTTTGGCCTAATAAACTTACTTGTTGAGGCAATAATAATCTGTCGGATAATATAATGTTTTTCAAATGATTTCTTTTTATACTGACACAATTTTTCAATTCAATAAAGAGTTCATTGGATCGATTACAATAATTTGTTTGGTGCGGAATGAACGTCCCACGCAGAGAGTCGTTATATCGAGTTAATGATATATGTCATGAAATGTTTCCCTGATTTTTCTTACAGAACTATGCATTTTAATATGAATAAGCAATGCGGTAAAAATTATAAAAATCTAATAAAACATGCGAATGTATATCTGGAAAAGTCACGAATCTAATTAATATCCTTTGTAAGAAGGTATATTAATTCTGTGTTCGAATGCAAAACATCATTCATATCAAAGTAATATTTTAATCCACAGATTTATTTTGGAAACATATTTTCAGTTGATTACGTTTTGGTTCTCTAACACTGCTAATTCAAAAGAGGAAAAGTATTGAAAATTTAAGGATTTCATGTCGTTGAATTGTAATCTTCATTACTTCATTATCACAAATATCATCACAACTATTCATTACTTCCAAATTTTGAATGAGTCGTTATGTTACATATACCTGCGCAGTTATCTTAATATTAGCTATGGTAGCTTATTTAACACGAAATAAGTACGTAGAATCCAGTGTTTAACACGCACTTTTAACGAAAATATAAGATCGACATTTTCGGGTGCACGTTTTATACCGAGTATAGAAATGTCAGCTTTAAAAAATAACAAAAGAGATAAGCATAAAAAATTAGACTTTTGCATAGATTGAAACACTGTTTATTTAAAAGAAATGACATTCCTTAGGAACTTAAAAAATAGTAGTTTAAGATTTATACTATTTTTATACAAAAGCTTGGAATAATACCTCAAATAAATGACTTCAAAACATAAGAGCTTTGCGCACGTACATTTCAAGTTTCTTGGTAAAAAAAGAGGTGCTCGTTGTACGGCGAATATATCTAAAAATTAAAAAAAAAATCACTTTGAAAGTATAGGTGCACGTTATATATACGGCAGTGCAAAATATACGCCAGATTTGACGGTAATCAAGAGTATAATGTCAACGCAGAAAAATATTCGTTTAAAGTAATTTAAATTTGTATACGGTAATAAGTTATCACGACTGATATGGGATTATACTTTTCGAACAATTCTATTTCTCTCCTTACAAAATTCACGAAACGATTCATTTCTATAGAGAAATATAAAACTGATTTTTCTCTTCTTTAATCCTAGGTAAATATCTAAATAATTCTCATTATGTTCAGAAGAGCTTTATCAAAGAAGCTTCTTGTTTTTCTAGCATTTCAGTATATATATATATAATACTCTTTTCCTTCTCGTATTTATCTCTTTACGATGTGGCAGCGGTAGCCGAGTGGTCAAGGGATCGGATCATGGCTGGCTTGTCACGAGTTCGAGTCCAGTACCACTAAAGACCCGCTGTGTAGGGGAGCGATGCTCGTTAAATCTGTTCAGAGATCAAACATCCTCCCATGGTGTGGTGTGGTAGTTAGGAGAAGGGGTGCCAACTCAGGTGTCGTCCTCATCACTTGGCTAGGGTTAAAAATAACGAGGTCTGTCGTCAAAAGCGCTCGTGTAGCTGAACAACGCGATTTAGAATATTCACTCACTCTTTATGATATTTGTTAGCCAACAAAGTTTATGAACTGCATGTATTTATACATATAACAATTGGATATTTTCATCAATATATTGCCTTGAATAAAGGGCAAATTTCAGTTTTATATGAGGCTACTTATTTTTATTTTCCCACCTTTGTTTTCATTCTTAAGCTGTTTATCACTTGCAGGAACAGATGATAATGTGAAGAAATAAGGAGGATGGGGAAGCACATTTCGATCTCTCGATGGTACCTAATACGTGCAAAGGATTCTATTTTTAAACATTTCTGCAAATTGTAGATACACTAAACTGAAAAACCATTTTCTCCGATTATACATCCTGGCTTTGTATCATCCTCTTGGCATTCAGTCTCAGAAGAATTTCTTAGAACAGAAATTTATGTGTGTGAGAATTTTTGAACGATGGAGATTCAGTCAATAACTGAAGTAGATCAAATGCTAATTCTACGGATAAACAATTTTTCACATTGTATTCGATAACAAGTGTAAACAATTCTTGAAAAAACTGTGCATTCAGTTGTTGTTTCTAATGCCACCTGCCTGACGTCGTGAGATCTATGCCACATCGTGGCAAGGGGCTAGAAGTACGCCTGTCTTTGGCCTGGAGCACCATACAGGTGACCGTACAATTTAGTTCGGTGAAAGTTTCCGAAGGAACGATAGATGGTGACATCACCTATCTCCACCTCCACAATTTCTGCATGGAACTGAAGGGAAATATTCTCCAGTCCCCTGCGCTCATGACTCAGCCCACAAGACTTCTGACCCACTGATTTAACGAGCACGTACTCCGTGTGTACTCGAGGGTAATTGGTGGCATCGTGCATCGAACCCAGGCCTTTCGGTCTGGAGTCTTCTGATGATCTAATAACTAGGCTACACACGGCCCTGTGCATTCTAAAAACTGCTTTGTGGTTATAATGCTTAATAAAATGCTTAAATAAATGCTTATTTGCTTTTGATAAATAGACTGATGAACAAAATGAAAAAAATTAAAGATGAGGTCCATTTAGAGACTGTGTGAGTCACTTGACACCATTTCTCATTTTAATATTTCGAAATATTGAACAAGGGAATGAGAGTCAAAGACGTTGGGACTTTCTATTTATAACTTAACTGAATATGACCCTAATGCTCAGCAATCCAAAAATTACCAATTCCAAAGTGTTGCCTTAATGATTCAACTGCAATGAATAGTTATCTATTTATTTAGAATGTCAATGTTATGTTAAAAATGGTATTATATTAGATATTGATATACAGTCTGTCAAAAACGTATTGAGACACACTACCAGTTCCTAGATTTTTATCGTAATATTTTACTTAAACATACAAATGAAACCAAAATAAAGAAGTAAACGTTAATTTATTAAATACAAATAATAATAATTTGAACAAAAGTCATGCATTAATGTAATTTGGTTAAAATTGAAAATTAAAGAAATCGAGTTAAAAAACGTGCTCAAAAAAGTATTGGGACACACTTCCCAATAAATTAAGAAAAACATTCAAACTTAGAAATTAATATCTCGTCGCGCCCTTCTTGCTTTTTATGATACCTCGAAGTCTATTTGGCATGGATTGGATCAATTTTTTGCAAAACGATCTATCGATTTTTGTCCACTCTTCGACCAAATATTTTCTCAAACCCTGTTTGGTAGAAATTTGGTACTCATATAGTTTTTGCTGCAAATAATCTCACACATGTTCAATGGTATTAAGGTCTGGACTTTGTGCAGTAGTTTTAATAGCTGTAGGACAGTGGTAGAGGAACCATTACTTGCAAATATCTGCAGTATGTCGCGGGTATTATTTTGGTACAATTTAAAATATCCTGAGATTCCCAGCTTGCTCGCACTTTGCTTTAAATTTCGCTTGAGAATATCAATATAGACATATTTATTCATACCATTAATAAAATGTAAGTTCCCGAACCAGAACTTGCTATGCAGCCCCAGACAATCTGGTTACCCGTTCCATATTTGACAGTAGGCCGTAAATTTTTGACATGCATTGCTGTATTTGATTTCCACCAAACTTTTTGCTTACCATCCACTCCGAAAATGTTATATTTGCTTTCATCAACAAAAATTATATTTTCCCAATATTTTGTTGGTTGCCTTACATGCATTTTAGAAAATGCCAGCCTAGCTTGACTATTTGCTTTGCAGATGTAGGACTTTCTTTGAAGTACTCTGCCATGATACTTATGTTTTCTTAAAACATTTCTGACAGTTTCAGGATTTACTGATGTTACTATAACATTGCAAAGTCATTATTAATGCACAAGTTCTGGGATTAATGTGTACTTGTCTCACAATCCACCTTTCTCCACGTTCATTAAATATCCTTGAACGCCTTGATATTTGCCTGTTTTCAACACTGTTTGTTTTCTTGAACCTGTAAATGATGTTAAAAACATTAGACTTACTCAATTTCAATATTTTTCCTATACAGTGAATTGATTTCCCCTCTTTCCAAAGATTTATTACGAGATTTCTCAAATCAACCGATATATCTTTGTGTTTCTGGCCATTTTTTCTATAAATATATCTATCTGTTGAAACATTTGTGTTTATACTTCTAGTCTAAAAAAGTAGTGTGAAATTAAATTCCATAAATTAAGGATAATTCAGAATCACACAGAAATTGAACTCTAAAATAAAAATTTCACCTGTAGAATTATCACACACATCTTGAAGAAGATTATGCAAATTACAGGAAACCACCAGATGGCGCGGATAATACGTCACAATGATCGGAGTGTAAGAGAGGGGTAAATAAGAAAAAATGGCAAGGAAGTAAAATTGTTCACAAGCCCCTCCCACCTGTCTACCGGAACTTCGGAGGGCATTGCTTGAAGAGTGGTGTAATATTCCCCAAGATCAGATTGATAATTTGATACTCAGCATGCCCTGGCGTTGGAAGGCCTGTATTGCATCATCCAAAAGACATACTCCGTATTAACCATCATACTAACCATGTTATACTGTTTTGTGTAAATAGTTTCTTTTTTGAAATTTGCTCCAAGAAGTAAAAATCGTAATTTTTATTAATTATGTCAAACATATAGCATTTTTTTGCTCTTTACCTTTTGTTTAATAAATGGACTTTACAAATAAGTCAAAGTTGTCTTGTTTCTGTCTCTTTCTTTGCTCGAACTTCATTACCTTAATTTATGGACATGAGTGTAATAAAATTTTCCTTATATACTGTACACCAAAAATGTTAAAATATTTCTTAATTCATTTTGTTTTTGTTTTAATGTGTTAAATATTTTTACAAATGGCTTTGCAGTTATGCATGCCAAGTGTCCCAATACTTTTTTGAGTGACTGTATATTGAATCGTACTCTAAAGTTGTTTAGTAAAGCATTGCCTATAATTGCTATAAACCAATTGAAATAAAAAGCTGTCGCGTTCATCTTGTTATGTTGCTCTGTTCTAAGTTATTATTGTGAAAATGGAAATATGTGGAAAAATATTAGTGAACAATTTCTCTATTTCAAATGCCATACTAGTTGTCTATTGACAGATAATCAATGTTTCAAAGCTTGAGTCGTATCTTTCAATCGTATCTTAAACAATCAATAGATTTTGTAGCGAAAATATTTTAATAAGGTCGATACAAATAATAAATGGTTTAGTTTTTATCGTATCATATTGTGTTAACTATGAACGTTCAAAACTGTTTTTATTTTAACATGTGGATCGCTTTCTTCAACTATGTAAGAATAAAAAAGGTGCACCAAATTGTAATGTTTCAAGAAGCATTATTAAAATTTATTGCATAGAAATCGCTCATATTTATTAGTTTGTGAAATAATATATTTTAAGGGTTATTTATTTTCAATTTCCCATAAAAAATCTATTAAAAATATGTGAATATTACGAAACTTATGTACATAAATACGTATTTACGAAATTCATTTCGATTTCGCGTCTCTTAAAAATATTTCACTTTGACCCGTACACTGTTTTCTTTTTTTCACTCTAACCAAATTATCTAGATAATTTTATTGAGATACGAGTTTAACATGGTTGTATGCTGTATCTATTGTTCAGAGTTGAAACGTAGAAATGAATTTGGGAACAAAACATGTATTTCGTTGACTTTTTCCTTTACAAATATCAATTTCTTATTTGAATCTGCAGCGTATAACGAAATTTAAATTCCATTGGTTATGTATGGAAAGAAATATTACAGATATGTTACCCCGAGATCAGATTCCAGCAGTATTCGTCGACTGTAATCCTCTGTATATGTCAATTCCAGTAGATTTTGTTTGTTTTGGTTTTAACCAACTTCCCATTCAACACACACACATATACAGTGGGCCACAAAAGTGTTCGTACACTTGAAATTTCTTACAAAATTTAATGTTTTGGACTAATAAAAATTAATATTTTATAATTTTAATTTTTTATGATACCTGCAACTTGTTTTTAATGGAATAACATAACTAATTTTTTAAAAATAGTATAAATATATTTTTAAAAGTTAACAATTAGAAAGCTACTAAAAATTACGTCACAAAAGTCTTCGTACACTTAAAAAAATCTCAACTTTGCTTTAAATATTGTGTTTCTTTCTTAATTTAGTACTTAGTGGGATATCTTTTAGTGTCCACAACAACTTTCAAGCATCTTGGTATAGATTTAATCCGTTTCTTGTAATTCCCCCCCTGCATCGATTTTCTTCCATTCTTCTGTGATTATTGTTCTTATTTCACATTATGTGTTTATTTGACATGTTTTCTTTTTTTCACATCAAACTCTCACTAAATATGTTCTACTAGGCTAAATAAAATGATTGGGGAGGTGTTTTCATAATTTGGGGACAGTTATAGAGACACCAGCGGCGTACATTGAGAGCAGTGCGCTTGGAGTCATTACCCTGTTAAAAAATTATGTCGTCTCCAATATCCAAATTTCAGGCGGATAATTTAAAATTTCCCTTTAAAATATTTGAATGGAGCTCATGGTTCACAATACCATCAGAAAATACCAAATAACCTAATTCTGAGGCCAATTTACACCCCCACGCCAGAACACCTTCACTTCTATGCTGAAGCATGGAGGTGGAGGAGTTCTTGTTTCAGACATAAATTCATGGGATGTAATTCCTTATTTTTTCATTTACAAGCTATTATAGGCCCATCAGAGCCAAAAATGGTGAATTATCTCCCATCCCAATCAATTTGTTGTTAATTTTGAATTTTCTGAAACTTAATCCCAAGAATCTAGTTGGATGAATAAAATATGGAGGTGGAAGTGTTCTTGCGTGGGGGTGTGAATCGGCCACATAATTAGGTAATTTGGAATTTTTCGTTGATATTGTGAATTATGAGCTCTATTTAAATATTTTAAAGAGAAATTTTAAATTATCCGCCTGAACTTTGGAAATTGGAAACGACTTATTTTTTTAATAGGATAATGACGCCTTAGCGCACTGCTCTCAATGTACGCCGCTGGAGTCTCTATAACTGTCCTCAAATTATGAAAACATATCCCCAATCCTTTTATTTAGCCTTGTAGAACATATTTAGTGAGATTTTGATTTGAAAAAAAGAAAACATGTCAAATAAACACATAATGTGAAACAAAAACAATAATCGCAGAAAAATGGAGGAAAATCGTCTCAAAATTACAAAAAAAACTGATTAAATCTATATCAAGACGTTTAAAAGTTGTTGTGGACACTAAAAGATATCCTACAAAGTACTAAATTAAGAAAGAATTACAATATTTAAAGTTAAGTTGATAGTTTTGTTAAGTGTACGAAGGCTTTTGTGGCGTAATCTTTTAGTAGCGTTTTGATTATTTCAATTTTTAAAAAAATAGTTATACTATTTTTAAAAATTAATTATGTCATTCCATTAAAAACAAGTTGCAAATATCATAAAAAAATTACAATTACAATATATATTAATTTTTAATAGTCTAAAACATTAAATTTTATAATAAAATGTAAGTGTACGAACACTTTTGAGGCCCACTGTATATACATATACATATATATATATATATATTTATATATGTATATATATATATATATTTATATATGTATATATATATACATATATATGTATATACATATATATATATATATATGTATACACATATATACATATATATGTATACACATATATACATATATATATATATATATATATATATATATATATATATATATATATATATATATATATATATATTTATACATACGTATTCATGCATATATGTGGGAGCATATATTCTTTTATAATTGAATCGTAAAGACGGAGGACGAAGTAAGAATTCAATTGAACTGAATCCAAGTCGTATCCTCTGAACATGTGTATCACGTTTTTGCCTGAACAAAGACACATACGATTTTTGAAAACGCATCAACTTCCTGCCGTTTGTGTTGTGTAGTCTATAAAATGTTAAAATCTCATCAGGTCTGTTTTTCTTACAGTCTGGATCATCTTGCAACAGAGTTCGTTAGCATGTGATGGTAGCCAATAAAGTCTTTTATAGAAAGGTAAGCTCGGAACTAGATACATTCTTTTGCTTTTCTCTTTCAAATAAGTTTTGGCTCTTTTTTGTGAATATTCAATTGAATATTTTCTTTTGTTGTCTCGGGGGGCATTGAATGCAGTTTTCTTTCCTTTAATATTTTGAGAGAAATTGTTGAATTCCATCCACTTTGTGTTTCCCTTTTTGAAACTTTGATTTGATTAAAAAATGGATTTGAAATCATCTATTTGAATAAATTTTCCATAATTATGATGAAATGACTTTTTGTATCAATAGAATATGATAACGTTTCTTAATTTTCTAAGAGAGTTAGGGGTGACTGAATTCTTCATTAGATCTAATTTATATTAAAAGCGACAAAAGTTTACCTCATGACCCATTAGTCATGTATATATGCTAAATTTTTTTGTGTAAGCCATGGTCGGCAAACTTTCAAGAATCCAATAGTAAGTGCAAGCAAACAACTATTGGGTTCCAAAAAGCTATTTCTACCCATACACATGCACTCCCGAGGAGGAGGAGGGTGGGGAACTGTAGTGGTCATCATGTGAGGCTACCGCCCGCCTGTGTTGACCTCATTTCTGCATTATCTACGCGACCTGTTTCTGTGGGGAAGAACCAAGTAAAACTCAAATCATTCATTTAAAACATGTTTATTAAGTTCTTAGCTTAAACTCAATACACAACAATAGTAATTAAGTAAGTTGATCTAGAATGAGAAGATGCAACACGTATTACCAAATAGTCGCGTACTTGACCACTTACTCTAACTTTATAGGTTAATTTCTATATCACTAATATGCGCCCTTTCCGCACAGCTTATATAAAACTGCTTACCACTATATCCTAGATAATCAGCTACGTTCTGTATCTGTCCTGATGTGACTTTAATCCGACAGTATTACTTATAGCCTCGAACCCACCTTTGGTTCGGCAGTACCGGCACGGCTAGGCTATTTCACAGCGTTAGGCTTCCTCTAACTTTATCTCAAATCACTTTACAGCCAACTCTCCACTTAGCGACTTCACTTCCCACTTAACGATTATTTCTGCGCATAGACATAGATCCGTACATAGACTCCCATCTACTGTTAACTTCCAATATATATATAATTCCTAATTTACATAACCACGTTCTTCTTTGTGAGTTGGTTGGAAAGAATTGCCATTTCTGCCCCAAAGAAACCCCAAGAGGACTTTAATAGAAATCGCGATAAAAGCCCCGTCACAATGATTTCTGCTGGGCTCCAATTCGTAATTTGTATAAATTTTTAATACAATTAACAAAAATAACGCATTTCATTCCTTCAAAAACTGAGAACCGTTAAAGATATTTCTTCTAAAAGCAAGACGAATTGCAGAAAAAATGTCATTAAGGAATGACATGCAGACAGTAAAAATTAAAATTGACTTTGTTCTTGCATATGAAAGTCATTAAAACTCTATTTTTTATTTACCCTCTAAGCATGTTAGAAAATATTGAATGTGTTTTTGTCACTAAATGTTGCTAAAAATTATTTTGAAAAGTATTTTTCCACGGCGCCATATTATTATCAATGAAATAAACGATTTTACTGATTTAAAATTTTCATTGATTATCAATAAATTTTGTTTACATAAAGCAAAGTAATACAGAAGTAAAAATGTAATAGATTTCATATTAAAATGTACATATGCAAAATAGGTTAGTGTTTTAAATAAATAATTAAGAAAAAGAACGCAAACGTCTACGCAAAGAGCTGTGGAGCGCACTGACCTCTGGTTTAAATGGAATTAATCAAAAACTTGAGACATTTTTAATCATAATTTTAATGCATACCTGAGATAAACCACAGCCATATATATGAAATATTTCTTAATATTTCTGGAGAGTGGTAAAAATAACTGTAAATCGGGGCAAGTGGATGGTACTGTAACAAAACGAAAGGATAGGGCGTGGCCATTAGAGGTGCATGTTAGATGCATTTCTATTTTTGGAGATGTTACATACTAATGGAATTGACGAGGCAGTCTTGTGATTAGTAAATCCAGTTTATTGCACATCTTCAAACACGCATATTAAAAACATAAGGCATGAACGACACAACACAGAACAAAGACTACGAACACACAACACGCTGCAGTCGACTACATGCTTAAGGACACAGACAGAAGAGAACGCAAATTCCAGAAATAACAATATTTATCACCAACGGGAAATAACATGATTTGGGGGTGGATGGATGGAAATCAATATACTCTCGTTAGGCGGTTATTAATTAAACGCGTGTACTGATGGAATATACAATAGATAAATCAAAAGTTATAAAAGATTAAATTACTGGGAATTATTACATATATATATATATATATTTATATATATATATATATATATATATATATATATATATATATACAGGGTGATTATAAAGAAACTTTGCCAACATCTGCACTTCTAGCGCCTGTTCTATTTAACCGATCAAGATGATATTTCAAATATAGTTCTTTTGAGATACGCGCTCGAGATTCTGTGAATGGCAACAAAGTGGCGCTCGCGGTTACGGTTATAGTGAAAGAAACTCGAAATTTTCGAATGGCAACGCCTACGTTTTACCATCTCAAAATGTTCAGCACATGCGAAAACCCTAAATAGCGTTGAAACGGCACCGATATGTCCGAAAACCGACGTGTTATACACATACAAACAGTTCTTCAAGGCGCACGGAGGAATAACGCATACGACAGAGACAAGACACTGCTCAATGATGAGAACACATAGAGAAAAAAATCTGTATTAATTTCAAACATTTTCCACATGATTGCCATCACAGGCAATTACGCATTGCATGCGGGAGACGGTGGACAATATCGCTGCACGCAACATGGCACGAGGGATGTTTCCAATCTCACGCCGTATAGAATCCTTTAAGTCCGACAATGTTTGAGGATTGCACAGATAAACTGTGGATTTGAGATAGCCCCAAAACCAGAAATCCATAGGCGTCAGATCTGGGGATCGCGCAGGCCACGGAAAAGGATAATAGCGTGAGATGATGCGATCACCAAAATGCTGATCCAGGAGCCTTTTAACATACCTCGCTATATGTGGAGGTGCGCCATCTTGCATCCAAACAATGTCATTGAGTGCATTCCGCCGACGCAACTCCGGTAAGACATAATTTTTCAGCATGGCTGCATACCGAGAGCCCGTTACAGAACATGTTGCAGGGCCAGTCGGGGTCGTTTCCTCAAAGAAGAACGGCCCCAGAACAAATGTAGCTGTAATGCCGCACCACACAGTCACTTTGGCGTCAAATAATGGTACTGGCACCACAGCGTGAGGATTCGTCTCTCCCCAGTGCACACAATTCTTTGTGTTAATGCTGCCATTTAAGGTGAAATGCGCCTCGTCCGTCCATAGTATGCGAAGTGGCCAGTCGTTATCCGCATCATATCGTAACAAAAATTCATTTGCGAAGTCCAGACGTTGTTGTGGGTCACCCGGCTCCAACATCTGGACGCGCTTGAACCGATAGGGAAGCATGTGAAGTACCGAGCGCAAGAGCTTGCGGACCGTTGAGTTCGGAATATCCAACACGCGCGCTATGCATCTTGCGGTTTCTGTGTGTCCTGCAGTCACTGTATGGTGCACTTCCATGACAACGTCCTCAGAAACAGTTGGCCGTCCGGAGCGAGGTTTGTTACAGGTGCAGCCTGTATCTTCGAATTTCCGCACTAAATCACGCAGAGCTTGCAGAGTACCTGGGCCGCGTCGTTGTCGATGATTGCGGTGATACACACGCAAGGCTTCCGCAGCGTTCATCCCATTTTGGTAATAGAGTTTGATCAATTCACCGCGAACTTTCCCAGGAAGAACCATATCGTCGGCATGTGCGAGTTCCCGAATGACGACTTCGCATACCCGCTTGGTATTTTATAGGTTTCCTACGCTGAATATCTGGCGACCGGCGTTCTGTGATTGGTATCTTGACTCTGTCATATGCAAATTTATTGCGTGCGCCCAGATCGTGTTTTATTGGCCGGTTTTCAGAACTCTTTTTTGTGTTTGCATAACACGTCCGTTTGTAGACATATCGGTACCGTTTTAACGCTATTTAGGGTTTTCGCATGTGCTGAACATTTTGCGATGGTAAAAGTGGGTGTTGCCATTCGAAAATTTTGAGTTTCTGTCACTATAACTGTAACCGCGAGGGCCACTGTGTTGCCATTCACAGAATCTCGAGCGCATATCTCAAAAGAACTTTATTTGAAATATCATCTTGATCGGGTAAATAGAACGGACGCTTGAAGTGCAGATGTTGGCAAAGTTTTTTTATAATCACCCTGTATATATATATATATATAAGTATGTAATAATTCCCAGTAATACTGTTCAAATTAATTGGGACAAACACGTTTTTCTTGTTTGAGTCGTTATGTGATTACTAGTGATGTTCCGAACCACCTCTAACCCATTATATCTGCCTTTAGGTAGTGTGACAGATCGATCTTGACTATAATTTACTCGTTTTAGTGTATCAGTGTAGTTCATTTGAGAAACTTTCAGGGTAGCAGCTGTTAATTACAATTTTGTGTCATGTGTAACACACATTACTTTTGCTTGTTCGAAGATGAATATTACTCTGAGGAACTGTTCTAAATTAATCGTGTGAGAACCCCCCCCCCCGGGTTCCACCCTGGACACTAAGATTAATTTGAGGCAAAGAATGACCAGACGCCATTTGTATACTAATAAATAATATTTATTTACTTAGTTCAAATAACAAAATTCTAATGACAAATAGTAAGCTATATGTCTACGTCAAAAAGGGATCTGTCTTTAATATTGAATTAAATTAAATTAAATTACGAATTATGAAATTAATCACAATAACTACGCTCAATACCAAAATGGTTTACCGGAATAGGAGCTCTGAGAAATACACGCAACTTGAATTATCAGCATTCATTAACCTTGAACTAATTTTATTACACTAACGCTTGTGGTAAGCGGTGCGAAGCTAAAATATATCACCTGGTTGTACTTATGATCTCTTCAGGTAGATTAATCCTCCTAAGGTTCCTTCGCTGAATGATAATATCAATACCCCAATATCTTAATCCAATTGAATCCTGTAAATCTTGTCACTACTTCTGCTGGCTCAATCGCCTTCTTCTTCGCTAACCTACCACGTTCTCCTTAAATACCTTATCTACTTTACGTATCCCCTTTTCTTCTTTTAGAGGTGATTGGAAATATACGCGAATTTACAAACCCCAAAGACGCCTAAGAATATTAGTGGAAAGGTGCCGTAAAGATTCGTCACAATCGCTCCTAACAAAAACATTTCTATGAATGTGAGAGATGTCACTATTGCAGTTGATGGGTGAAAATCAAGTATTTCAACAATTTTAAGAACATTTCAAAATTCTGGATCATTATCTTCAAAAAGAAAAGAAAATTATGGGCACAAGCGGAAAACTACTCCAAAAATTGATAAAATTTTAATAAGAATTAGCAAAATAAATATAAGAAGGACAAGAACAGAACTTCAAAGGGATTTTTGAATAATGGTGTTGAAATAAGTACATCAACTGTGTGACAAAGGCTTCTGAAAGTTGGCCTTATGGCAACAAGACTGAGGGAAAAACAATTTTTAACGCAGAAAATGATGAAAAAACGTTTAGCACGGGACAAAAAATATCGACCGTGGGCTGTCAACGACTGGAAGAAGGTGATTTTGAGTGATGAAACATTTATTTGTGCAGGGATATAAATCAAGAGTCGTTAGACGAGGTGAAGTTGAAACTGTGTTACCAGATCATATCCAACAGACTGTAGAACATCCTTCTAAACAAATATTTGGGAGCTTTTTCACAACAAATGTCACTGGAAGCTTAACTCCTCTTAAATTGATGATGAATTCTAACTAATACGTATAAATATTATGCAATAAGGTTGCTCCATTCTTGGAAACATTTGATGGTACATTTCAATGGGCCTTTTGTCACAATTCGAAATTGGCTCCTACTCTTATGAGGGAAAATAAATACAAGGGATTGATTTGCCTTGAAATCCCCTAGACTTAAATCTTATTTGGAATTTATGACATATTCTCAAGAATTATTTGGTTAAGATGAATTACGGGACAACAGATCAAATGAGAGAAAGGGTTGTGCAAGTGTGCTTCCACGATGATGGAATTAAGAACATTTGTGCTACTCTAATGGAGTCAATGCGTGTTGAAGAGGTCATTTCTGCTAAAAGAGGACATGTTTCGTACTAATATACATATTTGTTCAATCTACATAAGATATGTAATGATAAAAAGCTAAGGTCTTAAAAAAATTCCCTTTTTTCCCATTTGTTCTAATTAATTCTAACATTATAGTATATATACATATGTATTGTGTTAAATATAGGAAACAATCTTCATTAATTTAGCTAGTAATTATTTATCCACCTAATTGACACCTAATTTCTAGTGTGAATTTTCTTATAACTATTATATGTGAAATAACTTTTCAAAACATTGAATCAATTCACTCTAACTTGAAACTTATCAAAACCTTTATTGTTTATTGTCTAAAATTTTGTGATTTTCTTAGTTACATTTTCAAATGCAGCAACTTTTAGGTTTTAAACGCATTGTTTTAAAATGTATCGTTAATTGAAATCTCTAATTATTAGGGGCAATTTGATGTTTCTGGCTTGTACGGAAAATACATTGTAAAACAGATGTCTAGCTTGTATATAAAAAAAGCAATGTTATTTATTTTAAATTTCAGCCCTTAAAATTAAATTCATTTGGGGGAATTTCATTACTCGTGATCATGGTAACCGAATTATCCCATCCTACACAAAGAGGTCATTCTTTGGGTGAGGAGCTGTCCTCTTCTCCATGCGAACTCTATACGTACAGATAACCTTACTGAACCTTCAAAGTACAACGTTAACGTAGAATCAATGAAAATAATATGTGTTCAAGAATGTTATTCCGTGTTAAAAAAAAAGATACCAACCCGAAAATGTTCTTCAAAAGCAAATTGAGATAATCGAAGCCTACGAATGGATTTTGGTTTTTACCATAGTTCTTTGTAAGGCAAAAGCTGTAAAACTTTTGTGTAGCGAATAATGTACTGTTCCTCTACTAAATTTTCATTTGTTAAGGCAAAATTTGTTAGAAATGATTTGGAAGAAATATAGTTGTTCACAAGCAAAAATTTGTTATTACATTTGATGCTTGTATTAGTATAAATCGCATAAACATAAATTTTTTCGTTTCACTATTTAAAAATATATCAAAGACTTGCTTTAAAATATGAAGAGAAATGTGTTTCTCGATATGAGATGTTTTGAAAAGGGATTCTTTTTTATGATTCAAATTTTTTGCGTGGCTGCACTGTAATTTTATTCAAATAAAGATTTCCTATTCTCGTTTATAACACGATCTCGATTGATACAATTTTAATTTTTTTAAAATTCTTACGTTCACGCTTCGAATTGTTGTGTGAATTTATAATTCATTTAGTAATGGCATTTTACGTTGTTCCTGTCGTTCTGAAGAACTAAACATTGATATATAATTGCTTAGTTGATTGAATACATCTACTAAACTATTTAACAATTTTGTGCTTTGTAAGTATTAGTTCGATTTGTATACTTGGATTAATTTTAAGTAAAAGCAGTAATTACATGTGTGCAACTTTTACCCAACACCAAATATTCTTAGAGAAACTGGGATGATTTTATTCAATTTTTTCAATACAGTATTTATCCCTGAAGTATTGGGAAAATGTTGGAAAATGAACCCTATTTCTCTGTTAAAGTTGTATCCAACTAACAGGCGCCAATGTATTTACAGAAGAAGGAATAGTCTGCCCTCCAAGTAGTAGACAACACTTTAACTATGTCAAAAGAAGGCCTCTTGGCTACTATCATGTCAAATTAAGATGTCGGATTCTGAAGAAGAATTCTGTAGTAGCAGTTTTTACATTCCATCTATTTCGGAAGGTTCAATAAAAATCAAAAGGAAGGGACATTAAGAAATACCTTTGGGCGTTTGTTGTTCCAGTGCATTGGTCCAACAACTTTTTCTCTGGAGATATTGAGAGGAACCTTTTTCTTAGGATTTCTTTTGTCGTTTTTGCGTAGAGAAGCCTTATTTATTCATAGGTTCTTCACTCTAAGATACTATACTTGCTCATTCTGGTAAGTGGATAGATTTATTTTTTCGATGGTGCGTAAAAAAGCATAAAAAATCCACGCTTAATCTCGAGACTCATTGTGTTGTGAATAAAAATGATTTGTGTGAATGAGTGGCTGCATGGCGCCACGTTTTTGTAACTGTGAAGAGGTTGTGTGACGTCATTATGTTCTGTATATAAAAAGGGTGAAGCAATCACGGGCTCACTCTCACTCGGTAGTTCTGAATAAACTTAGTTACTTTAATTAACTGACTCGAGACTGAATTTCTGCCTCCAACGCCCAGCATCGGGTAGATGCAGCTCGCAGAATTTTAGAATTGAAATTGTTCTTTACATAAGTTTTTGGTACCCTCGGCGGGATTGGTTGTTGGTTGGAAGCGAAACTGAAACCGAATTTAAATTATTGAACTTTGAACTATTGAACTTAACTTTTTGATTCATAAAATGGAAGTGAATGCTTTGAAAGAGGAAAGAAAAGGGCTGAGAACAGCATTTTCTCTCAGTCTGAAAAAGATTGAAACCGAACTCATAAAAGAAAACATCGATATGAATCAACTTTCGATTCTGAAAACTCAATTTATGGATAAATTTCAGAGACTCGACACTTGTCAGAATCAAATTTCTTAACAACTCTTGGATACAGAAGATGCTGTGCAAGAATATTTAGATGATATGGAAGACGCAGAAAACTACCGTGACCGCTACATCGAAATGTGTACTCGAGTAGATTTGAAAGTACGAGAAACCGTTGTTCCTACCGAAACTGAAAAGAGAAGCTTTAAATTACTGAAAATCAAACTGAAGAAGTTCAGCGGTGAAGCTAAAGACTTTTTGGCCTTCTGGAGTCAGTTTCAGAAATTTCACGATAAAATCATTGCGGAAGAGGACAAAATGCAATATTTATTGCAATCCGTGGAACCGAAATCGAAAGCAGAACGATTAGTGTTGAGTTTCCCTGCAACGGCGGAAAATTATCCTAAAGCCATTGATCAATTAAAAGAGAGATTCGGTCGTGAAGACTTGTTAGTACAAATTTACGTACGTGAACTTTTAAATTTAGTAATGAAGAACGCTGTTTCTGGAAGAACGAAAACTGATTTGTCCACCTTGTACGATGAACTTGAAGGGAAATTACGGTCGTTGGAGAGCCTTGGACGAACACAAGAAAAATATGGAGACTTCCTTACACCATTGGTAGAGTCTTGCTTACCCGAGGAAATCCTGATGGCCTGAGAAAGAAAATGGAAGACTGAAACAGACGCTATATAAAGGATCGCGAACTCTAGAACACTTAATGACTTTCCTTCGCCTGGAAGTCCAAGGAGAAGAGATGGAGCAGCTGGCAAAATCCGGTTTTGGAACTCCTATCCGAAAAAGAGATTCCCCAACTGAAAGGGTTAAGCCGACTGAATTAATGACTGCTTCAGCTCTGGCGAGTTCTGAAAAGTCCTCGGGTAAGAAAATGAATAACTGTATATTTTGTGAGAAATATCATCCCAGTGAAAATTGCTTTAATGCTAGAAAAATGTCTTTAAATGCTAAGAGACAATTGTTATTAAGAAAAGGTGCTTGTTTTATTTGGTTAAATAGATCTGGACATTTGAGTAAAAATTGTGATATTAAAAGTAATATTAATTGTTCTAAATGTAATTATTCTCATTTTGAAACTATGTGTCCAAAATTAAAAAAGAATTATGATCAAAAATTGTGTTCCATAAAAACTGAGAACTCTCTATCAAGTAACTGCAACAGAAACCAAAGTATTTACTTTCAGACTCTCTGCGTTTTCATTCGCATTAAAGATCAGGAAAGGAAAGTTAGAGTTCTGATTGATACCGCTTGTAAAAATAGCTACATTAGTGAAAGTGTGTTACTAGTATTTTGAAGGCCACTCCACTTAGAGAGGAAACTATAATTCATTCTCTATTCGGGGGCAACGAAACTAAACCGAAACATCACAGCGTGTTTTCTATTAAGGTCAGTGATTTGAAACGCTCTTATGCATGTAGTTTTGAAGTGCTATCCTAAAAGAATATATGTGGATTTATTTCTAAGATTGAGGATAAGCGTATTTTAAATGAGTTAAAAAATAAAGAAATTATTTTATCGGATTTAAATTAAAATGAAACGGAAATTGGGCTTTTAATTGGGCTGATAATATAGGAAAATTATTGACTTGGAATTTAATTGAATTTGATTCGGGTTTAACAGCTATTGAAACTAAACTAGGATGGACGGTAATTGGAAAAAGTATGTTCGAACGATAAAAACGTTATGTTAACGACATCGTCTTTGCATGTTCGGAATGTGTTAGCGTTAAAGAATTATGGGAACTTGATGTTTTAGGAATAACGGATCCCTTACTTAATGAGAATACGAAATAAAATTTTGAATTAACCGATTTTAAGAATAAAATGAAAATTCTATCCGATGGAAGATATGAAGTTAAACTCCCATGGAAATGTAACTCTGAAAATTTGTCCAGTAACAAAGAACTAACATGGAAAAGACATCTATGGATGATGAATAAAGTAAGAAACGGTAAATTTTTTGATGATTATAAAAGTGTGTTTAGGCAATGGGAAGATTTAAATATCATTGAACGTGTGCCGGAAGTAGAATTGAACAATGAATGTCATTATTTACTGCATAGACCTGTGGTTAAATTATATAGTGCAACTACAAATATACGACGCGTATTCGATGCTTCGGCCCGTGAAAAAGGGAAACCATCTTTGAACGACTGTTTACATAAAGGAGTAAACCTTATTGAACTGATACCTGACATTTTAGATCGTTTTAGAATTTATCCAGTCGGAATTGTAGCCGATATTGAAAAGGCGTTTTTGATGCTATCTGTTGCACCGAAAGATAGAGATTATCTCTCTCAGATATTTTTTCCCCTTGCAATGAAAAACAATTAGTGTACAGGCATTGTCGAGTTGTGTTTAGGGTGTCTTCAAGCCCTTACTTATTGAATGTATCTATTATGTATCTTTTGGAAAACTGTAATTCCGAATGTAAGGAAGTTGCACAAAAGTTAAAATCTTCCTTTTATGTTGATAATTGTGTAACTGGTGTTTTCAGTGCTGATGAAATAGAGATATTTATTGAGAAAGCTAAATTAATTATGTCGGAAGGATGTTTTAATTTACTCATTTTTGAGAGCAATGCGGCGAGTAAAAGTGTTGATAAACTCTCAGGCGAAACTTTTATTTTGGGTATCATCTGGGACTTGGATAATGATGTTTTGAAATGTTGCACGAGTTTCGACTCATTAACGTGCGAAGTGAAAATAACAAGACGATTAGTTTTGTCTACTGTACAAAAAGTTTTCGATCCCATTGGAATGTTGGCGCCGTCTACATTGCCCCAAAATTACTATTGCAGGAAATATGGAAAATGAAAAAAGCATGGGATCAGGAACTACCTCAGAATATTGTAAACAAATTTATGAAATGGTTTAATGAAATTCAAATTTTGAAAGATGTAACTGTACCACGTTGTATGAAAATTGATATTTTTACTGAATTGCATGTATTTGTTGATGCAAGCAAGGGGTCATATGCGGGATGCGTCTTTGCTCGATCAATAGTTGATTCTAGAGTTAGCGTAATTCTCGTTAGAGCGAAGTCTAGAGTAGCTCCTCTCAAACTTTTGAGTATACCGCGTTTAGAACTAATGGCTTGTTGTGTAGGTGCTCGACTTGTAAATTCTATTTTGAAAGCGCTTAATATGCCGGACTTGAAAGTTACTCTTTGGTCTGATTCCACAACAGCACTTTGGTGGATTAAAGAATATGGAAATTGGTCAGTTTTTGTAGCTAATAGGGTAAAGGAAATTAGACAACTAACTCAGATTCAGTCATGGAAGTATGTTCCAGGAAACATGAATATCACGGATTTATTATCTCGTGGTTGTTCTCCACGACAAATGCTTAATTCTAGATGGTGGGAGGGGCCTTCCTGGTTGAAACAAAATTCGGAATATTGGCCAGATGGTGAAATCAGTTGCGAGCCTCAAGAAGTTAACGTAGAGAGAAAGAAAACTAAAAATGCGAATGTTGATCTAGCAAACGATGCACCCCCCTTGCTTATATGCAATGTGTCTGATTATGATAAAATGATAAGAGTATTTGCATGGATTTTAAGATTTGTAAATAATTGTCGTAAAGACTATAACAAATGTAAGGAACATGAACTTTCTGTTGTTGAAATTGAAAATTCTGAAAAACAATTGATTCGTTTAAGTCAAACATATTATTTACCTGATGTTGAATCTTTAAAATTTGTTACTTTTATTGATAATGATAATATTTTAAGAGTAAAATCTAAAATAACTGAACGAAATAATGAAAGTTCTTTTTTGTATCCTATATTGTTACCTGATAAATGTGAATTTACAAAACTTTTGATTAGATCTATACACAAAAAGAACTGTCATGCAGGAATCCAAATAATGTAATCATTAATTAGAGAAAGGTTCTGGATTATCAGAGCTAGAAAAATTATTAAGAGTATTTTGAATGAATGTTTTATTTGTGCTCGTTTTAAAGTGAAATCATTGTCAAGCGGACCATCACTTTTACCACCAGACCATGTGACTGATTGCGCGATATTTGAAGTTGTAGGAATTGACTTAGCTGGACCTCTGTTTTTAAAAACTGGCGGAAAGGTATGGATTACATTATTTACTTGCGCCGTCTATCGCGCACTACACCTTGAATTAGTAAACGCTTTATCTTCTGATGCCTTTTTGCTAGCCCTTAGGCGTTTCATTGCCAGACGCGGGAGGCCCAGGATAATTTACTGTAATAACGGTACTAATTTCCGAGTTGCTTTCAATGACCTTGCGAAATTGGATTGGCATAAAATAATATCGAGAGAAACATCAACTAAAAAAATAGTTTGGAAATTTATACCACCCACCGCCGCATGGTGGGGAGGCTGGTGGGAAAGGTTGGTTCGCATTATCAAGGGACTATTGAGACGTTCTCTTGGAAAATCAATATTGTCCTATGAAGAATTGTCTACAGTGATTTGTGATTGCGAATTTTTAATCAATAGTAGACCTTTAACTAATATATCTGAAAATCCACAGGAATTGATCCTTCTTACTCCAGCAATGTTTTTAATAGAGAATCGCTATTCCGATGCTACCGATATTGACGAATTGAATTCGAGAGACTTAAGAAACAGAATGAAATATAGAATTAAACTTTTAAATGATTTAAGACAACGTTTCAGGAAAGAATATCTAAATGAGCTAACCCTCAAGGGGCTCACCTTCTTTAGGTGAGTACGGGTTTCACGCTCCCGAGGTACCCTAGTGATCTTTCTCTATTTTCGGCCCTCTTTCTTGCCATTCAAATTTCGATTTTTTTCTTTTCACACGTCCAGACCACAGACCTACATTGGACAATGAACTTTGTTTTTTTCCCTAGTAAAAAAATTGATATTTTTTTACTGCCGTATTATGGTTTGCATTTTATATTATGTTCTTTTAATTTGATTTTCTTAAGTTTCTTTCAATATTTTAATTTTTTTGCTTCTTTTGTATTCGATTATTGATTTTGTTGCTTTATTTGTGTTCAATTGACAATGATTTTCTTTACTTATTATCTTTTTTTTTCTGCCACGAAGTCCTGTGGCAGACCAGGACTGAGAAGAATGAAGTTGTGTCTGATGGTTTTTCACTTTTGGTATGATGACACAACGGACTGCTCCCTGGGAAAACTGGCACTTGGAGAGGGTTTTTGAACTTCTGAGGACCGTTGGACTAGTGAGGTGGGGTCTTGGAGGAAGCGGCCATGTAGAGGGTACCGGAAACAAGC
This sequence comes from Trichonephila clavipes, assembly GCA_019973935.1. Classification (NCBI taxonomy): domain Eukaryota; kingdom Metazoa; phylum Arthropoda; class Arachnida; order Araneae; family Nephilidae; genus Trichonephila; species Trichonephila clavipes. The sequence goes on along the minus strand of BMAU01021243.1, from coordinate 1,631,147 downwards.
TGAGTTTTGCGTCTCAGGCCGCCAGATAGTACAGGAGCCCGGGGCAGCCTAACCGGCATGTCCTGGCTGCTCTATCAGCTGGTGTATAATCCCGCCTGTCTTGTAGTTCCAGGTGGTGCCTGGATGGTGTCCTGCATTGTAGAGCGGGGGGCTCTCCCGAGGCCACTACTGGTTGCTGAATCTAGGGCCTCTGAAAATCACAAGGAATTCTCTTCTCCTCCTTTCTCAAAAAATAATCAAAATAAGTCAAAATAAAGACAAAACTAAAAACGCATCTATTAAAACCCTCAACCCACTCTATCCAACTCAAGACGCTCGGCCCATGGATTCTTTGAATTCATGCCCGGGTGAAGACCTCGCATTGCCCAACCTCAACGTTGACCAAGTGTCACTGAATACTAGATTTTTGGTCATTTCGCTTCCTAACAGTGAAATGACGAAATATCACCCTTTGCCGTACTAAAAGCCCTCATCGGAATAAGTGGTGAACCGAAATCCGTTAAAAGATTGCGTTCCGGGGATCTGCTTGTTGAAACGAACTCTGCTCTTTAAACCAAGTCCTTTTTACTTGCAAAGTCTTTCCTAAATAGTCCTGTTACAATTAGTCCACACAAAAGCCTTAATTCCTGCCGTGGTATCATTTCTGAAACTGACCTTTTGGGCACCCCTGACGGGGAAATCCTCGAGGGTTTTTCCAGTCAGGGTGTTATTCAGGTCAGAAGAATCTCTATTAAAAAAGACTCTACTCGCATTCCAACTAAACATTTAATTTTAACTTTCAATAGCCCAATACTACCGATGAATATAAAAGCTGGATACCTTAACTGTAGAATACGCCCATACATACCGAATCCTCTGCGCTGCTCTAAGTGCCAGAGATTCGGACACTCACAAACTTCCTGCCGCGGTCAACTTACTTCCTCTAGATGTGCATCTGTTGGACATACTTCCACAGATTGCAGTCTAGAGCCAAAATGTGTTAATTGCTTACAACCTCATCCATCAGACTCCAAAATATGCCCTAAATGGAAAATAGAGAAACAAATGCAGGAAATAAAAACAACTAAAATATTTCTTACCCAGAAGCACGTAAATTAATAGTCCCACAGTTATCTCAAACATACGCTCAAGCTGCCAAATCCTCTACTTTAAATAATTCTACCCAAACAGATGAAAATATAACTAAAATAAAATGTCCACCTTTATATAAAATTACTTGCACCACTATCATCCAAACAAAGAACAAATATTCCTACTGCTGTTACCACATCATCCTCAGCCCAAACGCAACTCTTACCCTCCATCTCTTCAAAAACATCTACAACATCGGATCCTCAGCCACCAACTCCCATGTCTGAGACAAAAAGGGAAAATTAAAGTACAACCATCTCCACTACATCGTCCCCGAAAAGATAGCAAAAAAATAGACTTAATGAACATAAAACCTACAACAAATTTAAAGAAAAATCCTGAAAAAAGAACATCCATAAAGATTGCGACGGAACAAGATTCCCCCAATGAAACATCTCCCGTCTCCAAAAAATCTCGAAGACGGAAAACTTTTAAAACCTCGGATGCCATGGACACAGACGCTAATCCTTCTGACTCGGATTACGTCATAGGTCTGGCATCCGAAGAAGATGAGAGCCTTTTAGAGGCTGATTTTAAAAAAGTGGCAGATAATCCCTTGACTGGGCCTCTTTCACAATGTTCGCCCAAAAAACAGCTTCCCTGGTTTCTTGGAACTGTCGTGGCTATAGATCGCATACAGATGACGTAAAATACATCATACGTCAGTACGATCCAGTATGCATAGCACTTCAAGAGTCTTTCTTGAAGTCTTGTCACACAACAAAGATACGTCGGTATGGTTGTGTGCGGAAAGACATGGAGGGACCCTCTGTGTCCGGAGGCGTATGTATTTTTACATCCCTCGATGTTCCATCTAGTGCTCTGCCACTCCATACCTCGTTGCAGGCTGTAGCCGTGAGAATCCACTCCACGAGCCTAATCACAGTCTGCTGTCTTTACTTGCCACCAAATACTGTTATCCACCAACATGACTTGAACAACCTGGTTGATCAGTTGCCAGTACCCTTTGTCATACTTGGTGACTTCAATGGACATAGCACTCTGTGGGGTAGTGCGAAGACGAACCCTCGTGGCAGACAGATTAAACAGGTGCTTTCTGATCATTGTCTCTGTCTGCTTAATCACAAGGAACCAACGTACTTTCACGAACCCACACGATCCTTTCACACATTAGATTTGGCCATCTGCTCACCATCACTCTTCCCTAATTTAAATTTGTCTATTGAGAAGGTTCTCTATAATAGTGACCACTTCCCTGTTATCCTTTCTCACGATTCTGATCCGGGTGGAAAAACCTTCCTACCTACGTATTCTTATGGTCGTGCAGACTGGGCCCTTTTCACACAGTTGGCTGTGATACCTGATGCAATGGTCAAGACAGAGAGTGTTGATACTGCTGTACAAGAAGTCACCAATGTTTTGATTGCAGCTGCTGATTTATCCATACCAAAAGTTTCAAGTCATTCATTCCAACGTTACAAACCTTGGTGGAATACAGATTGTCAGACAGAGTATAAGAACCAGTGGAAGTTATGGGGAATCTTTCGCAGATATCCCACTACGGAGAATCTCTTGGCGTTCAAAAGATTGTCAGACAGCGTGTAAGAACCAGCGGAAGTTATGGGGAATCTTTCGCAGATATCCCACTATGGAGAATCTCTTGGCGTTCAAAAAGGCAAAAGCAAATGCTCGCAGAGTAAGGCGTCGGAGTCAGAGGCAATCCTGGATTCGACATGTGTCCTCACTCACTTCGTCAACGTCCAGTAAACAATCATGGAAAAAGGTTAAGGCAGCAAACGGGATGTATCGGGAATTTTCCTTCCCTATTTTACAAACCTCGAACTCCATATTTTCTTCCCCAGTCGAAATTTCTAATATTCTGAGTGAAACTTTTAAGAGTATATCGAGTACAGTCTCTTATAATTCTCGTTTTCTCGAGATCAAGAGGCGTGCAGAACGTACCCCGATAAACTTTCCCACTCGCTCCTTTTTTCCATATAATTGTGATTTTACGATGACTGAATTAAAAAAGGCACTCTTACAAGCGCACAATACAAGCCCTGGACCGGATGGAATCACTTACACGATGCTACGCCACCTAAGTCCTAACTCTAACCAACATTCTTTTTTTATTTAACAGAGTTTGGAAGGAGCATTGCTTTCCCTCCAGCTGAAGAGAAGCCATTGTGATTCCAATCCTTAAGCCGGGCAAGGTGGCAACATATCCTCTGAGTTACCGTCCCATTGCTCTGACGAGCTGCTTCTGAAAGAAATTTGAATGTATGGTTAATACTCGTTTAGTGTATGTTTTAGAGAAAGAAAAGTGTGTTTCTCCTTTTTCAGAGTGCATTCCGCAAGGGCCTATCCACTCTTGATAACCTTGTATTTCTAGAATCCCAAATCAGGGATGCCTTCGTTAGGAGAAACCATTTGGTTTCTCTTTTCTTTGACATAGAGAAAGCATACGACCGAACATGGCGTTATGGTATTCTTCGTAATATGCATGATTTTGGCCTAAGGGGAAATCTTCCAATTTTTATTTTTAACTTTTTAGCCGTTCGTTATTTTCATGTACGCATTGGTCACTCATCTTCCCATACATTCATACAAGACCAAGGTGTTCCTCAGGGTAGCGTTTTGAGCGTTACCCTTTTTAATATTCATATGAGTAGCATACTTGAACACCCCTTCCACCTTCAGTACGAGGAATGCTTTATGTTGACGATCTGCAAGTCTCTTGTCAAGGTTCAAATATGCGACTAATTGAGCGACAGCTGCAAACAACTGTCAATCGATTAGTTAAGTGGTGCGATCAGAAAGGACACATGATCTCTCCTTCCAAGAGCAGCTATGTCCATTTTTGCAGAAAACGTAACCTACACCCAGACCCTTTTATTCATATAAGAAATATTCAAATACCTGTAGTCAGTGAGGTGCGCTTCCTCGGAGTAATCTTTGACTGTAAATTGACTTCCCTTCCTCATGTCCTTTACATGCGGAAGAAGTGTGAACGATCCCTCAACATCTTAAAAGTACTATCAAACACCTTATGGGGAGCCGATGGAGTCTCGTTACTCCGAGTATATCAAGCACTAATCCTTTCACGTTTGGACTATGGTTGTGTAGTGTACGGTTCTGCTCGTGCATCTGTGTTAAAACGACTGGACACAGTACATCATTCTGCTCTGAGAATCTGCTCTCTGGTGCCTTCAGAACTTCGCCTGCTACCAGCTTATATGTGGTATGCCATCAACCACCTTTAGAACTAAGGCGGAGGCAATTAAGTGCCAATTATTTTATTCGTGCCATGTCTGTTCCTTCTCATCCATTAAAACCCTTTTCTCTTGCCATTGGTCTCGCCCGACTTTATGAAGCCCTTTCATTTAACATCAAACCTTTTTCAGAAAGAGCAAAGGCTGTTCTAAATGACGCCCATTTAAATAATATAAATATCCAGGAAAATAATATCCTTGCTTTTCCACCCTGGAACATCCAAATTTTTAACTATAGTAACCCCTTTTCGGGCTATGATAAAACAGGCACTGCTGCTATTATTTATCAACAACTCTTTTCTTACCATCGCAATAAGTATTCTAAATATATACCAGTCTACACGGACGGATCGAAGACTGTAGGATATGTTGGGTGTGGTGTTGTTTTTAACAATAACATTCTTAGCTTTTCCTTACACAATTCCATATCTGTCTTTAGTGCTGAATTGACTGCCATCCTTGTCGCACTTCAACATATATTAATTTCCAACCACCGTCATTTTTGTGTGTACACTGACAGCATGAGTGCTCTAGAGTCCTTACACTTTTTAACTGAGCATAGACAACCCACTGTGATCGAAATACTTATTCTTCTGCGAAAATTGGAAAGAAAGGGTTTTGATATAAATTTTTCCTGGGTGCCTGTACACGTGGGTATACTTGGTAATGAACAGTCTGTTACCGATGCACGATCCATGTCTGATCACAGGCAGCGGCCTGTCTGTTACCGAGATTTAAAGACTTCTACACAGAACTATATCCATCGTGTATGGCAAGAGACTTGGGATCAACAGATCCCTCAACAAACAACATAACATTCATCCTTCCTCTTCTCATTGGGCAGCACTACCAGTGCCAAGACATGATGTCCGCTTGACTCGACTTCACATTGGTCATGCTCGTTTTACTCATAGGCACCTTCTGTTGGGTGAAAATGCCCCAGAATGTCCCTCGTGTAAAGTCCCATATTCGGTTTATCACATTTTAATAGATTGTCCTGTTTTTAAACATCATCGCATCACCTTCTTTCATACATCTGTTTTAACCTTATCTGACTTTTTTTTGGTGGGGGAAACTCTCCACCAGAACCTTTTTGCTTTCCTTTTAAAAATTGGATTTTTACATTTGATTTGATTTGTGTGTTTCTTTGAATTTTTAATATATTATATGTATGTATGCATGCATGCGTGCATATACTTTTAAACATATATATTTTTAAAATTATACATATATATAAGTATAACTTTTCTTTTAACAAGTGTTTGGCGCAGCTTGGCCAAAGTTGGCCCCTGCGCCACTAAACTCCACATTCACTTCACTTCACTTCACTTCACTAAGTGAGCTAATACAAAGAATGATAATCGGGAGCGGGAACCCCGAATTGGGGAAATGTCTTAATTGGAAACGACAATAAGAAACGTTTGTCTTGGCCTATAGCTAAGATTATAGAATTAATCCCTGGTCGAGATGGGGAAATTCGAACAGTTCGGCTAAAAACTCAACATGGAACAGTAATACGCCCTGTGCAACGTATCTTCCCTTTGGAAGTACAAACGATTGCTAATAGCGATAAGGAGTTGAAAGAGGAATCAATTTCTGTTAAAAGTACTAAACCTGAAAAGGTCTTGAATACTAATGATGCAATTGTAAAAAAATATACTTCTTCTGGAAGATTGGTTAAAGAACCGAAGAGAGACTTGATCTTTTGAATTATAACTGTTATAGGTTTGAGACTCTCTCCAAGTCTCAAAGGGGTGAGTATGTTGTGAATAAAAAAGATTTGTGTGAATGAGTGGCTGCATGGCGCCACGTTTTTGTAACTGTGAAGAGGTTGTGTGACGTCATTATGTTCTGTATATAAAAAGGGTGAAGCAATCACGGGCTCACTCTCACTCGGTAGTTCTGAATAAACTTAGTTACTTTAATTGACTGACTCGAGACTGAATTTCTTCCTCCAACGCCCAGCATCGGGTAGATGCAGCTCGCAGAATTTTAGAATTGAAATTGTTCTTTACACATTGCATTAATGATGATTTGTGGAGTTCTATGTAAATATTCCATTGTTCATCCTTGAAAACATTAGTAGTGTTTTCAAAGCTTTTATTTATTCATTACAAATGGGAGTGTTTCATTTCCAAGAGTTTCATGTAGGAAATAGCTTAAAATATTTTATTTCCACATTTATTTGTCGGGCTCTGGAATCGGACTGATTTCACGTCCATCAAAGATATAAAGATGTTTTATTATTTTTTTTGTTATGAATCTTATGAAAACGGGAATAACAAAACACAATGTGTATATATTAAAGAACTAATCCTGTGTTTAAGATGTAGAATATGGCTTGCATTAATTTAATTGATTATTTTTTCTATTTTATAATAATAAAAAAATACAAATAACTACTTAAGTCAGTGCTTCTCGGACTTTCAGTACCTGCGACCCCACTTTCAATCCTAATTTTCATCGCGCTCCTCCCCCATCCAATAACAATGCATTGAATGCAATAATAATGTACTGTGACGCTCAAACTACGATGCGGCTCAATTATTAGCCACTCAAGTTATAAAGATAAGGATTCACACAATTTTATATATGTTACTTTCCAGTAATAAATATTTAAAGTTATTTTTAAGTAACAGGTATTTTAATTAAATTATACTTTTAAGTAATAGGTATTTTAATTAAATTATACTTTTAAGTAATAGATATTTTAATTTAATTATACTTTTAAGTAATAGGTATTTTAATTAAATTATACTCTTAAGTAATAGGTATTTTAATTAAATTATACTTTTAAGTAATAGGTATTTTAATTAAATTATACTTTTAAGTAACAGGTATTTTAATTAGATTATACTTTTAAGTAATAGGTATTTTAATTAAATTATACTTTTAAGTAACAGGTATTTTAATTAGATTATACTTTTAAGTAACAGGTATTTTAATTAAATTATACTTTTAAGTAATAGGTATTTTAATTAAATTATACTTTTAAGTAATAGATATTTTAATTTAATTATACTTTTAAGTAATAGGTATTTTAATTAAATTATACTCTTAAGTAATAGGTATTTTAATTAAATTATACTTTTAAGTAATAGGTATTTTAATTAAATTATACTCTTAAGTAATAGGTATTTTAATTAAATTATACCTTTAAGTAATAAAAAAAGTATTATGTTGCATTTCTTTTCTAATTTTTAAATTGGAACAGAAAACAATAAAAGTGCAATGTGTATTTTTATTATATCAGAATGTATTTTGTTTTACTTTCTTTAAGTAAATTTTTTTAAGTAATCTTTTATTGCGGCCTTTTTACTATGCTCGCGCCCCACTCGTAGGGTGCCCCCTTCGGTGCCCCCCAGTTTGAGACCCACTGACTTAAGTCTTTTAGAAACCTCAACTCTCCATTACAGGAAGAGGTGACAGACTTCTCATCTGACTGCTTATTTGCAATTCACAGTTTCATGAAACATGGTTAATCGCGATTTTAATTTGTAGTTATTGCATAGAATGGCTATCATTATGCTATTGGAAGTTCATTTTTGAGAATTTGTTAATAATTAACCATGTTATTTGTCTGAATCATTATTTTAGACGCAATTATACATAACATAAATTTTGTAACATATTATTTATTATTATTATTATTTGTGTCCCATATTTTTAACACGACTAATTCCACTATACTATTAATTTATGTTTTGTAAGTTTTCAAATTTTTGAGTAGAGTTCTTGCATGTTCCCATTCTTATTGTATGTAATATTCTTTACCAATTTGAATGAATAAATTTTTTTAATATTTTTATGAAAGAAATCAGTATTATTTATCTAACAATCGTTTATATATTCTCCAGAGTATCTCATGTGATTTCTTACATTCCTTGTTTATCTCTCCTAAGATTGATTGATTGATTGAATATGAACGTCGCACTGTTCAGCTACACGAGGGCTTTTGGCCACGGACCACTTATCTCTGCTAAGAGTTGTATTTTTAAATGTGTGTGTGTGTGTGTATACCACATATTTCTAACAATGTTGTAGATTAATAAGATTCGGGAAAATGGTAACGTATAATTTTGAAGGAATTGTGAAAGATTTCAAATAATATTTTTAAATTTAATTGCTGCGATTTCACTCTAAGTGACCTTAATTTTAGTAAAAGAACAATCTATTTTCGAGGTTTCAAATAATCTATAATAAAGAATGCATTTTATTTAGCAAAAAATCAACTTGACCATTATTTGAGAATAAATAAAATACCTAATACAGGGGGAAATTGGAGTTTAAATTGTAATCCTTTCAATGTAGAAAACATGCAATTACTTAATCACACACACAAGTGCTCAAAATTAAGATGAATTTCACATTACTTATCTCCAGAAATATTGTACATACTTTAATGAATTAATTAAACGTTCATATATATAGCAATATATATTAAGTAATACATACAATGCACACGTATGATCATGCCCTCACCCCAAAAATATGTTTATGGCACAAAAATTGGTTTTTATAGGACTTGTTTGTTAGACTAACCTAACTTTTGCGAAGGAAAATCGTATTCGAAATGAGCTAATCACTGGTGCAGTTCATCTGATTGATTTGGCAATGCCACCCTGAATTTTTGGGGGAGTAGAAAGATAAGTTCCCTCGTAAGAACATTCTAAATATGTTTTATAGGGTTACGGACTGGAGACTGACTGCCCAGTCCATCCGGCAAACATCTTCATTTTCCAGAAACGCCGGATGATCCCTATGTAGGCGAGCGTTATCATCTTTAAAATGAAAAGTCAGTCAATTCTCCCAGACGAGTCCAAAATTTTATCCTCCCAACGATCCTCTGTCAAAGAGATGTAGTTCTGGGCACCAGTTTCAGCTCAGACTTTGAAATTGGGTTGTCTTTTTCTCAGATGTTCAAGAACGTGTCGGAGATTTATACTAGGGAAAGATAATCCTCACAAGAAAGAAAGTTCTCTAAATTAGCCTGAATGGACTTTTCTCTGTGCACCTAACAAGGACTAGGTTGAATTGACAAATACTCGTCGTTACTCAGACTTCTCTCAACGACCTTATACATTTGTCCTTCCATTCAACGGGCAGCTCTCGAGGAAGCTGCTTTTTCTGCTTCGGACTCCAAATCAATTGCCACTGCATTCTCATGCCTTCAATTGAGTTTAAAGTTTGGGTGTTCAATAACATTTTACCAAATCGTTCAATCAATACATGAAAAAAACTACTGAAATTGGTACGAGCACTAAGGAAGAGCATTCACTAAATTCATAAATCAAACAGACGATCTATTACATAATCATTGATAAATAATACGTATTGATTTTTTTCTTTTAGTTTTGATTACTTTATGTGAGAAATTCAATGAAAATTCTTTTGATTTTAAGCATCAATGTATCATGAGTGTCGTTAAACCTATAATATACTGTTAGCATTTTTTTTAAAAATAAAAGCGATTTACTTTTGTTCTAATTATTGAGTGTTGTTCAAATCGTTGCAGTTGCTAAATACAATACACAGCTTCATCCTCAAACTCAAAACCCAATCTATTAAATGAAAGATTCGGTGACTAATAAGGAATGTCATACAACTGCAGAGAAATAAAAGCATTCTCTAGATTGGGGTTGGGAGCGCCTCTTAAATTTTCATGTAGCCAATGGATCAATTTTTTCTTTTTACTTGGAATCAATGTATATATTTTATTATGTTAAAATTTTAAGCAATTTACCCCGATTCGTAAAAGCAACTTCTAAGTTTCTATTAATAATGTCAGTTTTCAATTTTCAAACGGTATGTAATATGCTACTCCCAAGTATATATTGATTAAATATTTTTTCGAAGGAAAATTTGATAGCCGAGTGGTCTCAAACTCATGGTTGTTGTTGAGTCATGAGTTGGCTATCGCGGCTCCTATTAAAAAATTTTCAAGAACTTGACTATTGTTCATAATTATGAGCCCCGTGTTGCTTTCTAATGAGCCCAACCCTTTGAAATAAATGGAGAGAAAGTCCTCAAAATAAAACTCCCATGCTAAACTTTTGGAATAAAAAGAGTTTTCTAAGGGGAGTAAAATAAATTCCATGACAAATTTAAAGGATCATGACCCATGGATATTTGAAACATCTGGAGGAGTGCACTTAAGTGCACGTAATATCTGAAAAGTAGTTCTGTAAAACATTTGTGAAAGTTATTGATGAAATCAAAACAGAGGGAAGCAAACCAGCAATATTTCGAGTATTTAATTACTCCACGCAATGCGTAGTTCACACTCCAAGGCTTGAAAACCAGCTTAATATGACGTTGATGGGAGGAATGTGCAATTTAAAAAAATACTATTACTAGACTTAATTTTTAAAAATCAAAGGATTGAAATTTTCTCCAGAATTCCGGCTTTTCAGGCTCTCTCTTATTTACTTGAACATAATAATGATTAAAGATTTTGAAATAAAAAAAACCCTTCCTTTCCACTAATTTTTTTTATCTTTTAAAATTTAGTTGAAAGGAATTTTCAGAGATTTTCAGTAATACAAGTTTTTCACACACACACAGACACAGTATATAATTTCCTCACCTGAACAAAGCTCAGGATTAAGGAAATTCTAAACTTGCGTTTTATATGAAATGAAGTGAAATTTCCTTAAAATTCATTTTCTTACTTCAAGAGGTCAATGCCCTCTCAATTCCACACCAAATATTTAAAATAAAAGAAAACTACTTATGAGTGCGAACAATGATTTTGAATTCGTAACATTTATTTATTCGTTGCATGGTCAGAAAGATTATTCTTTTAAAATTTCTACTTTTTTATTTTTTTCAGTAGCTTTTGAACTCAATTAATCCTCAATTTCACGAATTTGGGATTTGAGGCTCAACTGAAAATTTATAGAACTTTTCTAAACATAAACTTTAAATTTAGTTCCGAACAAGTATTTTCTTTTTTCACAAAAACTAAACAAAATTATTTTATAAATGTTATTTTTTATTTAATCTATTGGAATAATAAACCAGATAATTCATGATTTTTATGAAAGTGAAGATGATTTAATCGGAGTCAATATGCGGCAAAATATTTTTTATTAACAACCAAACATGATTACTCCCCGTAATTTGAGGTAAGTCTTAGAATTCTGAATGAATTTATTGAAAAACAGAAATAATGATGTTTGCATCGATTCGAAATAATTTCGCACATAATGAAAATTCATTTGATAACAAAAAATGTTCCTACTTACTTGGACTCAATGTGTCGTTACTTTAAGTAATCCATAAATACCTGTTGAATTATTTTTGTGTAATTAAGCATTTTTTTAGCTAATTACTTCTTCGTATGCTTTTTGAAGAGAATACTTCCAAAATATAAATTTTGAAAAGTTTAATGGATAAAACAGAAATACACTCTATAATAATAATAATAATAATAATGAACCAAGAAGGAGTTGACCGACTATAATGCAATTTCGTATGCAAAGGCATTTGTACCGAACATGCAGATGATTAAAATTTGGTGTCCAATGAATAAATAGCGGGACCTACAGCGCATAGGAACTGCGCACTCAGCAGATGTCTATAAGAAGCGATTCTCAATCTGATGGTCAAAATTTCCTGCTAAATTGTAATTTAGAATACCTTTCAATCACTGATAAAACAACAAACGCAGGATTCGAGCTCATTACGAGCAACTGTCAGAGTTTGAAAGAAGTCGTATCATTAGATTAAAAGAGGCAGGTTGGGCAAATGGGAGAATCGCTTGTCATATGGGTCGAAGCGATGTGGCCATTAAATATGCTAGCAAGAATGGGTGGGCAGTGGCAGATTTCAGCGTCATAATGGTAGCGGTCGACCTAGAGCCACAGCAGATAGGGAGGACAAATTGATTGTCAGATCAGCTGTCACAGTGCTTGATTTATCGTTATCAACCATCAGACGTACGACCCACCCACGAGTGTCCACCATGACCATTCACAGACGGCTGATAGAGCGAAATTTACGCTCGTACCCACCACTACACCACCTGTCACTTTTGCCTGCAAACTGTTGAGCCAGATTACAATGGTACTTGGCTCGAACAGGTTGAAATCCAGCTGACTGGGGACGTATAGTGTTTAACGATGAATCCCGCTTCCGACTGTGTTCTTACAATCGTCGAAGACGTGTCAGGAGACGGCAGAGCATCGATACTGCTTTTACTATTGCACGCAACACAGATCCTCAACCAGGTGTTATAGTCTGGGGTGTCATTTCTTTTGACAGCCGGACCTCTCTGGTCATCATTAGAGGCAACTTACAGCACAGCGGTACGTTGATGACATTCTGAGAACTGTTCTGCTACCATTCCTTTTGCAGTACCCTGGCCTTATTTTTCAGAATGGCATTGCCAGATCACATACGGCATGTGTTGCTATGAACTGTCTTACAGTTAGTCAAGTTTTTCCTTGGTCAGCCATATCTTTTTCCAACCAAGCATGTTTGGGATATGATAGGAAGGCTACTGCATCTTCCAGGAAATACCGATGACCTGTCCCAGCAATTGGAGCAAATTTGGCAAGAAATACTGCAGTAGACCATCAGGGTGCCTTATCACTCTATGCCATGTCGCGTCGCAATCAGCATCCAGCCTAGAGTTGGATCAAATCCTTATTGAGCTCGTTACTTTGTAACTATGCAACTCTGAAATAAATCATTCAATTTTTCTGAAATTTTAATCATTTTCTAATCTGTACATAATAGTTCGACCCACCAACTTTTGTCTCTATTGGACAATTCGTTCCTGGTGCATCGGTTTTTTTTAAGTGAAAATTCTTAGCGCTCGAGAGTGAATGAGAAATTTGCCCAGTTTTGCGTATCAGTGAAAAAGCTAACGGAAGTATTCTCCCCGCCCTATCCCATCCCCCGAATGGTCACAATGATGACAGGATAACGAGTTGGGAGGAAAAGGGTTAGCGGGGGACGCAACGTGACTTGCGTCATATCCGTGTAAAAGTTGGATGATTGCTCACCTCCGATTGGTCAACTTGCCCACCTTCCTATTGGGGGTCATTTCAACCCACACCCGGGAACATCTATCAACGGTTGTAATATTTTCTTAGATTGTTTGCTACATGGGGCGATGTCTTCGGCGGCTAATTTGCTTTTTTGACTTTTATGTGCGTTGAATTATTATATTAATTCTTGTCAGAATGCCTAATTCAAATTCACAAAGAGGTAAAGTGTTTCGCGAAAGAAAGAAAGAAGAATAACTAGAAGCAAGTCCAGTCGAAAAAGTGACAAGAAAAAAGCAAGAAAAAAACCCAGAAAAATATTGCAAACTTGTTAAGTGCTACTGTGGAATCTCCATCAGAATACATGGGAGAATATCGAGAACGGGAAAAAAACTGCAAAATACTATTTTTAATGCTCAGTTTAAGGGATGGGAATGCTATTGAGACTCTTCGAATGGCTGCACAGATTATTACGGACTAATGGACCACCCTGTGCCATTAACTATAGAGCCCTCAACAATTCTAGTGCGTGTTGGAACTGATGCATGTAAATCAAGAAAAATTCTATCTTACGTTACAAAGACTATGATTCCCATAAAAATGATCACACAGATTTTCAAAAGTGATTCATTGATAATCGTTCAATTTATGATAGATTATAGTTTAGAGATGATTTGAGAACGTCTGTTGTTGAGCACAGAAAATATTTTACAAAATATTTTACCGAGAATTAATTTAAAAGACACATTAAAGCATGCTACAATTACCGACCAAGTTTAAATAGGAAAATTATACCAAATTTATCAAAATATAATTGTTTTTATACCCAGAAATTCCAGCAAATCTTTCTACTTTAGATTTGGGATCAGAAAGACTCATTTCGCTACGAATACCTTTCATGCAAATTAGGTGATTGAGACAAGTACGCGGTCTGTTTGGATTATTAGGGCAAACAGTCAATGTTCCAAAGAAGTTTCACTTCTATCGCGTGGCGTTCCACGCACCATTTTTTTTTTTTAGTTATAGAGTTTATATATTTTTTTCCCCGGTATTATAACAAAATGAATATCCTATTTCAAAAAAATAAATATTTCTAAGACTATTTTATAGATATTAATGGGATGATTTAGTTATCGTTTAGTATATCTTGTTAAATTTTGCGAGATTTAAATAAAAATACTTTTTTAATGTATCAAGGTTTTTGTTTTTATCAATTCTTAACGACTCAAGCCAATTTTCATAAGGCAATGACATACATAGGGCCATTTCTTTTGCGGATAATTTTTCCCTTTAAATCTCTAAAGAATTGTTCCGGATAATTTTAATATTATTTTATTATGTTAATTACACTACTTTATTATAGCCCTATATTTCATAAAATAGGTCCATGGATATACTTTTCTTTTCTCATCAAAGTTTCTGAGTGAGAGTTGATGTTGATTCCGGTTGTGAGACTGTCCTCCTCGATGGGTTCCAAAAATAAACATATTTCAATACCGATCAGTTAAACTCGTACCTAGGTTCTTTTCTGTTCCATTGAAAATTCCAAAAGAAAATCCAGGCACAATGAAGTCACTACTTCTTTAATGGCTAAACAGTTTTCTTCCAAAGACAACGACACAAAAAGAACATAGCAGGAATAACTCATTACGATGCATTGAATTTTAAGTTATTGACACCATTTTGTGTTTCTATCCTCGCTAACGTAATCACTATCCCGCTCATTCTGACATGTTCTCTCGCTCCGCCATGTTGTTCACTTCTTTATCGTTCTCACTCCTTCTACCGTCTTTTCTCTCCGCGATGGCCGCGCCATGTATAAAGATTTTTAAACTTCCGGGCGAATCTTACACGCCCCACCAACGGAAGCACATGCGTCATCTTAAATGACCAAGTGCTGGAAGAAAGAGGTTAGTCACACACCCACTATCACAAATAATGTCCAAACCTTAGTTAAAGAGAGAGTGCACTATCTTACTATGAATATCGAGCTTCTTAATAACACTCTTGAATTAGTTCTAAGAGTACATAGGTAAAAATATACATGCTAAATACGTAAATTAAGTTAGTAATAGACGGTTTCCTAGCAACCTATGGAAATTTCACTTTTAAATGAATACTATAGTTGAGACATATATGCATATACAACTCTAACAAAAAAATAAGAAGAATAAGTATACGTTATACTCCCAAACAGCTAATGCATAAATCAATCAATAATAGATGTCTGCCAAATACACTACAAACATTTCACTTTTAACTGAATATGACGATTACCATATATGCACATACAACATTGACACAAGTAACAGTAATAAGAATAAGGATACATTATTCTCTCTCTCCAAAACAGCTCATACATAAATCAATCGATAATAGACGTTTTCCAAGTAAACTACAAACATTTCACTTTTAACCGAATATGACGGTTACCATACATGCATACACAATATTAACAAAAAAAACATTATTGAGAGTAAAGATATATTATGATTATGTCTCCACTACTCCTCTTTCCTCGGTCCCAGTATAAGCGAGTCTTTATCTCTCCGAATGGTCACTTTCGGATTGACACGTCGTTTAAGGTATCCGACTACGTTGAAAACGTCATTTTCGGTCAAAAATCACATTTTCTTTTTATTTGATATTTTTAAAATTCAAACAATTATCTTTCTAAATCTGCCTTTGTTTTGTCTGTGCGATAATTAGAAAAAAAGTTACAGGTGTTTAAAATATTATTACAGCGGTGAAATTGAAACCGGAAGAGGTGAAATCGAAACCGGAAGTTGACTGCTTCACATGCTTTTTACCCATAATTTTTGCAATTTCAACCCATTATAATTTTAAAAACAATTTCTGGCATTTTTTAAACTATTTTATTGATAGGCAACAATTTCAATCTTTTAATTGGACTTTTGCGATTGGCAACATCTGTTTCATCTGACCTCATATGTTTTTGTTTTGATTTGAATCTTTCGAATGTTGCTCGCAAATTTCTTCAAAAACCTGATTTTTTTTTTTTTTGCTTTAATTGCACAATTTTTAATTGTTAATTGTTTCTGAACATTCTGCTTTTGATATTATCAAAATTGAATCAAATTAACCTCTTGAAAACGCAACTATGCTGGTGAGACATTTACAAAAACAGTGGAAGTGTTGACTTGTAATGTTCTTGACTTGAAGTGCTCAAATTTGTAATGAACGAAAACTGGGATAAGTAAAGGTATTTTTACAGAACAAAGAATGTTTTAGTGGAACATTAAGATGTAATAGAATATTTTATTTAAATTGGGAAGTGTGTTTTCAAGTTTGTGTTTCTCCAATTGTTTTGAGAACAATCTGTACCTGCATGAAGATTACATGTTTGGACTGACTTCTAATGTGACTTGAAAAATGCTCCGATTAAAGTTTAATCGTCCTTTTTCAGCTACTGAAAAGCTAAAAAGCAAAGTGTTATTAATTTGCAACCTATTTTTAGAAGGTGAGTGATTGAAAGATGATATTTACCTGTGAAAAGCTATGTGCTAAGCTGAACTGGCCTTGTATGACAAAGGAGCATTTAGACTTTGTGAAAGAAAGTCTTGTCTGTGCTGCTACACCAACGGCTAAAGATGCCATGAACGACACTGCTTTTTAAGCGAAAAAGCATTATAAAATGTTTCAAAATGTCAGTTGAAGAATGTGGAATATCCGTTGACGGCAGAGACACATGGACATTCATCGCTAAATGTGGTTTCTATAGAAACTTTATACATTGACACTGGGAAATTCTAGATTTAGAAATGTTATCAAAGTTTTTTAGAATTCTATAAGTCCAGTCATACATGCGTGTTCCTGCAATCATCTGGGATTTACTTCAAACATAGTGCGTACAAAATCTTTGTATGTTTTTGCACAACGAAATCTTAAAAATATGTATTTCTTTTGTGATGGTGATTCCAAGGATACTTTTCTGTTAAAGATGTGTATGGTGTCAACAATGTTATCATATGAGTGCATAAGATACTTCTAAGAAAGATTGAGTAGTCGGAAAAGAAAATTTTTAAAAAGGCGAGAAAAACCTCGGTGAGAAGGAAAAAACTTATCAATGCTATGTTTAATAAAATTCTACACTGTTTTAGCACTAACACCAATCACGTCAAAGCTATGCTAAGTGCTACAATAGCAGTATTTTTTCACTGTTGCTCCAACAGGGAGAAACCCATATATGGGCCGTGCCCGATTTGAGCTGAGAACTGGTGTGACTATCAACGAGGAAACGACACCAGAAAACAATAAACAGAAAAAATTGTATGTATTTCTGTGAAACTTTAAAATATTGTTAAACCTGTGTACACAAAGCAGAGTGATAAGCAGTTATTATAAAATTGCCTCCACGGTAAGACACAAATAAAAATGCATCATTTAACGCCTGTTTGTGGCAAATCATTTTGAAAGAAACTTTTATCGAGCTAAAACCATTTTCTTTGAGTACCCATATATTACCGTCATTATTTTTAAAAAAGCTTTCATTGATGTGTTAGGTAGTTTGAAAGCATTTGGCATAAATGCAGGGAATTATATACTGCAGATTTGTTGACATCTTTCGAGTCGGTGACTCGAAACAACATTTTTTGCCTTTTATAAAATCAACCAGAAAAAAAAGGAGGCCCAAAGAAAGAAAAAATTTAACAAACTTCCAAAGAGTGGGAGTGTTACTTATAAATCAGGAGAGTTTTAGTAATATACTTGTCATATTTTGCTTTGAAATTGATTTTATAAAGTTTAAATGCATTTTCTCAAAACCATTTTTTTGTAAATTTCATGATATTTCAAACATGATATCTAAAAAACTTTTAGAGATACTTGTATGAAATTTTACACAAATGTTATTATTGGTATTATCTAGAGAATGATCTACAAGCTAAGAAATTGAACAATTTTTAGTTATTTTATAGTTGTATTTCTTTCTGAAAGTTACGATAATTTGATTGAATTTCCTAGTTCGCAAGCTCGACTGGCCATAACTTTTGATTCAAAAGAAGTAATTTAACACTTGTAGGTCATTCTCTAGAAATGTGTTTTAAAAATGTATTGCAGCAATATTTTATGGAAAATATAAAATATTTTAAAAAATAGAGTGTTTGAAAAATTTCAAAATTTGATTAAAAATTCTTTAAAAATTTTAATTTTTGCAAATTTTTATGTACATATATTATTTCTAACTGTACTTTTTATTATTGTGTATAAAAGTGAAACTGAAAATGTAAAAATATTAGGGATTTTTTGAAAACTTAAAAAAAAAAAGTCTCCGAACGTAGTCGGATACCTTAAGACAACGTTTTGAAATTCTATTTCACTCTTCCTCAAGTTACGTACAACTCCCTTCTTCATTTACGCTGGGTCAACGATCTTAAAGTCTAGGGGTCGGGTTTCACCCCTAACTTTTCCGTCCCGGTAGATATTGTCGTGTGTTCGCAATTTAAGTCAAACTCGTTTCCTGGTGCTTCGATTTTCTCGCGGTGATCGTCGTATCTTCATAGTACCGTCTCGCTTGATAAAATTCGTCAGTTTCCACGCAAATTTTCCCATTTCACTTTTATCCTGCGAATATTCGTCTCTAAAACTCCAGTGCTGGGGTATAAGTACCATGTTGCTTGAGGCTTTTAAATTCACTTTTTCTTGTAACTCAGCAACAGTCATTCTGCTTAAGTTTTTGCGTTTTCTTTTAGGCAATTTTGGCTTTTCTTCTTCAATTTCATCCTCATCAAAGTCAATTCGCTCTTTGCTAAGGATTACGGGATTAAGGTCATCTTTATCCTTTATCACATCAACTGATATGTCTTCCTTTTCTTTCTCCACAACAACAGATTGTGCTACAGCATCTTGATCCACACTACGCATCTGAACTTGTTCACCTTTAAAAACAAGAACCTTTTCGATTGTTTGGGTTACCTCCCTATCTTCATCTGACAATTTTTCCTCCTCTTCATTTAGCTATTGATTTTGCTTGTTCATTCTCTTACATCTTTCTTCTGGTAAACACTTCTGTTCTTCTTTCATGCTCGTTTTACGCTTCTCTTGAATATGTCGCATCTGCTCTTCCTCAAGCCATCTTTCTTTCTTCCATTTCATTTCTCCCTCCAAAGGTATTCTTTCGTTCATTTTTCCTTCTTCCATCTTCCGCCCTTCCTCTACTGCTTTGACTTCCTCATCAGCCTTGAGTCTATCCTCCACTTCAACCTTGAGTTTGGTCTTACTGCTAAGATTGGATCTCACTTCGTTTCCCTCTATCTGTCGTCAATTCTATGTCTAGGCATGCTCTTGCGAAATGACCTTCTCTTTCCAACTCGATTAGTTTTTTCTGGGTTTCGAACTCCATTCCGATATCCCTCATATTCTGCTCGAAATCGGTCCGTCTCTTCCTTTCCGCTATTTCCATCTCTTCTTTTCTTTTCTTCTCAGCCAGTTCCATCTCTTCTTTCTTTTTCTCTCATCCAATTCTATCTCTTCCTTTCTCTCACGTTCCTCTATAATATAGTGTTTAAAAATTCTCTACAAAACTCCTCGTTGAAGTATTCACTACTAGCTGGTATACCCGGTCTTCACACGGGTGAATTGAAAAATTAAACAATACAGTTTGAAGAATAAAGAAGTTTTTAATGAGTTAAATTTACTCGAAATGCATATTAAACGAAAAAAAAACATGTTTGTTAAATTTTAAGTCTGTAGATCTAATAACTGATACAAATTATTTTTTTTATTTATAACGCCCCTTAAGTCTCTTGTGGGTCGATTTTCGAAAACATCTTCCTAAGCTGATGTCTGCCCAACAAAAGTAAAACACTGTTATAAATTTTGTGTAATGAACGCTTAAAGTACTGTAAATAATTTATATTTAGAAGTGTAATACGTTATTATTACTTTCTGTTGTATTTACTTTATGTTAAAATTGTAATATTCGCAAGCAACTCCGTCCCTTAAATTATAAAGAAGATAGCACAAACTCTTCTCCATAAAAAATACATATACACTGCTGGACAATTGCTAAGGACGGATAACACTATCATCCATAGCAACCACAAAATGAAAGGAAGCAAAATGTGGAAAATTAGAATAAGTGCGGGTAATTAGTAAGAAGAAGTATGAGTATGCAAATTGTTTTTCCACGTCTGTTCATCACGTGATAGCGTTCATAAGAGCTTTAAAGGTTTTGACGCGTGTGGACAGTTGTTGTTTCAAGTCAAAGTTTTACAGGAAAGATTTAATAGACGAACTTAAAATTTTGGCATGTCTTCCCGACATCACATAGATGATTTTATGCGTGGCCGAATTATTGGAAAGATCGAAGAAGGGCGAAAAATAACAGATATTGCCAGGGAGTTCGACATCGCTCACAGCGTTGTTTCACGGCTGTGAAAGTCATTTAAAACTACTGGAATGTGTAGTAGACGGCACGGGGGAGGTCGTGTTAGAAGTACGACGCCTCCAGAAGACAGATATATCGTTCTATCAGCAAAACGGAACAGGCACACCACAGCTCAGCAGGTGGCAAATCAGTTTCTTGCTGCCTCAGGAAAGCAGATCTCCCGAAAAACTGTTGCCAGACGTTTGAGGGAGGAGGACTATACGCACGCAGACCTGTTGTGTGTGTCCCGTTGACCAGACAGCACCGTACTGCCCGTTTGCAATGGTGTCGTGAGCATCACAATTGGACTGAACAGGACTGGGCATGCGTACTATTCTCAGATGAGAGTAGGTTCAGTCTGTCATCGGATTGTAGACGCCAACTGTTCTGGCGCGAGAGTGGTACTGCTTATTGTCCAGAAAATATCCAGGAAAAGGACCGATATCCGACATGCAGTATCATGGTGTGGGCCGGCATCATGATCAATGGCCGCACGCGCCTACATGTGGTTGCGAATGGGACTATGACGGGCCAACGATACATTGATGAAGTTCTACTTCCTCATGTTCGTCTTTTCCGTGGTGCTGTCGGCGATAAATTTGTTTTTATGGACGACAACGCAACATGTCATCGAACACTCGCTGTTCAGGATTGTCTAGACAGCGAGGGTATTCAACGTCTCGTATGGCCAGCGCGTTCTCCAGATCTAAACCCCATTGAAAATGTGTGGGATGCTTTGGGGAGGCAAGTTGCTGGTTGAAACTATCCTCTGACAAACAAGAACACCCTCATCCGTGCACTCACAGAGGAATGGGATAAATTGCCTCAACAGCTGCTGGATAATGTTGTGCAAAGTATGGTACGACGTGTGGAATGTTGCATCACTCTCAACGGTGGACATATCCCGTACTGATACCTTTCTTTAAGGTGCCTGCTGACTTTTAGATGCATTGTTCCATTTCTCCGTACGCAGATCAAATGAACATTTTTTTTTTCTTTCAGATGTTTCACAGCTTTTGTACTTTCCAGAACAATAAATATTCTTTATTCTAATGTCTGAACAGTGTGGCAACTATATTTTATCCTACTAGGCCTTATGTCCCGCTTAATGTTATGCTACATAGCAATTTGTGATCCGTCCTTAGCAATTGTCTAGCAGTGTACATGCCATTTTTCATAGTGATCGTTTGAACAGTTTTGGAGTGAAGCAGGTCATGCATACATGCAAACATCAGTTTTTACTTTTTAGATAAACAAATGGCATTAAGGAATCTTAAAGTGCGGATCATTAAAATAGTTTATAGAAAAATTACATGCAGTGAAAATCATTTTACAGTAAACTGAGAGATTATTAATTTTTTTTTTTCGTGCTAAAAGAATTTCATGTTAAAGAATACTAGAAAAACCATATATATAACAAAATTAAATTTATTAGAGTACAGTTTATTTACATATATACGTATATACATTATATAACTGGTGCCCGCGACTTTGTCTGCGCAGGATTAGTCCTTCGATTAGCTTTTATTTTCTTCTCCAAGGTCCTCTCTATCTATCTTTATAACAAAATTCATCAAACTTGGTTCTACGGTTTAGTCGTGAAGGCGTAACAGACAGACAGAGTTACTTTGAGAGACCCTTGTTCCATGTTGTGTAATGTATGTAAACTGAAACCAAGTATTTTTGATGATGATCTCACTGATAGGTATTATAAATCCTATATTTTGTGTTGATAGATGTAAGGTTGTACATGATGATTGAAAGTAATGAAAAATTTATAGGTAGCTATTGCAATATACTCCTATAAAATATGTTAAACGATTTTTTTCGTTCTGCATAAAAATTGCAGATTTTGCGATTCAAAACCCTTGAGCAAGCCACGTAGAGCTGACCGTGGAAAAAACATGGCGAGGCCAAATGTATGCCTGCTACCTTTAAGGTTTGGCCTTGCGATTTGTTGATAGTCCTTGAAAATGCCACTTTTAATGGGAACTGCAGGCGTTTAAAATTAAATGGTAAATTATTGGGAATGTTTGGGATGCGTGGTATCAGAAAATTGTCTCCCTTGGCTTCTCCAGTTAAGATTGTGGCCTTCACAATGTGCATTCCTAGTTCGGTGATTCGCAACCGAGTACCGTTGCATAATCTTGGCGCGTCCAAGTTGCGCATTAATAAAACGGGTACACCTACCTTCAATTCCAACTTATGTGATGGCACCCAGATAAATCCAAAGAGCTTAGGAACTCCACTGGATTGCTCGTAGTGTCATCAGAAGACATGACTGTGTCGATGGAGTTATACACTGATGTTTCGGTGGCTATTTCGCCCAAGATTTTTTTATTTATTTTCGCAACAGTATCATTTTTCGGTGCCAGTATAGTTCTTTCACACAACCATTTTTCGTCGAAAATATGTTGTTGCTTATTCTGAAAAACATGATCAATGAGTTCGTCTTCCGATTCCCCAACGTAACAAAATTGGATTGTGAAAAGAACCATACCTTCTTGGTCAGAGTCTAGATGGCCTTCGCTAATTTCTAGAAGTTTTTGAGCATTTGCTCCTGACTCAAAATCGTTGAATAACTGGACTCACATGTCAATGGTAAGATAAAGTTTTTCAACTTTGGTCCACAGATATGATGCTTTAAGACATGCGTTAATTTCGTCTGCTGCAGTGCTTCTCTCGATAACAGGTAAAGTCTGTTCAAAATCACATGCCAATAACACTACCACACCATCCATCAACTTTCGATTGTTTTGAATGTCTTCTAGACAGCGATCAAGCACCTGGATGGCGCGTTTGTATGACATAGTGCACTCGTCCCACACGATCAGCTTACATTGTTGCAACAGGGCGCTGCGGGCACAGTTCTTACTGATGTTGCACGTTGGGCTTTCTTCGATTGCCAGATTAAGAGGTAATTTAAAAACCGAGTGTGTGTGCCGTCCGTCCACCACTCAGTAATGTTGCAGTGATTCCAGAGGAAGCCACAGCTAATGCAACATTACGGTCCTTACGAATGTTTGCTAGAAGCAAATTAAGTAAAACTGTTTTGCCTGTACCACCCTGGGCATCAAGAATAAAAAGACTGTCCTCACCAAGCTCAACTCGTTGTAATATTTTGTTATAAATGTCTTTTTGCTCGGGTAGTAGTCGTGGCTCAGTTTCACTGACCAGAGTATCTAATAATGCGATATTGTAGCTTAGCTCTTTGATCAAATCGGTCGACAGCTCTCCTCGACGCTGTGGTGTTGGCATTCCAAAGTTGGACAACTTCTTTCCGGAAATCCTTATTATTTTATCCTCTAAATGTATCAGCGCTTCATTCAAGCATAGATCATAGTTGACTTGATCCATCTTTTCAAATCTGTGCAAGATATCCTCTGATAAAGCAACTTTATACTTATCCCATAGTTGAAGTGGATTGGATAAACCTCAAGTGCATATCAATATTGCAAATAGATCTCTTATTTCCGAAGGAGAGCGACACAGTATGGACTCTTTCATTGTGGCATCCCAGTGGTTGTCATCTTCCAACAACCCCAACTTCTCGCGCACTTGACGAAAAGTTTCAAATTCTTGGCCGTCAACTGTATTTAGATCCAAGAAGTTAGTGGGGCCCTGTATTACATTCAGCAGCATTCGCAAACAGTAACATTCGAAGTTACTAACGTGCACTTTGTAAATGCGTCGAAGAGCATCTCCTGCCTTCATACCTGGACAGCCGTTGACATGTGTTCCATTCTTTCACGACGCTTCCATTCTTTCAACGATACTTTCCATGTATAGTAGCGGGGTATATTGACATAAAATAATGTTTTTGCAAATGCATCATTTTGGCAAAGCTGGAAAAATGCAGTTAGTGTCGTCTTAAGTGGTGTGGCCATTCTCTCTCTAAAATTTTTCTCAGTGAAGTAAATCCTCTGTCCATTGGGCAGATGTACCGCAAGATGAATGACTGTTGGGTGTCTCTCATGCAGAGGCAAACCCAATATTCTCCATGCTGCTTCGTTACTACTAACATATCGACCAGCTCGAAATGTTTGCACCTCATCTCTCGGATCAATATTAACATTACCTGGCTGTCGGATATTAAATAAAGCCTGGTCGCTACCTTTGTTTATATATTTACAAATATATTTTATCGCCTTTACCGTATTACAGAACTCTACATTTATATGACAATTAAAAATTTTAGAGAGAAGAGAAGAATATGGGACAATCCAGCTATTGTCAACCTGTATTCCTTCAAACTTATTTCCTGTATTTTTACCTCGAGTGTTTTGAGCTAACATATGACTGCCATCTTCTGGTGCTCTACGCCTGTACAGAGGATAGACTTTGTTGTTGGTTTTAGTATCTTTTGAAATAACCCTTGGATACTTTTTGGTACATTTTCCTTCCTTCATGCATGGTGATGACGGATTTAGTGAACCACAGGGACCATGAATCATATTTTTGGTTATAGTATCATAGAGCTTCCAAACAGTTTTTAGGTTCGGTATCTCCGCACTTATGATTTCGTCAATTTGGTTTGGGAGTAAGTTTTCCATGAACCACAGCAGTAAGTGCACGAGAGGCAAACCTCTTTTTTGCCACTCGACTGAGTACATGAAGTACTTCATATCACCAAATCCTTTAAATTTTTTAAGTAGAGCAACTAATTTTTGAACTTTTACTTTAAATACTCTGGCTGTTAAGTCATGTCTGTCCGTTGAATTTTGACCTGGAATGACCTCTTTAGTGTTTTCTGGCCAGACGAGATTACATGTCATTGTAATAAACAGATCAGGCCTTGCGTAGTTACACACGTATGTGAACACATCCTGCGTGTATTCATGAAGATACCTCGCGCTATTTACAAATAATGACGGGAGAATTACCACTGGACCCAAGCTATTTGGATCTAAATCCGCATTATTCCTTGTCGCGTGTTGTAAATGTATGTAATTTTCTGCTCACAGTTTCGTTTGATTTAAGGCAATAAACCTTAAGCGCTCACTATCCACATTGACGTACATGTCAACCAAAAACTGAGGAAAGAGAACTCTATATCGAAGCAATAAATTAAAATTGTTGCGACGTACATCATGACTTCATACATGAAAGATAGAAAAATGTTGACGTGGCACCCTAGAAAAGCTTGCAGATGGCAGAAATTTTCCTACTAACAACCTCTCCTTTCAAAACTTAGTTTTATTCTGAAATAAAAAATAGGCATTATTCTGATCACAGGAATTAATTAGAAGCGAGCCCCTTGCGTAGCCAAAGCAAAAAGAGTTTTTCACAAACAAAAGATAGATAGTTGCTGTGGTGGGCTTTTTTGCAGGGCAAGACAGATTTGCTTGCAGATGCCGGAATTTTTTCCTACTTACTTGAC
The DNA here is from genome assembly GCA_019973935.1 of Trichonephila clavipes. Lineage (NCBI taxonomy): Eukaryota > Metazoa > Arthropoda > Arachnida > Araneae > Nephilidae > Trichonephila > Trichonephila clavipes. The sequence continues at coordinate 1,605,023 of BMAU01021243.1, read as the reverse complement.
AAATATCGCTATATTTTGAACACTTTTTACAAATTTTTATAAATTATAGCCTATGCTATAAGTTATAGCCTATGTGTTACTCTGATGTATAAGCTATATTACTGTAAAGTTTCATTAAAATCCATTCAGTTTTTTTGCGTGAAAGACATACAAACATCATCACAAACTTTCACATTTATAATATACATATTAGATTCAAGATAGAATCTCTCAGCTCAAACATTCTCATCCCAAGGACATCCTCAACTCCCATTTCCGTAGCCATATATTACAGATCTACCTTTGATCCTTTTTCTAAAAATGCCATCTCGCCCTGTAGTTATCTTAAATCAATCAATAACACTCTAATTTCAAAACCCAACAGTATGCTTAATTAATCAAGGTGGGTCTTATTTTTAAACATAAATGTTTTCTATTTCTTTAGTATAAAATTTTCAAATTTATACCTTGGATGCTAAATTTTGCATATATGAAAGACCAAAATTAAGTTCAACTAAATATTATTACTACAATAATAAGAAAGATTTCTACTGCATAAAATATTATCTCAATTTTCGAAATTTGTTATTCTAAAGATTTTCATAACTCATAACAATAAAAAAAAATATCTGTTTTCATATCATTTTCACAAAATAAATCCAAATAAAAATAAAAGAAAATCAACCTTTTAGTCAAAATAAAAACCATCAGTAATCTAAAAACATATTTGACATATCTGATACTTCAAAAGAATCATATATTCATAAATATAGGTTCTACTTGGCAGACATAATATTCAAAAGAAAAAAAAGTTATTACACTTTACTCTAATAATAAAAATTTAAAAAAATGCACACTTCAGCTTATGGCCTTGAGCAATCACTCACTTTTATTTATTTTTTCCGTACTCAAGAATGGTTAAAATTGTATTTTCATAAATGAGAGTCATACGCGTACAGAAAAGGAAACGAATATATGATATACTAGCTGGTATACCCGTTCTACTCACGGGTGAAGTGAAAAATTAAACAACATAGAATGAAGGATAAAGAAGTTTTTAATGAGTTAATTTTACGTGAATAGCAAATTAAACAAAAAAGCTTTTTGCATATCTAAGCTAAACAAAAAAAAATAAAGAAAAAAACACCTTTGTTAAATTTTAAGTATGTAGATCTAATAGATGATAAAAATAATTTTTTTTGTTTATAATTCCCCGTAACACTCTTGAGGGTCGATTTTCGAAAATACCTCCCTAAGCTGATCTCTGTTTAGCAAAAGTAACACATTGTTAAAAGTTTTGCGTAATGAACGCTTCAAATAGTATAAATAATTTATATTTGAAAGTGTAATTCATGAATATTACTTTCTGTTGTATTTATTTTACGTTAAAATTGTAATATTCGCAAGTAACGCCGTTTCTTAAATTATAATAGCTATAATGCGACTCAATGAAAAACACAGCGAAATGATAACGATAGAGTCAGATTGGCAAATGTCTAGTTACTTTCATATCTCGAGCTTTATTAGAGCTTTGTAAGACCCGCCGTGTAGGGGCGCGATGCACATTAAAGCTTTATCTACCACATTATGATTTACTGCAGTTTTTGTCATGCAATATTTTTTTTGGATCACTACATTGAAAATTAAGGGATATACATAAACGAAATACTCCACTTTGGGAAATTTAATCCCTTAGAGCTAATAAATTAATTAAAGATATTCTACTGTAAAATTAACTATATACACCGTTCACTTAAAGTAAATAGTCAAATCGTTTTCTAAGGACTTCATTAACATACAAAAACATAAGACACTTAAATTTTGACATAATCTTCTTTTTTCGGGACATCTTTGCAATCCGCTGAAAACGCCGTCAGCTGAAAACGTAATATCTTCAACAAAACTATTCGCCTTCCCCGCTAAAATACTCATCATAGAACCCGTGCTGCCATATATCTTGGAAGAGTGGATTTCAAAGAATATTCCTACAAAGTATTGGTAGAATATTCCTTCTAAGTTGATGTGGTGTGGTAGTTAGGAGAAGGGGCTACCAGCTCATGTGTTGTCCACGTCACTTGATCATAGTTCAAAATTACGTGGTCCGTTGTCTAAAGCCCTCGTGTAGCTGAACAGTGTGACGTTAATATTCACTCACTCCAAAAAGTACACTACAGTAGTTATAATTATTTTTTATACTTAAAAACGCAATATCCGCCTATTCAATTAAAATTATAGCGTTATAATTAACTACTAACCACAAATAAACTATGCAAATATGTCCAAATGATGTAGTGTGAAAGACAAAGTTTATCTACTGTAAGTACCAGAAGCAATAAAAGTATTTATTTTGAAAAAATATCAATTTCTTATTACCAAATGTGCATAATAAAATCATTAAAAAACATTAAAATAAAGAAAGATTTATAACAACCTCTCCCTTCAAAACTGGTTTTATTCTGAAATAAAAAAAAATTAGGGATTATGCTGATCACAGGAATTAATTAGAAGCGAGCGCCTTGCGTAGCCAAAACAAAAAGGGTTCTTACACAAACAAAAGATAGATATAAGAAAACGTGGGCTTTTTTGCAGTGTACGCCAGAATTGCTTGCAGATGGCAGAATTTTTTCCTACTTGCTTGACAAATATCTTTATATTTTGGTCACTTCTCACAATATCTTTATAAATTATAGCGTATGCCATAAAGTATAGCTTATATTATAAATTATAGCCTATGTGTTATTCTGATGTATAAGCTATGTTACTGTAAAGTTTCATTAAAAGCCATTCAGTGGTTTTTGCGTGAAAGACGACCAAACATCCTCACAAACTTACGCATTTTTTAATATATATCTAGATTCTCTTCTTTCTTTTTTTTAAACCCCCAAATATTATGCCATTGAGTGAAATAATGAATAAATCTTTTAACAAATAATGTACATTTCACGTAAAAAAATGTATACCCTTTACTTCGATATTCTGCTTAAATGACATTTGAATTAATTCAGCAATATTTTAATACGATAAATCAGGGGTGGGCAGACTTTTACATCTACTTTTAATTTTTCCAAGGTGTCGCGGTCCACCATGTGACGTAGCAAAAAAAAAAAAAAAAAAAAAAAAGCTCAACACACGCAAATTCGTATTACAACAATGATAAATGCAGAATGTGTATACTGACCTACATAACTACAGCAGAAAACTTACTCTTTTAAAACTATGTTTTAAGTAAAACGCAAAATACAAACAATAATTATACCTATAAATTTATCATCAAATGATGCATTTTCAAACAATTTATAATGCATCACAAATTAAATAATTTTCCCTTAAAATTAGTTTTTATAGGTATAGTCTCAATAGACGACTTAGTCTTCGTATTATCTGCCCCAATCTTGAATACCTCGGTATATTATTACTAACTGTTAATCTTTCACTGGATTCTAAGTGGTCGTCTGTGAAACGGGAATATGTTGTCTTAATTATATTCTTCTTTGAAAATGTAGATTTTCCCAGGTAGGTAGAGCGAAAGAACAATGTTAAATTAATTGCAGATTTTTTAAAATTGAGATATTTTACTTCGACCAATAGATTCCAAAAGTTATTCTTTACAAATTGCGTCCTCTTGAAAGAGAAAAGCTTCGTTTTCCTCGAGAGATAAAGGAAACATGTCACTTACACTTGCTAGAAAAAGTCTGCGTTCACCCGTAAGAAATCATATAGCCAAGGTAAAATTTAATAGAAATAAAAAATTTTTTCTAACAAAATTTCGCGAAAATTTGTTTGCTATTATTTAAATACTGAGCATGCAAGAATTCGTTAATTTTGAATTAAAACAACTCAGTATAACGAGAGTTTTGTAGCAAAATACACAAAAAGTAGGCAGAAAAGTCTGCGTTCACTATTTGAATATTCTTGGTTCTTGGAATTTGTATCAACAGGCAACAGTGTTTTTGCATTTAGTTATCAAGTAAAATAGCTTAAGAAAATTGTGACGCAATAATTGTTACGTTTGGTTGTTACGAAGCAATTCAAGGACATGGAAAATAAAAAGAAGGAAACTAGTACCAGTGAGTGTAAAATCAATGTGAAAAGGTAAAAAGATGGAAAAAGTCGTCGGAATATAGCCAGAACCGTTGAACGGCAGTATGCATCTATCCAGCATGTTATTTATAGCTTTAAATCTACAAGAGTTTATACACATCCAAACATCTTTTAAGTCGTCCATCTAAATTCACAATCAGAGAAAAACGAAGTATGACATCATTGGTGAAAAAAAAATCTGCGTTTGTCTGCAACTTAAATAGCAACAGACATTTACGAGCAGTTTAACAAAAATATTTGGGTGGATACTGCAAGAAAAATCTTGAAAAAGGCCGGATACCATACTCGTGTGGTTCGCAGAAAGCCTTATATTTCAATGACCAACCAGCTTTAGCGGATAGCTTTTGAAAAAAGATCATATACATATGCCTCTTGAGTTCTGGAGGACTGTGATATTCTCTGACGAGGGAAAAATTTTGTATCTTCGGCATAAAAGTTGTAAAACAATCTGGAGAAAACCTTGCACAGCGCTTCAAAAAGAGCATTTAGTAGCAACGGTAAAGCACGGCGGCGGTGCAGTCATGGTGTGGGGGTGCATGGTAAGCAATGATGTTGGCAAGGTGGAGTATATATAATCAATTATGAACAAATATGATTACTTTGATATTCTAAAAAACAATTTAAAGGAAAGTGCCACCAAACTCGGCTTAGGATAATCGTTTCGTTTTCAACACGACAACGGTCCTAAGCACACCGCTGAGATGGTGAAACTTCGACTCTTGTATAATGTTCCAATTCAACTGCACATGGCCCCACAGTCATCTGATCTGAATCCCATAGAACACCTATGAGATTGGATGGAACACAGGATTCGTCAACACGACGTATCTAGCAAGGATATGCTGAAGAGTGTTCTTAAGGACCAATGGAAAAAGATAAGTTCTGAACCCCCAAGATTTGTTAGTTCAATGCCGAAACGACTTCAAGAGGTTCACAAATGATGAGATTAACCAACCAGCTACTAAATAGCTCATTATTCTCTTTTTAAATAACTTTTATAGTTACTACTAAAACAGTGAACGCAGACTTTTCTACTTGATTTTTGTTATTATCGTTACATACCTGTCTTAATTTTAAAATCTATGAAGGCAAACCAAATTTACTTTTGTTATTCTGAATACTTAAAATGAACTAAATAAAATCTAATTAAAATTTGTTTTTTAAATTCCAGTTTTTAAAACTTGTTTTCATTGTTCATGTAAGGAATAGTATGAGAACGCAGACTTTTTCTAGCTAGTGTATATTTAGTTACATTTTTCACATCAACGTTGTTAAATGAATAACCCATGAATGCAACTTTTGTGGGATTCTAGTCTAATAAATTCTTGAAAACGTCTCTCAAATTTGGTTTGGAGTTTTATTCACGGGTGTTTTCATTATCTTGGTAACCACCTGTGTTTCTTTCAGTATGCGCGTCTAAGATTTTATGTGAAGGCGATCACCCCAAAATGTCTTGGCGGTACACCTGTCGATCGCGATCGACTTAATGCCCACCCCAGCCATAAATCATCCATCAATTTGAGGTATGAATTAAAAACATTTTTTCTTTTCTAGTCATTGATACTTAAAACTCAAAAAAAAAATTATACTTTTCACAGCAATTATATAAACTGATGTTCAATTAAAAATATAGTTGTATTCTAATACTTTATAAATTTTCAGATTTGACACAAACAATACCTGAACTGACATTCAATAGAAATAGAAATAATATGTACCAATATTTCATAACGTTTCTTGTGAAACCCAATGCTTATTTGACCTGGTGTTCAATAGAATTAATTACATATCTAATTTTTTTTATATTGTTTCTGATGAAACACAATAATTATCTGAACTGATGTTCAATAAAAAAATATATCCAATCTTTCCTAATGTTTCTGATGAAACACAAATATATTTTCAAAAATCCAGGCACAATAAAGTCACTACTTCTTTAATGGCTAAAGAGTTTTATTCCAAAGACAGCCACACACAACACTACAAGAACATAACAGAAAAAACTAACTACGATACATTTAATTTTAAGTTATTAACACCATTTTGTTTCTACCCTCGCTAACGTAATCACTATCCCGCTGATTCTGACATGTTCTCTCGCTCCGCCATGTTGTTCACTTCTTTATCTTTCTCACTTTCTTCCTCCTTCCACCGTCTTTTCTCTCCTCGATGGTCACGGCATCTATAAAGATTTTTAAACTTCCGGGTGAATCTTACACGATCATTCAACAAATATTATCTATTTCCAGTTAAGTACAAGGAATATTTTTTTAAATGACGTTTTGAGGATATCTATTTTTTTAAAATAAGAAGATAGCATTTTATCATAAATTTAATCTTATTTTTTGTATATTCGAAGTCAACTGAGTAAAGTAATAATCAGTTGAGATAAATTTTGTGTTGACTCGATTATACATAAATAGTTTTGCATTCAATGAAAATTATAATGAAACTTTTTAAAAAAAAAATATTAACAAAAATGTGTTGGACACTCATTTCGCGCCATACAATTTTTCTATATGTCAAGTTTATTTTAGCATAGTGCCGCATTATGCAAAAATACATGGATGCAATTTTTTGATCTTCTCCATTATCATCAATTTTGGAATCCTACAAAAAGTCACCTTTCCCATTAGAAAAGCAATGTTGGACATTTTAATGGGGCGTTTCATTCAGTGCGTTAAGAAGAGTTGATCCCTAGAATATTTTTTTGTTAAGGCTCATTTAAAATGTCATTTACCAAACATTCTTGAATAGATGAACCTTTTGGTGGGTTTTTCAGAAAAAAAATACATCTTATAGAAAAAAATGCGAAGAAAAATTATCGTTTTTCAAACAAGTCATTTCGAAGCATTATGAGCAATTACCTTTGTGATAAATATTTGTCAAATCCCATGAAGAATATAAAAAGTCTTTTCGGAAGAAATCCTTGGGTACTAGGAGCCTATCTTACTGATTATCGATAGGATCCCTTTTTTTAGATAGAAATCTAATATTGACTTCCATGCATTCTTCTTACTTCATATACGTAATCATTTATTATTTAAAACTTTATACACACACAAATTTTTGAGATTTTATGATTTGAACTGACAAACTGCATGCGTGACTTGTTGAATGTGTAGTTGCTTAAAATATGCATTAATTACTCATTGTGTAGTGAATGTTCTTCGGGAATAACTTCTTATGCCGATTAAGGCTCACCGTGAAGTGAGTCTACTATCTGCTAAATCTGTCGATGATCAAAGTCCTTACGTCGACACGGAGTGCAAGTTTGGAGAGTGGGATGCCATCCCTCATCCTCTTCACTTCCTAGTGATTCAAAATAAGGTCAGTCACCTACATTTGATTTAAAGGGCAACATTAAGAAATATCCAATCCACACATCACGAATGACTAAAAATCAGGTATCTTGAACACGAATCTCAACTCTTATTCTTTATAATAATATACTCTCAATGGTCAATAAAAAAAAAAAAGAACTCCATACAATAAAAAAAAGAAGAAATTTCTTGCACTCACTTTATTATGATTGGTTACACAGGCTGACTGCTGAAAGTTGTCTATAGTTTGCTGTTTTATTTAATAGCTACTAATTGGCTATTAGCTAATTGGATTATGCTATAAATTCGGTCAGGAATTTTAGTACTTTTTAAATATGTTATTTAATGCAATAAAAAATTGTCCTACATTTTCTGTGGTTCCCGAGTAGAGCTGTTTAGCCATAAATTCTCGAGTTACGCTGAATCCAGTTGAGTTGAAGCTATTTTCCTTACTTATTTCAAAACTGCAAACAAAATGAACACGCAGTTCTCTAACAGAGGTATGATCATTACAATGTTCGCCTTATGACACAAAAAAAAATCCTCTTTCTACAGGGTGTTACCGAATTCAAGAGACAAATCACCCTAGAACATGGGGTCGCAAACCAAGTTAAGTCGGTGCAAATTGCGACCTAGTAGGACAAATACAGGAACGCTTTGTTTTCCTACATATCGTCTTCCCGAAGTTGCTGCAGGGAGCACTAGCTGTTGCGTACCAAAACGTGGGCTTCATGCATGATGCTGCATCAGTACAATGTTTCGATTGCGATGCGTACTATCTCCATGCTACTTATCCAGGGAGGTAGTTTGGCCTCCCCCGATCTCAATCCCTTGAATTTCACCTGAAATCCCTTGGGTATGACACTGTTAACTAGAATGGAGGATCTCACAGCACAGATCAACGTCGCTTCAGCTGACATCGCCAGCACACCCGAACTGTTCTGTCTTTCGGTGTCCGCTATGCAAGAACCTACGCGACCACATCTGACGTCCATTTCTGACGTCCAGCTGTATTCGTACAGGTTTGACAACGAATCAATGGATTTCTTACCTCTTATAGCCCCTTTTCATTCCACTCGACATTACATCTTTCAGAACTCCGACTTGACGTGATTTGCTACTCCATGCTCTATTGTGATTTGTCGTCTGCCTTTTATTACCCCTCAGAATTTCTAGGTGGACGCCTTGTAAATGACACAGCTAGCGTTCTCTGGAGTTAGAAAGCGCGATTCATATACGGTTGGATGTTACAATTTCAACTGATCATCTTATTTTCTTTACGCATTCCTTTGTTTCATTCTATCGTCTTTTGATCGCATTCTGACAATATATTCCCATGGGATGATAATTTTGACTCAGTTTCTGTTGTTCTCTAAATGCGAAATGCTATTCGCTTTAGAAGATTGGTCCAAAAGAATATCCTTTATTAACAGACACTTCACTGCTTAAGAACCACGCCTTATTGATTGGTTCGCTTAATGTAGCTCTCAACTAGGGTTTCTGATTTCCCGGGTTTTTCCATTCCCGGGAATATCTGAGAAATCCCGGGAATGCAATTGTCGTTCCCGGGATTCCCGGAAATACATCAAAATTTCAAAAAAATTAAAAAAACAAGTTATTTTTAAATAAAATCAGTAATAATTATATAAAAAAAATAAGGATACATATAAACTCCAAAAGTAATACTCATTTATATAATGAGCTAAAAATACAAAAAATATATAATAAATTGATTATTCATTTTAAAATAAGATTTCAAAAAGCATAAGCAATTAATACTTTTATCACTCAACCTAGTTCTAAGATTTGTAACGAAAAATCCAGCTGCAGAAAATGTTCTCTCGGTTTCAACTGATGTTGGAGGAATTTTTTTTAAAGCATCACAAAGTTTCATAATGTTTGATGATAGATTATCAGTCGAGTCGAACAACTGCATCTCTTGTTTCATGATTTTGTTGAAACTGGTACTTTTTTTGGTTGAACAATATAAAACTTTTGTTTTAGAGTAAATTGCTTTCTCTAGTTTTTCGTCTAATGTCAGAGTTCTTTTTTTTCCAAATCTCCATGCTCTCTTCTGTGTGTGAAGAGTTAGATATTGATTCCTCTTCTTCGCAGAAAAGCCTTGTCCCTATCATTTGGGCTTGTCTAAACAAACAATTTTTACCAGGCAATCACGAAATATCGCCAGTAACTGCAGCTGCTTCGTATTTTCTCCCAAAATTCAGGTATTGCATTAATCCTATTAACTTAACGTTTCATCTCTCGTTAATTCTTTGTGGATTAGAGAATATTTCATATTTTTTGCAAATTCTGAATTTTGTTCGTTCAATTCTCCAATGACGAAAGAAAATATACCTACTGCAGTTAGCAAAGTTGCATTTCGACTGCATAATTTTTACTGGTTTTAAGCCTAGTACAATTGTAGTCACAGTTTGAAACTACGTTGACTATCAATTGCTGACTTTATTTCTAAAATACTTTCAAGCATTACCAACAAACTATTCAAACTACCAAACAAAGGACTTCGTAACTGAGACAGACATATTTCAAATGGTTCTGTTTAAGTTTTATATACAAAAGAAATATATAAATTGTAAGAAAAACAAGTAGATCTCAAATATTTGGATGTGTTACATCAAAAGAACAATTAATTAATACAATATAATTTTTATGTTCAGAACAAAGCTTGAAACAATATTTTTCGTTTCGGTTCTATTAAATATATATATATATATATATGCAGTCAGACCACCATTTTACAAATCTTTCTCTATTGCAAATTTTTTCCTGGAACCTAGAACAGAAAAATATTGAAAGAGGAATCGCTATTTAACAAATTTTCCACATAATGAACTTTCTTCGGGTTTTAGCGACTTCGTTAAATAGTATATATATATATATATATATATATATATATATATGTGTGTGTGTGTGTGTGTGTGTGTATACATATATATATATGTGTGTGTGCGTGTTTGTATATATATATACACATATATATATATATGTATATATATATATCATGTATATATATATATGTATATATATATATATATATATATATATATATATATATATATATATATATATATATATATATATACTAAAATACTATAAATCTAAAGAAGCAAATCAAATATAGGAGTGTAAAGGTCCCCTTGGACCTCATTTTGAGAACGAGAATAATTTTGAGTCAAAGAAGAACCAGTAGCCCCATTTTTATAAATAACTTTCTTTATTTGGTTATCTTTCCCAAATAGAATCAGACTTATTAACAAGTGCGTCTACTAGTATTATGAGGTTTTAAAGGTAATATCCTTTAAAATTAACTTAATTAATTAATGATTCAATTAATTAATTTAGTAAATAACGATCACGCAGAAATTACCACGATAAGAGATCCCAGAATTATATTTAATAATGTTCTTATTAAACATTTAACTTTAATCTCACTCCTAAAACTTTAATGAGACTTTAAACACAAAATAATATTTACCACTCGAAATCTCAATTCTTGAGATTAAATATCTCTAACAAGAAATCTTCAATTTACATCCACAATAACTTTCTACTTCAATCTCTATCTCCTACTGCTCTAACTTTACTATTTCGTTTGACTTAAATACTGAATCTAATCTGCATAACAAGGAATCCTGTCCGCTTTTTGGAGTTGATTGGAAATAGGTAGGGAATTAAATTTCCCTAAAAAGGTCGACTCAGAAGGTTAGTGATAAAGTTCCGTATAGATTCGTCACAGGAGTATAAATGAATGTCAAAAGTTAAGTATATATATATCATCAGTTCCAGTTTTAGTTCTGGAAAGACCTTTTCTTTCCCTCAGTTTTCAATTAAGCCTCGAATGATTAATTTTCAGATTTTTAAATGTTTGAATTTGTATTAAAAATGTGTATGTGTAATATAACTATCAATAAACCTTATAAAGGTTTCGAAAAGTAAATAGTGTATCAAATATATTTTCATCCATGCTTCCCGCAAAATTAGTATCAGTTTGTGAGGCAAAGAGAAATTTTAAAATCTGTCTTTTTTATTCAATGAAATTTCTTAGATGTTTTGATAAATAATTTAAAAAGGCAGTTTGTAACGAAATCTACAGAAAAAGTACTTCGAAGGAATAAATAATTATTCTGAAGGAAGAAATTATTAAAAATTCGAATACAAAAGAATTTGCTTAGTTTATAATAAATAAATGTCACACTATCTTTAGTTTGCAAATGCTGTTACTCTCTCCATTTTTTATTTTCAACTTTATCATATAAACAGAGGAAAAAATCTTTCCCCAAATTAAAAGTTGTATTTTTTTTTTCACTAAAGAAAAAAAAATTGTGCTGGCATGGAAACAATGTGACACTTCAAGATTTTATAAATTAAAAATCTCGGGGAAGAAAATTCACATTTAAAAAATAATTACTAAAATTAATCTTCCTTTAATGACTCATACACGTTTGAAAATTAACCAGTCTAAGGTGAATCAATTATTAATTTTAAGGTTGTTACTAAGAGATAAATACGTGAAAACTCATTTGCTGCTTTAGTGCCGTTTATGCGCGTTAAAAATATTAGTTATTGTATTTAAGGTATTTTATTTGTACAACCGATTTATTGTTTATGGAATCGTTATATTGTAGTTACATAAATATAAACAAATATTAAGAATCTCACACGAAATTTAGGTTTAGAAAAATAAGAAATATCGGAGATTGTTTATAAAAATATTCTCCCCCAAACAGTTTGTGGGCTCATTCCCTTCTTCAAATTGCTCATTCAATTAAATAGCTCATAATAAAGACAAGTATCCGAAAAATATTTTTGAAAAAAGATTAAACAAATAATAGATTTAAGTATTAGTACTTACGTTATCCACATAATCAAGGTTTTGGAACTTCGATCAGAAAGTGCTAATTTACTACGAAATGTGATTACATTAAAAAACCAAATACTTCTTGTTAACGAAGCTCGATACAGAGATAGAAATTGATTTGGACAGATACTCCTACCCATGGCTAGCTGGAAAAATTCTCACTAATCCAACGACAGCGTTAGTCTTTCTTTCTCATATTATACTCTTACCCTACGAACATTCCTTCGTTCAGGAAGCTCAGGGTGAATAATCGCAAATTGCCACAGTAGGGTCAGCTAACGATGTCCGAGGTTGAAATCTACAGTCAAGTCAAAAATAACTACCTCATAGATAATTGAAGCCCCGTGCGATTCCCGGGAAATCCCGCGAACGAAGTATAATTCCGGGGAATAGAAAAAGTACAGAAATCGTATGATTTCCCGGGAACCAGGAAAGAAACCCTAGACACGATGGCATCTACCGTCTTAGCAGATCCCACACGTGCTCTACATGGGACAAATAAGGGGAACGGGCCAGCAATGGAAGCGTCTGAAAATGCAGTAGGAAGTCTTGAGCAACTCTTGCTGTATGCGGACGAGAATTATCTTGATTATCTTGCTGGAAAATTGCCCCTGGAGACAATTTAGGAAAGCTCCTACATGGGGTCGAAGAATATCATCGACGTAGCGTTGGCCCGTTAAGGTTCCGCACATCACAATTAAAGTGGACCGGCTATCATAGGCTATGGCCCCCACACCATTACACCAGCTGTGCGGGAAGTGTGACGTAGAACAGTGTGGGGGGAATTGTACCGCTCTACACCCGTGCACGGTTATCATCTGTTCCCAAAACAAACCTGGATTCATCACTAAACATAATCATTTGCCTATCTGTGACATTCCACATTGATCTGGTTTGGCACCACTGTAGACGCAGTTGCCGATGTTCCGGTGTTAAAGGGAGCGCACGGAAAGGGTGCTTGGATTTAATATTTGCTTCTGCAAGGCGTCTGGAAATTGTTTGTGGAACCATTGCTACGCCTACCTCTGCTCGTATCGTTGACCGAGTCACTGTGGGGTCCACACGTGCTTGCCGCACGATCCTCAACAATTTCTAACGGCACACTCCGAACGATCCACCTGGCCAACAACACGGCGCGTCGACCAGCCTGCAGTTTTCACCCCGATGATCAGGCCTCTATCAAACTCGCTTAACTGTGAGAAATGTCTTCTAGCTCGTTTACCTGGCATGTTTCGCTTACCAAAGTCTTCCTACAATCGGCGGGTAATCGTCACGTTTATGAATCTTCGAATTTGCGCTGGCTTATATAGCACCCTCTTCCTGATTGTAGCGCCACCTCGGCGTGTATGAGCATGCGCATTGGCACAAGACTTGGATCATTTGCATATCACATTACGCTGTACTTATTTGCTGAGTTTCGCGATTGTACTTAGCTTCCTTCTTGGTTCGCTATTTTCAATGTTACTGAGTGTATAATATGGAATAATCGTCCTAATGGTAATATCTTTTGAGGGGTAATTTACACTCATCACAGGAGAGATTCACTTTTTAGGGGAAATGTCTGTCTTTTTGATAATGGAAAATTGTTAGTTTGGCATCTTAACAATTTGTTGTTGGTGTTCAAAATACAATTTCTAGGAATAAAATTGAATCTGCTCTTGTAAAAGATCGGAGTATCTCTGATTTTTTAAAAATATGTTTTAGTTCGTAATTCATGTTTGGCTATAGGAAATAGTAGCGTCTACTCCTACATTTTAAATATTCTTATTTACAAAAACTATCTTTAATTTTTCTATTGTTATGTAGAGTTATATAATTTAAAAGATCTTTAAATGTTTTCTTAATATCTTAATATAGCTTTAGAGAATGCCAATTTTCTTCTCTTTAAAAATTTGCTTAATATTTTATAAAAATGGCAATTAGATTTAATAAGAATGAGTAAAAAAATATTTTACTAAAAAGTATTTTCCTACTTTTTTTCTGTGGAAAAATTAGAATTCTTTTTCTTTTTGTTTTTTACAAATATTACAAATTTTTAGATGTTATTCTAAAATATATATTTCGAAAATTCTTTTCAAGATTAATTTTCACTTCGTTCATTACAAGTAGTTCTTGACGATGTAGTAAGACGAATATCTTCCCTTTCTTTCTGGAATTAATAAAAAATGTCTTCTTGCGCTTCAGTCCAATTCTTCAATTGAAGTCCAAGAAAAAGTCTCTCAGAAGACGCATTTCACGGACCCCAAGTGCCTAGAGCTTTCTTCTCTTCCAAAGGCTTCACATTGCTTCCGTTTCGGAATCAGACGATTGGATTGATTGGTATTCAATCGAACACAAGCCGCCTTACCAAACATTTCGTGTGGTTCTCAGGACAAGACCAAAGTAATCCATTTTACTTTGCATCATTTAAAACGAAATTAGTAGATTCTATTGTAGGCCAGAGTTAGAATAAACTAAATTCGAGTTTTTACATCTATACTGAAATAAACTAAAATGTTTCGATATTTTAAAGTAACATAATTTAAAAATATCATTATTCGAAAACAAGTGTTTGAATAATGTTTCAACTCCGAGAAGAATAATTCCGATCAACTCGTCAAATCTGCCTTTTGTCTCTACGTGAAATCAAATAAATGTTTTTGGTTCGAATTAGGAATCGAGCCATTTTATACAAGAAGAAAAAAATCCTAATCGCTCTAAAAGAAACAAACTTGTTTTGGACTAATGAAATGGATAATTGAGTTCATCAGAACTCTCCTAAGTTTTCAATATATTAGGAGCTTTATCAAGACTTCAAAAATACAATGGTGCACATTATAATTAACATTTTCATTCCAGGACATTTTTCATTACTTTAAGAATCACTTAGTGCAGTATCATTTCAAATTCGGAGAATAATTTGAATCGAAAAATTTATTAAGAGAATTTATTTTGTTCATTTCATAATATTAATGAAATAATCCTGAAACACAAAATTTTCGCATTAATTTTTTTTATTTAAAAGAGAAGTGAAATATAGTTTATATAGTAGTACAACTACTGTGGTATTTAAAAAGCGTGTAATATTACTCTTAATGTTTTTTGAAAAAAAAATATTTTTAAGAATATTACAGTTTTTCAAGGCATTTTCCTTTCCAAGAATTGGAATTATTTTTTTTCGAATGAATGCAAAGTAAAAAAAAAAATCAATATATAATACTCCTTAACAAACACCTTGATTAATATTTATACTTGAAATACGTTATCGTATTTTATCACGGCTTAAAATTTAAGAAGAGTCAGTAGGCTAAAAATCTTCAGATTATCACTTCTGAGATTTTGATATTTCTAAAATCTCCAAATCATGACCTTTCCAGTGATAAAACATATTTGCTATTCTATGAATTACAAGTATGCCAAAATGACTTTAAAAATAATCAGCTGTTCTGTCCCCCCCCTTGACAGATAAAAGTGTAAATATTGTCCTTTTAAACCTGGGAATATATATATATATATTTATATATGTATAAGTTGCAAATCCTCTTCATTTTTTTTCTTTGATCATACACAATTAACTATAGATTAACCGCATAATAACTACAAGTTTGTTTGTCTACTTTTGGAGTCAAGTTGGTAAATTTTATGAAAGTATTGTTCTTTAAATTATTTGAAATATACTCGTAAAATATGGGTGAATGTTTTGTGGTGTTTTGAAAAGGGTCTTTCCTTGGAAATGTTATCTTTACTCTAAGAAAATGCTTATAGTTTGAAATACAGTAAAAATTGTTTATAAGAAAAAAGTTTTTTGGAGTTGCTTGTAGATCAGGCCTGGAAGTCATGAGATGAAATGTCCCTAAATGGTTGCACCCAGATAGATGCTGTAAGGTGATAGATGTTAAAATACCCTCGAAGTACTGCTTATGTAAAAACCCAGCTTTTTCATCAAAGTAATACTGAAAGGAATTTCGTATCACCTAGTAGATTAATGGTAATTGAAAAGGAACCAAGAATCTTTCAACATTCATTACCTTGCATAATAAATTTCAGGGCCCAACTTTTTTTTTCATGAAGGGAAATTTTGTGTAAGAATTACTTTTTTTCTAAAATTTATGTTTTTAAAATTGTGTAAATTTACTATATGGATGTACTCTATGTTTCTTATATGCTATTGTGTATACTGAAGCGTCATTTTCGAAATATTCTTAAAACATTTAGTTATATAGACAGCAGATATAATAAATGATAATTTCCAATAAATTCATAGGGATGATTGGTAAAAGTTTGTTTTTTAAAAAACTGATTGATATACCTAAAATTTTTTTTTTCAGTATAAATATTAATGTCTAAATAATATACAGTCAAAATCTTGAACCTTTATGCTTGATAGTTTCTAAGAAAAACTACGGGAGGATACATTAAAGGGGATGTGTAGTGTCGTTCCAAGAATATTGTTACATACTTAAAAGAAACATAAAATTCCTGTTCAAAAACATAAAAACAGTTTTAGGAATCATTTGTCTAGTTTAAGGAAAATTTTGAATTCTGATATTTTTTTAGAAATGTTCACATGTGAGCATACAAAATCCTAATGAAAATTTAGAAATGTCATATAATCGTGTATTCCCAAATGCACAAATACAAATTCATTCTTAAACCATATTGTTACATTTTCACATTATATTTAAGATGTTTTATGGTCAACTTTGTTGTTTGTATTGCATCAAAGCTGAAAATTCTTCAAAGACTGATACAGAATTTGATTAAAATGATGTAAATGCTACAAAATATCTCATTAGACTAAAACTGAAAGTATTTTCAGGGGAATTTAAGCAAAATATGAAACAAAAAAGTCTTGAAATAAATTTAGAAGTAGCTATTGTTTAATAAAATAAGACAAATATATGTTGTAATTCATAATTTTTGTAATTAAATGACATTTTATATTAAAAATGCAATTTTCTCAAAATTATGTTTTTAAAACTGCATTTACCTTTTTCTCAGAATCAATTGTATGAATGTACCTGCAGTTTTTTCCTTCATATTACTGATATAAATGAGCTTTTTGAGAGATACCAGACACCGTAACAAAAAATTTATAATTTTCAAAAAATTCATATTGATGCTTTTAAATTGCAAATTTTTGAAATAACTGAACAATATATTTAGAAAATCTCACTTCAGTATAAATATAAACGTATAAATTAATATACACATAAAATTTGAAGTGTTTATAGTTAACAATTTCTGAGAAAAAGGCACACACATAAAAAGGTTTAATTTAGCAATGATTGTATAGAAGTTACCGATTTCACTAAAAATATGTGTTTCCAAAAAAAATGAGAAATAATCGACAACTAAGCCCTTTCAAAAAGTTTGCGGTATAAATTGTAATTTAAATATGACCGAAGTTGAAATTTTCAGAAGTTACTGCATGATCAATTTAAGTTTAGATACAACCCAAAGGAAACAACCATTTTTTTACCATTGATTAGAATTTTTGATTTTCAGTATGTCGAGTGTTTCAGTGGATAGCTAAATAACAATTATAAAAAGAATAATGTATTCGAGTAATGTAAAATGAGCGTAAAATGGAAGATAATTGGTTTTTTTGTTTGTAAAAAACAGAAAAGAAAAAGATTGATCTTGTATTGGTAGGGAAAAAGCAATCACAACATGATGGCAACTTCAGTCGATATGAACACTCATGTCCAAAATTAAGGACACAAACATAATATCTGTAAAAAATGATGAACTATTCAATGTGCTACCACAAAATTTGGCACAGAGACATATAACAATGCCAGAAAAAAATTCCATACATATTCAATCCATACGGCAAATATCCACTCCATCATAAAATTCATCAACAATGTGAGTTCGGTGTGTGGCTGCGTATTATCGTCCATAAAAATGTAGTCCGGGTCCATTGCACCCAGAAACACCTCACATAGGCTTCCAGGATCTCATCTCTATAGCGCTGCATGTTAAAAGTACTCGAATCAAAAGCATACAGAGGTGCACGATATCCCAACATTATGCCACTACACACAAGGATTCCTTTGACACCAAATCTGTTGATTTTTGGAACGTAGAAAGGATGAAAGTGAGCTCAATTTTCTGTCCAGGTGAAGACTCGATGAGAATCACTTTGATACATTTCGACTCATCACTGAAAAAAAACACGTCCCCCTTTTAATGGTGTCCCCTATGGATGTTTTCAGTTCTACAATATGCGGTCTTTCCTGCTGAAGGCAGTCAAAGGGACACGCCAGACAGGACGCCGGGTGTAAGTGCCAGTCTCTGCAAGACGGTTGTAGAATTTTTACCAGGAAATTCTTCTTCTACACACAGAAGTAAGGTTACGAGCAAGCTGAGGTGCCGTTGTACGCCTTTGTCACCGTGTATTCAATTTTTAAGCAGCAATCTTTTGCAGATATCGATGCTCTGTGGAGACCTTCCTGATGACAACAGCACTTGTTTGGAATTTATTCCATAACCGGGAGACCATTAACGGTCACTTGTAGCCATCCAGCCACCTCCACCTGATATTAACCAGCTTCAAGTCTGAAAACGGCTCTGCATCTCAAGAAATATTCAAAACGATTAAGAGAATTACACTGCTGGCCACCGTAAATGCAACACCAAGAAAGACAAGAGATAGCACAACAAAATTTATTTTGTAGATAGCATATTGACCAAGTATCAAATTATTAAATTTATAGACTTCTGTGAAGAGTGGATCTTGCCAGAATCAGAAGCCAGAATAGCCGCCATTGTTGGAGATCACTGCTGCCACACGCCTCGGCATTGAATCAAAGAGACTTTGGATGTGTTCTTGGGGTACAGCAGACCAGGCAGCTTCCACACGTTGCCAAAGTTGATCTGATGTGGCAGCTGGGGGTGTAATTTGGGTCTATCGTTCAGCAACCATGGACCACATGTTTTCTATCGGCGAAAGATACGGAGAGTGAGCCAGCCAGGGAAACAATTCAATCGGATGATTAATGAAGAACCTTTGGACAATGCGTACCACGTGTGGTCGAGCATAATGCTGTTGAAATATGGCTGTGGATTTTCTTTCACATGACGCTTCTAGAAGCAAACACGTACAAGACTATCTAATCCACACGATCTTGCGGGTTGGGTTTTAAAGGGATAAATGCAGTAAATAGTAAGAAGCTTAAGTGTGGACCTATTTCCTGTTGGAAACTGAGAATAAATTACTGAAAAAAGTGAAAAGTAGCAACGTTGGAACCCAATCATTGGTCTTATTCAATAACAACCATCAGAAGAATTCCAAGCATCCCAACACAGGATAGATGCAGCAATGGTGTTCCAGATGCACTCAAAGGCGATGTTTTAGAACGGGCGTTGGCCACCAATAGCAGGTGGATAAATTCTCATTGGCACCTCTCTACTAAGTGATGACGTAATGTTAACATCTCCATGTCCTCTATGAAAGGAGTCTAATAATTGAATTTTTTACTCTGGTCAAGCAAAGGTGAGAAAAAATTTGGTGTCACTTTTCCTTCTCCAAATCTCGTTCGTATTTAATGATGAATATTCTGCCAATATTCTGTTAATCAATAAATCAATTCAAGTTCATGTCATGTTGGATGTGATCTTTATTATAAGATGATTCCGTTTCATTTGATAGACTTTATTTGTATTCTTATACTCGGAAAGAAACCGTCAGAGGAGGAGAATGGTTTTCAAATAATTCCACTATCTTTATTGAAACGTAACAACAGTGATTCTTACTCATGCGAACATATTTTAATTCATCCTTTCACATCCATTGGAAACGAGTGTCTTGGAACCTTATGAAAATGTTGCCAAGTGGAAAATTCCAAAATTGTTAATTCAAAAGAAATGGAGTCGATGGGAAAAATAATACTATCTTTAGCTTGAACAATATTCTTTGTCCGCCATAATAAGAATCGATAAATTTTGATTAAAGGAAAATGCATCATTCCTGAAAAATCACGATGGAAGAAAAGGATTTTAAAAGAGAAAACATGTACAACAATAGACGAAAAAAAAAAGCTTAAGAAATAATATTATTTTAAAGTTAAGCATATTTAAAATTAAGAATCTTGTTAAATTATCTTTCTTGGAATATTCATAAAACAAAATCCTAAGATAAATCCATTCTATCAAAATATAAATTCGATTATCCCAAACGAAACTGATTCTGCATGTCATATTGTTTTTTATTGTCTTTTTAATTTTTTTGTAACATAAGCACAAACATTCGATTTCAAACATAAGGAGAGAAAAACGTATACTATTTGTACGTTGATAAATCAAACAGAATTCTAGCTAGTTATTTTTACAAGCACTTTGAAAAAAACGAAATAAAAAATAAACTGAAGGGATTTATTTTTGTGTTTTGTTCAAATATAAAATGTAGAATGAAATGAAAGGTTTCATTGTGTTACAGAAATAATACTCCTAACGTTGTTAAAAAGAACAGAAATATGCATTTGGGATTGTTTTTAATGTACCAATTGGACCAAATAATACTTCTTGGTATACTTGCATTCTATTTTTCTTTCACACACATAAGGTTAATTTTTTAGAATCAAATTTTAAGACTATCTAATCTTATCACTATATATTCGTATATTTAATATATTTATACATCCGAAAAGCATTTCTACGTCCATCAATGCAAAATTCTATTTGTTTAAATGTAATTTTATTACAAAACATCAAAAGAACAAAATTTAGGATTACTTTTGAATTTGAAGCAAATCCACTCCACCCTTTCATTTCCTCGCGATTTTGAAATAATACGGTGCACGAATGGAACGATTTTGGCTTTTTTAACACAAATGTTTTGTAGTAGAAAAAGAATTTGGAGACTCATGCCCTTTGAATGAGGTCAATTTGAACAGGTTTATGACAATAAAGAAGTCAATATATTGGCCAAGTCAAAGGTGAAGTTCAGCTATTAAGAGCTGATTTAAATTTGCTACGAGTATGAAACAACATTTACTTACACATCAACCTAACATGGAGCATTCATTAAAAAAATTCAGCGTAATCTGAAGGCATCCGACTACGATTAATCCATTTAAAAACAAAATATATAACTTAAAAGTAACACATATATAAAATTTTTAATATACTTCTCTTATTAATTTGTAATTAAGACCTCATTGTAGCCTTAGCGTCAAAGTGCATTATTATTGCATTCAATATAATATTATTGTATAAGGGGGTGGAAAATTATGATTAAAAAGTGGGTTGCCAGTATTGAAAGTTTGAGAAGCACTGGATTATCGCATTCTTTTTCTTAAAATTTCTCCCCTCTGTTGCCGTAAAACATGGACCAACCCACTTCTAAGTTATATATTTCAAAAATTCTAGTTGAGCCTCTGTACAGACGTCTGAGCTATATGCAGGCGGCAAAATATTATAATAGAAGCATTTTTCACAAAAGGAGAATATTTTGAAAACGGGTCATTCTATGTTCACTGTTTGCCAAAATATTGTACTTAAATAATTTTTTATTGTAATACTGTTCTTAAAACAATTTTATATACATTTTCTAATCTAAGGGACACTAAATATCATAAATATTATCCATTCATATGCTTTTGAAAAATCACTGTTCCGCACGTAGTCGGATAACTTAAGTTTTGTGTAGCAGGATATCAATGGTTATATAATCAACTTGAGAAACCAAAAAAATAGCCGCTAATAAGAATTTGTAACAAAAATCAAACAGAGGCTGTGAGATTTAACGAATGATATTTTTCATTTTAATAAAAACCAAATGTTGTGTTAAATATATCTGATACAACTGTTGATGATCGCACATATTAATCCAGTTCATAATAAACGTTCACGTTTATTATTAAATAAAATTTATTCCAAATTTCATTTTCAATTTTTATACCTTGTAGAAAAACTTTTAGACTGAATTTTCACTCTATGAAATTCTTTCTTGTCACAAAAAATGAATTCTTTTTTTTTTGTAACAGTATTTTATTATTACTTTTTTTTTGGGAAAATATTTAGAAATTTTCATCTTTCATGATTTTTTAAAATGTGCGGAAAATATCCCCATATTCAGCATAGATTGCATGTATTTTCTTACAGAATTTTTTTTTTGCACGGTTTTCTAAGGAACGTATATGTGTGTGTGTGTGTGTGTGTGTGTGTGTGTACCATGCAAACAAGTAATTAAGGCAATGCCTACTTAGGTCTACAAAAAAATTATTTTAGTTACTTTTATGAAATAATTACAATGAATATAACTATGTATAGACATATTATAGAATTCCAATATTAAGGGGCAAAATAGAAAGAGATTTTCCTTGCAATTTTCCAATTTCCTTTCTACATAGGGTGTTGGACTTTTTTTTCTGCTTGTTACTATTTAGTCAATAATTAAATTTAATTATGATAAAATAGTATAGTAAAAGAAAATAATATTCCCAGAAATCCGGACATTTCAGGTGGGATTCGAACAAACAACCTTTGGACTAAAAGTTCAGATCGCTATTCATTGTACTACAGGGACACAGCGAACAATTTTCCTTTCTGTATATGCTGTGTGTTGGATTATTATTTTTTATTTGTTGCTATTTAATTATTTTTTTATTTAAATAATGGATTAATATTTGCAAAAACTGTATTAACATCTAGTGCCATCCACTACAAGTTAAAATAAATGTATTTGAACGTGAATGAATGAATAGAAAGTATTTTGTTATCGATTGAAAATTTGGAAAATATATGCATATATATATATATATATATATGCATATATTTTCCAAATGTATATATATATATATATATATATATATATATATATATATATATATACATATAGGGAGAGAGTGAACTAATAGTAGGAATTTGAAAAAAAAATGTTGGGTGTATAATAATATTGAAAGAATTACATGTTTTTTTTTAAACAACAAATGCTTACGGCTATTTAAAAATTAATTATCCCTGTGTTTCAAGTAACGAAAACAAGATGAGCAATTAGAAAATCATTCATTTTCATTTGTGAAATAGTTTTGTCATTCGCGAGACCTTAAGACGTGAGTAATAAGTAATTTTTAGTATTTTCTTCGTTCGAGTTTTTATTTATCAAATAAAAGATGCTTGGTTTATCAAACATTAATAAAAATAATAATTTTGTGAAAAGAGACAATACAACATTAAAAAAAAAACGCAACGCCGTTTCCATTAAAAGTCTACGGAAGTGGAAATTTTTTAAATCTTTCTCTTGTCACAGGTTTTTTACAAAGCATTTTTTGAATTATTTGTATATGATTTGCAAATTTAATATTTCATGATTTAAATATTTAATTAATATTTAAAAGATTACATAATTGTGTTTCTAGTGCAATGGATTATACAAACACACATTTATTAACACAGTAAAATGCTGCAGATTGCTGATTTGTATAAATCATGAGAGAATGAATTAAAGTAAAACAAATATAAAAATTAAATTGAGTTTTTATTTTATTCCATATGCATTTCATATAATTATCTACATCAAATGTGTATCCATGTAGATACCATATGAATTTGTTTCATTCGAATAAAAATCCGAATTATTTTTTGAGTGTTAATAAAATGGAATGAATGAGAAGGAATGATTTTTTACGTCGCACTATTCCGCTACACGAGGGCTTTTGGAGACGGACCTCGTTGTTTGGAACCACGGTCAAGAGACGAGGACGACACCTGAGTTGGAACCCCCTTTTCTAATTTCCACACCCCACCAACGGATGGACATTTGAATATCGACCTATTTAGTGGCATCCTCTACACGGAGGTTCTTCAACCGTACTAGACTCGAGCTCACTTACCGTGACAACTTCGCAAGAAATCCAATGGACACCATTCGATTAAAATAAAAAAAATTAAACTATCCCTAATGCTTTAAGAATATATCCTGTCAGAAATCTACATGAACTCTCTCAAAAATTCACTCCCTCCAACAAGAAGTTGAGTCCATTTCTTTTCTTCTCTTTCAATTCCAATTTCAAAAATACGATGTCGACTCCTATATTACCTCTCCTCCATGGATTTCTTCTGGAGTCCATTTCTTTTCTTCTCTTTCAATTCCAATTTCAAAAATACGATGTCGACTCCTATATTACCTCTCCTCCATGGATTTCTTCTGGAGTCCATTTCTTTTCTTCTCTTTCAATTCCAATTTCAAAAATACGATGTCGACTCTATATTACCTCTCCTCCACGGATTTCTTCTGGAGTCCATTCATTTCTTTTCTTCTCTTTCAATTCAATTTCAAAAATACGATGTCGACTCTATATTACCTCTCCTCCATGGATTTCTTCTGGAGTACATTTCTTTTCTTCTCTTTCAATTCCAATTTCAAAAATACGATGTCGACTCCTATATTACCTCTCCTCCATGGGTTTCTTCTGGAGTCCATTTCTTTTCTTCTCTTTCAATTCCAATTTCAAAAATACGATGTCGACTCCTATATTACCTCTCCTCCATGGATTTCTTCTGGAGTCCATTTCTTTTCTTCTCTTTCAATTCCAATTTCAAAAATACGATGTCGACTCCTATATTACCTCTCCTCCACGGATTTCTTCTGGAGTCCATTTCTTTTCTTCTCTTTCAATTCAATTTCAAAAATACGATGTCGACTCCTATATTACCTCTCCTCCATGGATTTCTTCTGGAGTCCATTTCTTTTCTTCTCTTTCAATTCCAATTTCAAAAAATACGATGTCGACTCCTATATTACCTCTCCTCCATGGATTTCTTCTGGAGTCCATTTCTTTTCTTCTCTTTCAATTCCAATTTCAAAAATACGATGTCGACTCCTATATTACCTCTCCTCCACGGATTTCTTCTGGAGTCCATTTCTTTTCTTCTCTTTCAATTCCAATTTCAAAAATACGATGTCGACTCTATATTACCTCTCCTCCATGGATTTCTTCTGGAGTCCATTTCTTTTCTTCTCTTTCAATTCCAATTTCAAAAATACGATGTCGACTCCTATATTACCTCTCCTCCATGGATTTCTTCTGGAGTCCATTTCTTTTCTTCTCTTTCAATTCCAATTTCAAAAAATACGATGTCGACTCCTATATTACCTCTCCTCCATGGATTTCTTCTGGAGTCCATTTCTTTTCTTCTCTTTCAATTCCAATTTCAAAAATACGATGTCGACTCCTATATTACCTCTCCTCCATGGATTTCTTCTGGAGTCCCAGGGAGAGTTCTTTTAGTTCAAGATTTCATGTTGCGACTCTCTGGGGCTGCCGGGAGGATACGTGGCATCTTCCAGAACGTAAGCAATTGCATGAAGCTTCTCTGTCAGGTCTTGCACACAACTTCGGGGCGTAGTTTCCAACACCTATTGTAGTACAATCTTTCCATTTAATCTTTTCTGTCTCATTCATGTTCTTCTCTGCTTTTTTTTAACCAACTACGGTGCGCATTCCTGTGGAATTCCTCTGCACCGTGGACGTCTGTCACCCTTTAAGCAGCTAAAAGCCAATCAAGTGCTTTGATATTAAAAGTGCAAACAATGGAGTGGATTGATTTGTAGCCACCATATATATCGTAGCAAGTGTTAGAAGGATTAAATTCGTTGAAATCCATACTACTCATAATATATCCTCACTGCATAAAAAATGAGATAACACTGATACACTGAAAAATGTGTTGGAATGTTTTCGGACTTTTTCCACGGAATCGAAATGTCCTTTCCTCAAATGCACTCTCATCCTATGAAAGAGCTAATTCATTGAAAAAGACCAAAATTTCTTTTCTTTTTCGCTTTTCCCTTTCTCGATTGGATTCTAAGCTTAGATATTGCCTGTCAATGCACACCGAATTAATGAGTTTGTGTGTTTTGCAAGGAAGAATTATTCTTTTCACTCAAGATTTCATGGGATCGATGTATATTTCTTGAAAAGAGAGAATAAATCACTCCATTTCGTGTATAGGTCTCGTGCTTTGATGTTGACTGTTAATGCACTCGAAATGAATGATTTTGTGTGTTTTCAAGGAAGAATTGTTCTTTTTCACACAAGATTTCATGGGATCGATCATATTTCTTGAAAAGAGAGAATAAATCACTCCATCTCGTGCATAGGTTGACTTTTTAGAAAATATTTTGGAATCTTCTATAAATGTCCAATTATAAACTACTTTTTAACTAGTTGATCATCATGAGGCACTTTGTATCAAAAATTCAATCGTTTATAAATCTTAAAATTAGTTTTATTAACGTATATTTTTTTTCTTTCCTGTTCTTTTCTTTTAGCATTTTATTTGTGCTTTCATATTTCTGAAGTATTTATTTTTGTCTGCTTATATGATTTCTCCTCCTCTTTAATCAAATATTAACCGCATAATTTTCGTTACTTCGAATGTTTAACCTCATTTAAAATTACAATATAAAAAATATCCGCTGAATTATTGAAAAAACCTATCTCTTGAGTTCTCCAATGTTTCATATCTATGGAACCACGAAAGAGTGTATTCATGTAAAAATCAATTTCGAATGATATCAAATTTCGGGAACATGGTGTACTGAAATCAAATCAAATGATTTCTGTAAGCAAGAAGAGTTCTTAAGAATTCATTCAATCAGTTGTGTACCCTTTATGTATAGAAAGTGCGAAAGGATAATTTATGACAATGAAACTCTTTCTTTCAAATGTAACTTTGCCTTGAAAATCATAACATCTACAATTTCTGTCTGCAAGAAATGTACACAATAGTTCTTTTAATAGATCTTTTGAACTGTAAAACGAATACTTTGGAAGACCGCCTGCAGATAAGAAGGTGTTACCAATAAATAAGCACTACAATCTTCAAAAGATACATTGCTGTGAAATGTCTCATTGTGCCTCGTTTGCATTCAAGCAATGGGAACAAGAAATGCACAAATACAATTAAGCAATCAATCTCATATATATATTTTCCATCTTTCCACACAATATTGGGATTCAATAAAAGTAAAATTTTACTTTGAATATCTCCTTTATGGAAGTGAATATCGTCATATACTTAGTACGAATTCTTCCGTCAATATTCTTTTTTTAATCTATCTATAAAATATTTATTTATCTTTACGGTTTTTATCTCAACTGATTGTTAAGGCTCAGTAATTTGTAAATAAGTTTCATTTTACCTGTCTACTATGTTGAAAACTATTTTCTTACAACTCATATTTTTGTAACAACATATTTTAGTTCTTTCTCATATACCATCTCCGTTTTTTTCTCACTTTAACACCAAGATTTTGAATATATTAAAACGAATGAAATATATTATATTTTTATTAGTTATAATTTTTACTTTCACACGTTGTGATTACCGGTTGTTGTTTTTTTGACAGTTCTTTCTAAGTTAAGCAAAATTAATATTAGAAATTAGATGAGGCTTATGTGAGAAAACGTTTTTGGCATATAAATGCCTTGTATAATTCCCATCTGCTCTTTCAATCTTTTTAGATGTGCATTATTTACCCCCCCTCATTCGCCTTCCTTTCCTAACATCTCAAATTTCACTTTTTCCAACTTGTAGCATCTGGATTATTGATACTGACATGCTCTTCTTTCACCTAATATAGCTCTTTAATAATTCACCTAAAAGTTTTCATAGTTCTTTGTTTGTTCTAGTCCGGGGAAGCGAACCTTTTAGAATCAACGTGCTATTTTTTTTCTTTGAGAAATCTTTAAGGAGGTATAGACGTGCGGTCAAATAATTTTGACTTGTGATTATATTGAGAACATAATAATAAAAAAAAACTAAATACTTACAACTTAAAATTCTTCAATTACAACGAAAAAATACATTTTGCGCAGTATAGTAGTAATTTTTTTATTTATAAGAGTAATTGAAATTAAAGTAACACTATTGTGAATTCTGTTGTGAAAGATTAGATGACAAATAACTTGTATTAGGATAGTAAGATGTTACTTTTACCAGAATTGGAGCCATCTTCCAAACGGTTTCTAAGTGAGTCTTGAATGCTATTTTTTCATCTCTGGAAATAATGACTCGTAGGCTTAAGTAGATGAAAATGTGGTTAAAATAGCAGGATCTAGTTTTCTCAAACAGTTAAATGTATCTAGAATCAAATTCCATGTTTCCAAAATTTCATTACAAGCATTTATACATATATTGCTTGTTATAAATCTTTATGTTTTAATCAATTACAACTTTATTTTTTTCCAACAAATTTTTGAATCCATATTGAACTAGAGTGGAAGTCAATCAGAGTTTCACTTCATTTTTTTCAATTTACAACCAATAGAATTGGGACAAATCCAGTTTATTAAATGAAGTCACATCAAGGTACATAAAAAACTTGAGCGTTTCCGATAATTCTTCGAGCTGAGAAAATCTCGCTGGAAACTGCGACCGATCACTCGCGTTTCTCGTTATATTGAACTTCTCATATATAACTCTAAACGTCGATTG
This sequence comes from Trichonephila clavipes, assembly GCA_019973935.1. Classification (NCBI taxonomy): domain Eukaryota; kingdom Metazoa; phylum Arthropoda; class Arachnida; order Araneae; family Nephilidae; genus Trichonephila; species Trichonephila clavipes. The sequence continues at coordinate 1,576,313 of BMAU01021243.1, read as the reverse complement.
GACCCAACTGTCTTGTTTTCAGATGAAAAGGGTATAAAATTTCCTCTTTATTTTTTAAACTGAAAAAGATCTCTACTGCCTACCACGTAAAATCATGCTACTTTATGCCTTTGTCATATGACATTTGGTAGTGTCAGTCATTGACAAAAAGAGGGTTGGGCAATACAGCTGCATGTCCCGTTCTAAAGAGGAAATTCTTTATGTCAAAAACAGCCATCTCTAAAAGGTAAAACCATTATTTTTTTGAGTTACCGAATCTATACATTATCTGTGGCTCTATTGATTTATAGTTTCTAATAGTTGTCCTCTTTAATTTTTTTTAGACTTCCTACTTGTATAGAAACTGTTTCAAAAAACAACTAAAACGTGAATAAAATATTTGTTTAAGAATAAGAGAGAGAGAAAAAAGAAAGATTGATTTATTAACTGTTTTGTTAAGATCAGGACTGATTTACTAAATTTTTCATTCCAATGCTATTTTTTTCATCCTTCAATTAATTCTAATATAAGATATGGTAGTTGTGTCGGATTTCCCCGTCAATGAAAATGGAATTATTGCTTCATTGAAACATTAATATATTAATAACTCATCGGTTATTTGAATCAATTTCCTATTCTAATGAAACCATTTGAAATGGCCGGTTTCAACTTTGGCCACCGGTATTCGTACATTTCATCCGAAGCTCAGCATGCATCTATTGATTAGTGAGGTTTCGCGTGCAAAAGGAATGCGCCTTCCATGTGGTAATCTGATCGAGGAGAGTCGAACACAGTCGTAGTTGGATTTACCACGTCTCCATCAATAAGAAGAGCGTTCAAGTTATTTGAGTTGAGAAAGAGAGATGTAAAACACTGGCAGTGTTTTATTGTTATGTATTTATCTTGACAAACAAATTACATATAAACGTGATTGTAAAGAAATAATTGTGCAATTTACAATAATTATACAATAATTATACGTAGTACGAATGATCGTAGTCTATGTTTTTGGACAGAGAAATTTTGGCTTAGAACGTATATATATATATATATATATATATATATATATATATATATATATATATATATATATATATATATATATATATATATATATATATATATATATATATATATATATATATATAAGGCTTACTTAATATTTTTTTGTAAATCGAACACCCACTTCTACTTGAAACAATTGATTGGTTGGTAAATGGTCCTCTCGTAACTCATCCGTAATGATCTTAAAGTACACCTTTACGAATAGAAGTAAAATTTTTCTCCTTAAGATATTCTTTTCTCTAAAAAAAATCATCTTTTGTACTTCATTTTTATTTTTTTAAATTTTCACGAAATGGTATTGCAGTGACGCAGCAACCCCAGTTCTACTTTTTCGTGGAAATGCTGTAAATTATAGGTTCCTGCAAACGGAAAGAAAAAAAAGATTTTGGAATAAACTGTGTGAACACGCGTTAGAAGTTATTTTCTTTGGTTCACATGTATTGAATTGTTTAATAAAGTTTTATTTTGAAGTAATCTTATATATAATTAACAAATTTATTATTATCATTATTACTTCAAACTTTATTTAAAAAAATAATTAGGAGGGAAAAGGTATAAGTGTAAACCAAATTTTTCATTTTCAATACATAATACTAAAAAAAATATTGTATGTATTTAGAGAAAAGTATCATCATTATTAGTCTATTTCCATTATGCTTATGAGTGTTTCAGTACATACTTTTGTTATCAAAGGCTTGTGGTAACAAAAGTAAGAAATGTAGGTTTTGCACTTAATATCGTTTAAGTATCTCGAAAAGACTGCATCAATCGTAGTATTTGATTTTGTCGTTGATATTATTCTGTTGTTTTGTAGAGATAAGGTGAAATTGTCTTTTAAAAATTCAATCAATTATAGAGATTTTTCTAAAGCAAAATTGACATTAAAATATCTTCTTAAAATCATAGGTATTTTGTCATAATTTTTAGTAAGTAAAGCAGAGCCTCTTGATGTGTGTGGTAATAAGGATCGATGAAGGAACTCGATAATGTCATCCAACTTTTTGTTCGGAGTAATATATATTGCTACAATTCCCATTGAAATACTTTATTTTTACTCATTGTGATTAATGAAATATATAATATATTATCTGGTTGATCAAATAATAATGAAATACATTTTGCTAATTTACTTTAGATATTATTAGAATATTCTCTTTCTTACTTCAATTTTTATCACTATATATATTGCGTGTAAATGTGACTGTTACAATAAATATTGCAGAATCTTATATATATATATATATATATATATATATATTCTATGCCTACCTTATCTGTTTGATATTAGTGTTTCTCCAAATTTATATTTATGTCTTTAATTGTTTCTTAAAAAAACTAAGTTATTTTCCTTTAGAATAAAAATAGCTGTGTGTTTTTCTAAATATCAAAAATTTTTCTCAAAAATGTTAAATTTTTGTAATTTAATCCCATTGAAAAATACTTTATTTTTACTCATTGTGATTAATGAAATATATAATATACTATCTGGTTGAGATGAAACAATAATGAAATACATTCTGCTAGTTTACTTTAGATATTATTAGGAAGTTCTAGCTTATATACTTCAATTTTTAACTCTGTGTATACCACGTGTCAATGTGACTGTTACAATAAATATTGCAGAACCTTATATATATATATTCTGCATCTATCTTACATTTGTATGATATTAGTGTTTTTCAATTTCAAGTTTATAGTTATATCTTTAATTTTTTTTTAAAAAAAAAACTAAGTTAATTTCCCTTAAAATAAAAAAAAATATGTTTTTCTCAGAATCAAAAATTCCCTCGAAACAAAAATGCAAAATGTTCCATGCGTTGCAATTTTTTGTCGAACTATAACAAAACAAACTTTTCAAAAGTATTCATCTAATGTATACTTATAAATTCTTGGATGCATTGTAATAATAGTGATAGGGTGAAAGAAGAAATTAAAGTTTTTTATGTAGGAAATCATTTAAATTCTTGAAATTTTTGTGTAAAAATTTGCGTTTACCCATATTTTGTAAATTATATAAAACATTACATTGCATGCATATATTTGTAAATAATTGCTTAAATAAGTTAAATCAGATGAGAGAAAATATGAAATTTAAAAAAATCAAAACGCATTGAACATTTTTAAATTTTTAAATTTCTTAAAATTTCTACTCATTTTTTTTCTGACCAATTTTTTTATATGTGGTTTTAGTTCTAAGTTACATAGAACCAGTAAAAATATTGGGCTTGTTTGTAAAAAATTTTACTGTCCACTGTAGTCTTAAAATAAAAAATAATATGAAGCACTATATAACACTTTCACAACAATCAAATTAATTACACCAAAGCATATATATGATTTAAAAACTCACTTCTTAAACTGGATTTAGAAATTCCATTCGATTGAAAATTTAGTAAACACAATCTTTTATTGCCAAATTATTGGAAGAAATGCTGTGTTGTCACTAAATTTTAAAACAATAGATTGTATTATTTCCTTAAAAGAATTTTAAAACTGTATATCCAACTAACTCTCCTCAAACTAATTTTTGACTGATTTTGAACCATTTAAATGCCTACTTCAGGGATTTTTTTTAATTCATAAAATTAATTATAATTTGACGCAACGTAAAAACAAAACGAAGTATGTATCGCAAAGCTCAAACAGGAAAAGCTTGTTAAAGTGGCTTTTGAATGGGGAGAGGGGGGAGGGTGCCAGCTCAGGGTTAATAGAGGAAAAACACAAAAGAAATTTTAAAACAGATTGTTTGTATTATTTCCTTAAAAGGATTTTAAAACTGTATATCCAACTAACTCTCCTCAAACTAAGTTTTGACAGATTTTGAACCATTTAAATGCCTACTTCGGGGACTTTTTTTAATTCTCATAAAATTGATTATAATTTGACGTAACGTAAAAACAAAACAAAGTATGTATCGCAAAGCTCAAACAGGAAAGGCTTGTTAAAGTGGCGGTTGAATGGGGAGAGGGGGCCAGCTCAGGGTTAATAGAGGAAAAACACAAAAGAAATTTTAAAAGCCGTAATTTTAAATCTATTTTTTCAATCTTTGAACAGATTACGGATAATACTATTCTACATATGGAAAAAAAGTTTCGTTAGATTATTTTCATAAATAATGAAGTTTTTAAATATTTAATTAAAATTTTGAGTATTTTTTGAAAAATCCTAAAAAAAAAGATTTCTGCATTTTTTTTTTAATGACAGATTCAAAGAGAAAAGCATGAACTTGTTTAGAATAAAATATCAATTTATTAACGCGAAAGGAAACATAAAGAGAATAATTTAGAAAGCATTTTTATAAAAGTGTATCAATTTTGACTCATTTTAAAAAAAATTGTAAAAAATAGAAAATATCATTATTTTGTAAACAAAATATACCAGATCGTGGTGAAAAAAAAATGATCTTTCAGGTTCTGTAATTATTTTTTGTCTGAGATAGATAGTATGAATTAGATGGCGTTTTTTAAAACGTGGGGAAAATTCGGAACTTCATTCATTTCTACCTTGTGTTCATCGCTAACCGGAACTGGTAACGCGTAACGGAAAATTTTCCCTAATGTGCCATAAGAAGTTAACTTAAAAAAATTGATTCGCAAATTTCTGCGATTGAAAATGTTGAAATGAAAAACTTATTTGACATCTTAAGTCTTTCTCGCTATAAAAATAAAAAACTTTTTAAAAATATTTGTTGAAGTATGATTGGGGATACATTTTCTGTCAGAATAATGCAATTTCAGTGAATATTTCTTACACGATCATAAAAATTATATTGTATTTATTAAGCGCAGTTGATTCTCCCGATTTGTACGCTTGTTCTCATTTAATAAAACATATAGCGTTACACATTATTTGCTTGTAATCATATTTTGTAATTTATGCATGTAGATTAAGAATTAATTGCATCTTTTAATTTTTTTAAATAAGATTAATCTAGAAACTAACTAAGAGGTAAGATTTAAAGTCATTTAGAATTTGGTGCCCTGTGTATGAGATCTCACTGCATTTTAATTAAATACTGCATTTTAATTAAATACTTTAATTAAATAATATATGAATTTAAATTTGGATATGCAAATTCTGTATTTAGATTGAAAAAAATATATAAGAACTTTTAATCACATACACACATCACTTGCATCTTCTGTCTTTCATTATGACTCTAGAGCTGAGAATTCTATAAAAATATCTTTTGAACTACACTCTATAATAAAAAATCCGACACAGCAAGAACTAGCTGTCCGATAAAGACAAAAAATGGTGGGTAGAAATATTAAGTACGGAATAGAAAATAATTAAAATTTCAGAAAATTTGAATGATTTATTTCAGAGTTACATTGGCTACAAAGTAACGAGCTCAGTAAGGTGTTGACCCATCTTTCAGCTGGATGTAAGCTGCCACACGACGTGGCATAGAGTAATAAAACACCTTGACGTTCTCCTGCGGTGTTTCTTGCCAAATTTGCTCCAATCATCGGGCAAGGTCATCAACTTTCCCTGGTAGATGCAGTTGCCTTCCCATCATATATCCCATACATACTCTATTGAAGAAAGATCTGGCGATTTGGCTGATCAAAGAAGTATTTGACAAGTTGCAAGACAGTTCATAGCAACACGTGCCGCATGTGTCTGGCCTTATCTTCTAAAAAATAAGGCCAAGGTACTGTAAGATGAATGGTAGCAAAACAATTCTCAGAATGTCGTCGATGAACCGTTGGGCTGTAAGTAGGTCTCTAATGACGACCAAAGAGATCCAGCAGTCAAAAGAAACGGCACTCCAGACCATAACTTCTGGTTGAGGGCCTGTGCGGCATACAATAGTGAAAGCAGGATCGGCACGCAGTCCTGGGCGTCTCCAGATACGTCTTCGATGATCGTCAGGACACAGTTGGAAGAGAGATTCGTCGCTAAACACTATACATCCTCAGTCAGCATGATTTCAAGCTTATAGAACCAAGCACCAAGCAATCTGGCATGACAGTTTGCAGGCGTAAGTGGTAGGTGGTGTAGCAGTTGGTGCAAGCGTAAATTTCGCTCTATCAGAGATCAATGAATGGCCATGGTGGACACTCACGTGTGAATCGCACGTCTAATGGCTGATAATGATGAATTAAGTGCTTTGACAGTTGATCTGACAGTCAATATATCCTCCCTATCTGCTGTGGCCCTAGGTCGACCGCTACCATTATAGTGCTGAAATCTGCCACTGTCCACCTATTCTTGTCTGCATCTTCTAATGGCCACATCGCTTCGACCCATATGACAAGTGATTCTCCAATTTACATAACCTGCCTATTTCAGTCCAATGTTACGACCTGCTTCAAACTCAGGAAGTGGTTCGTAATGAGCTGGAATCCTGCGCCAATCATTTTTTTCAGTTGTTGGAAGGTATCCTGAATCGCAATGCAACAGAAATTTTGACATTCATACTGAAAATCGTTTCTTATAGACACCTGCTGAGTGCGCAGTTCCGATGCGCTGTAGCTCCGCTATTCAGTCGTTGGACACCAAATTTTAATCATTTCCATGTTCGGTACAAATATCTTCGCATACGAAATTTCATTACAATCGAGCAACTCCTTCTTGGTGCGTCGTTTTTTTTTTTTGCTATTTTATTCATACTGTTAGTAGAATTATTTTTGATACTTAAGCAATTGTAAAAACCAATGGATCCTGTAAAAAAGATTTCTAAATACAAGATGATTTTTTTACTATCATCTATCAATTATTTGATTTACCACTAAATATATCGCATGTAGTATGTATTTTATAATAGGAAATAAATTAATTGTATACTAAAATTCCAACATGCATGATTTAACAGCTATATACATAGTACTCATTGCAGGATTCAAACCAGTTTTGAGACATAAATGACCTTGTGTTTGAGGTACTGAGTAAAATTCAAATGATTATTCTCTGGGTACACATTAATAATTATGACCTAAAGACATTTACTGAAAACATAGACATTGTAGTCAAATTCGATGATCTATAAAAAAATCAAAAAAATTTATGAATATATAAAGCCTCATTATAACCAAACCAATTTTGCATACTTAATAATAAACAGCAATAGAGTTTAAATAATAATTATATCAGTGGTGTAACTGAGAACATTAGAGACCCCCCGCAAAGTCAGGTTTTGGATCTCCTAGGTCCCTTTCCCCCCGCGATGCGGGGATTGTGGGGGTCTACGTTACGCCACTGATACATTTACTTATATATATATTTTGAAGGAGAAGAGCACTACTCACTCATCACGTTATTTTTGGAACTATTAAACCTGTGATACTCCGTGGCACGGAGGTATAATCTCTTTATCTACGTGACCCAGATTTGTAGGAATAAAGGATTGATCACTCAATTTCGCCATAATAAATCTAATTTATTATTTCTAAATATATATACTGATCAACACAACACAAAACTTACTAGAAGGATATAATTAGGTGTGATACTACGTAATTATCAATTCTAAGTAAATAGCGCCTGAAATCTTACTCATTATCTTTATAAGAAATTAACCTCAGAATATATATCTACTGTAGACTTCTTAATAAGCTAAAGTTCGCTGTGTAATAAATGTTCTATAATTAATCTCTTACCAGTATCTCAGGTGATCATCACCTTGGCTTTCTGTCTCTTCTTGTATTCTATTCTTCTAATATTATCCTTCCATTCTATTACTATCCGACTTCCATTCTACTATCCAGCTTCCATTCAACTCCTATCCAACTTCCATTCAACTTTTATCTTACTAACTCGTGAATGCTAAATCTCCAATATATATCTATTAACTAATCTGCATATCACGGTTTCTACTTGAGAGGGTTGGAATAATTCCATTCTGGCCTCAAAGATTCTCCAAGAGGATTAGAAAGAAGGCGCGATAAAGCCCCGACACAGTCCTCTTCAAGAAGAAAACGTTATTTCTCTGAGGTTCTTAATTACCCGATAGAAATTTCATTGAAAAAATTGCACTTAATTTTCACAAAAATTTATAACCTGAAATTAGAATTAATGACTATACTAAAATAATTACTCCGAAACTACAATTATCAAACTTTATACTATTCCTGATCTTCTCCCTTTACACAAGTTATAAAGGTGTACCCCATTTGGGCAAGGACCGAGGAAAAAATTTTCCCTACTGGAAAGATCAAAAACCTGGCCGTAGACAACCCGATACTTAAATATTCTAACACAGCGCGTCTTCATCTGTCATAGGTTTATTTCCTTCACAAACTCCGGAATAACTGCAATGAAAATCTGTCCTGTAATACTCTTTTAAATATCAGGGTCAGCCGCCTGAAATGTCAACTGGATCAATGGACGTACAAAAATATTTTCGACACATTATCATTACACATCTGTTATAGAGTTACTGATCGTATAGTGGGTTCTTTTGGTCAGTAGTGCAATTAAGTGACATTTGCAAATTCATAAAATCACAATATATATCAAACACCTCACACACAACGCAAATGAACAGAAACAAAGTTAATTTTTGACTTTTGGCTTTATTTTAAAATTTAGTCACATAATTTTTATATTCAACATGGAGTCAGGCTATAATTACAAAAGAAGTTTCAATTGAAAAACCTTATTAATACATAACTTACATTTTTACCAAAATGGGAAGGGATGAAAGTGATACAGCGCGTCACTTGGCAGAAGAGTAACTGAAGTATTTCGCCAGAAACTCTGTGTTCTCGCCAATGAAGGATTAATTCACAGTTCATTAATGCTGCAGGTCCGCCATATTTGGCGTGTTGTGCCCACAGTGGGAATCTTTCTCTATAGAGAAACGATCTTTTTTTGTTACTTTGTAACAATATCACATTAGCTTTGTACACACATTTCAAATAACAGTTATTTTTAAACATACAACACTCCATCTGGCTTTTCTAAAAAGAACTCCCTTCCAATCGCGCAGTGTTGTTAGTGTTATGGGTAATTCTGTATCTACGCCGCGTTCCCCAAACCAGATATATATACTAATATCTATCAATACATAAACATGTACAATTACAAGCAATTGTACAACATTCATTTTAAGCAAACAATATAAAGAATTCTCGCATCCCAGTGAAGTCTTAATCAGTATTAAACAAATGTACTCATACAATTGCTTTCCACACTTGGAATAAATTTAAACATACAAAAGTTAATTTTTCAACCAACCAGAAAAAGGCACCGCACGTAGTATGAAACTATAGTACAATAATAACTTTAACAAAACTAGACTTGCTTCTTGCAACAATTCACCTGACTACCTGCCAGTAAAAAAATAATGAAACAATACAACCTGGCTAATAATTTATTTTGTCGTTGACATCTCCAACGAGGGCTTTAAGCGATGCGGTCCTCCTACTCGCTGGCCTTCCACTCATCTCCTGGCGCTCTTGCTGTCTGGAGTTTCGACATCGTCGTGGACTTGGATGGCTGGATCGTCTGTTCCTCGGCTCCTGCTCCGGCTCTTGGCGACCCTGGTGTTTGGACTTGTGTCTGTACTGGCTGGACTTCTGGAACCGCTCTCTTCTGGACCGGACTGGTCCCCCTTGGGCTCCTTTGGATGATCTGGAACGAGATTCTTTGTTAACTTTGTTTCTGGGTCGCAAGTTATACTGGCCTGTTTCCCGTTGCTGAAATGACGCTTCGAACTGTCGAATTTTCTTTCCCAAAGGACCTTTAGAATGAAATGATGACGGTACACCTCTATTACGTAATTGTCTTTCTGTACCTTTGTTCCTTTTTTGTTGTGGTCCCCCTGACCTTGATGATGGGGTCCTCTTACATCCCGTCACTTCATGCCTAGAATTTTTGTTCTATTGTACATTTCGGTCAATGACTCCTTTGAACCTATGCTTCTTTTGCGTTTCCACCTTATTCCTGATCCCCAGTAAGACTTGTCTTTTTCCTTGCGCACCCCTTCGTTCACCACACTCCTAACACTTGGTGGCGATCGAGATCGATACAAAATGACTCGCTTAGTACTCTGATCCACTGCTACCTCCATTTCCAACCTCTATCACCCTCTCGCCACTTTTTCTCTGATGATATATATTCGTACTTGATCTATATTAACTCTTGTTCTCTTTCCTGCCTTCCAAATGACCACATTATTGTTTTGTACTCTCAAGACTCTGTAGGGATCATTAAACTTTGATTTTTTTTGTCCAACTTAAGGGATGCGCGTTTCCAAAAACAGCCAATTATTTACTTTAATAATTATTAACATATCACCTCCTTCTGTTATAATACTTTGCCCATTGTTCATGTGTAACTTTAATATTACGTCTAGCCTCCTCAAATAATTTTTCCACCGCCCTTTTTGCACCATCACCAATTTTTAAAACGGGGTAATAAGTTTTCTACCCAAAAATAACTCACTCTGCTGGGGTCTTTCCTGTGGTCTCATGAACTGCCGTTCGCAAGGCGTATGCGAACTCTCTTAAGAACTAGTTCCAAGTCTCGTGATTATCATTCATAAAACTTGCAATCATTTGCAAAAGATCGTGATTCACTCTTTCCGTTCTATTGAACTGAGGTCTATATACTAGAACTGCTTTGACATGTTGTATGCCTAATCGATTACTTAAATGTTCAAAAATTTTGGATATGAATTAGGGACCGTTGTCACTTATCATTTTTACAGAAGCTCCATAACGCGATTTATAATTCTCAAAAAGGGTATACGCAATTATTTTTGGCTAAAGCCTTTTTGAGGGTATTAATTCTAACCACTTCGAAAAGAGGTCAGTTATTACTAAAATATAGCGAATTCTTTTTACTCGCCACACAGGGTTGGGGCCTAACAAATCTAATGTCACTATCTCATTCGGATAATTAGTTATAATCGGTATTAAACGACCAGCTGCCAACGCGTTTTTATAATTAACTGTCCGGTACACGTGGCTTGTCAACACATGTTGATTGATATATTTGCGCATATAGGAAAAATAACAAACATCATGGAGTTCTAATTAAGTCTTTTTCTTTCCTACATGACCTGCTATGGGCTTGTCATGAAATTCACGCATTATTTCACCTCGCAATGATTGCGGAATATACACTCTAATTTCTCCAAGAGTGTTTGCTTATTTCGCATAAAATAACAAGCCCTCAACAATTTTAAAGTCGCGAGACCAGTTCTCACAAATTGTTGTATTAACCGAGCTGTCCTCAGGTTTCACAAGGTACCTATATATATGACCTAACTCAGGGTCCCTTCGTTGCTCCTCTATTAATTGCTTCCGGGACGAAAGGACTAAATCTATTAACACTGCACACGCAGCACACATTTTCCTCTACTATACTTTCAACCTGGTTTCCAGATGATACCTCTGCCACTACATTTAACTTCGTTTCCAAGAGATCAATCTCTTGATTCCCTTCATCTACTGTAGTATCTTCAATCTGCGAATCCATAATCGCTAATGGTTTTCTTTATCAAATCCAGAACAATTTTCGATCTCTTAATAAAATCGACTCCTAAAATACAAGGATATTCCAAATCCGCCAATATGTGAAACTGCCAAACAAATTCCCGTATTCTGATTCATATATTTTGATATTTGGCACCTGCACCGTCACCACTTCAGCACGTGACTTTCTAAATAGTTTATAAAAAAAATACTTTTTTATAAACTTCCTCAGATATAAATGATTTTTATGCTATAGTATCCCACAGTGCTTTTGTAAATGTTTCATTCAAAAGAATAGGCTCATACGGAAGTTCTACTCGAGACATGCATATAGCTGAAAGTTTAATAGGAGGATTCCTTACATTTTGGATTGATCCGCTCAAAGAATTTAATCGACCACCATATTTTCGGTCCCATCGATTAAAATTGTTACTCATACCCTATTTCTGAACAAAAGCCATCCGTTATCACTATAGAATCCACGATTATCCCTGTCAAACCGATTCCTGTTCTCAAATCCATGGTTCCTCTGAGGTCCATTTTCCCGTAAGTACTTCTATAACTATTCCTCCTATCATTTGGTCGATACACAACTTCTGCACCCCTCCAATTTCTATTTCAGCACTCGTCGGCAGAAATCTGACGCACATCCCAATCTCGTATTTCCCTATTATAATTATTACTCGAACCCTGAGTTTCCCTGGACGAATACCTTTCTTCAAATTTTGAGATTGCCTGTAACAACTTATCCCTAGTGGTAGGGTTTCTAACCTAAGCATAATGCACCTGAGGTTCGAGTCGAGCCAATATATATTCAACCAACCACTCTTCAGACATATTTAGTCCCAGTTTCTTATGAATCTTCAGTAAATCATAAATAAAGTCGGATGGTTCCTGGCCCCTATTATGGTGTGAGGAATATAACTTTACTTCTAATTCCTTCCTTTATCGAAACACAGGCAAATTTTCCGTTAACGCCTCATTTAATTACGTGAAGTCCGTGGCCGTCCCATGCACTAAAGCATAACCAAAAATTTGGAGAGAACCAATCTTTAGCTCTACCTCTGAGATGACCCTTTAAATAAGCACACGTTAAATTGCTGGGTATCTCATAAAATCTTATATTATTGTCTATGCACTCCAAAAACTCCTAAACATTTTCTGATCCAGAAATAAAGTTCAGTTAAAACTCTGACTCCTTCTCATCTCCTTACTTCGGTGTTAGGGAAATGAATATGCCCTTGGCCAAAACCTGATGGGCGCCATTGTGATACCCCAAGACCCGGGGGTATCATCTCTTCATCTATGCGACCTAGATTTGTAGGAGTAAATGATTGATCACTCAAATTTGCCATAATAAATCTAACTTCTTATTGTCTAAATATATATACTGATCAACGCTACACAAGGCTTACTAGAGGGATATAATCAGGAGTGATACTACGTATTTATCAGTTCTAAGTAAATAGCGCCTGAACTCCTACACACTATCTTTATGAGAAATTAACCTCATATATATATATATATATATATATATATATATGTATATATTTATATATATACTCTGTAATAAAAAAACCCCAAAAAACCAAGAACGTGTTGTCCGATAGAGACAAAAATCGGTGGGTAGAAAGATAATACACAAAATAAAAAATAATTAAAATTTTAGAAAAATTTAATGATTTGTTAAAGAGTTAAATAGCTAGAGAGTAAAAAGCTCAATAAGGAGTTGACCCACCTCTAGCCTCGATCCAAGCTGCCACACGACGTGACATAGACAGATAAAGGACCCTGATGGTCTACTGCAGTATTTCTTGGCAAGTTGTGTGTGTCTCCAATCATCGCGCCAGGTCATGAACAATCCCTGGTTGATGTATTCGACTTAACATCATATCCCAGACATGCTCTATTGCAGAGGGATCAGGTGATTTAGCTTATCAAGGAAGTGTTTGATAAGCTGTAAGACAGTTCATAGCAAGACGTGTGGTATGGGGTTTGGCGTTATCTTAAAGTAGAGAATGCCAGGGTACAGCAAAATGAACGGTAGAAAACCAGTTCTCAGAATGTCGTCGACGTACCGATGTACATTAAGTGAGCCTCTAAAGATGACCAAAGGGACCCGGCTGTCAAAAGAAAAGGCATCCCAGACCATAACTCCTTGTTGATGGTCTGTGTGGCATGCAATAAAGAAAGCAGGATTGGCACGCTGCTCTGGCCGCCTCCAGACACAGATCAGGACACAGATGAAAGCGGGATCACAAAAATATATGTCTAACACTATATAAACTCATGTCCATAAATTAAGCATAATTCAGAATCACACAGAACTTGAATTCTAAAATAAAAATTTCACCTGTAGAATTATCACACACCTCTTGAAGAAAGAATATGCAAAATACAGGAAGATGCGCGTTATCCCCCAGATGGCACGGATAGTACGTCACAATGACGATAGTGTAAGAGAGGGGTATATAAGGAATGGTGGCAAAGAAGTAGAATTGTTCACATGCGCTTTAAAGGAATTTCAGTGCAATAACCGCATAGTTATGACACGAAGAAAGCATTTGGAGGAATTTTTACGTAGTAGAATTATTGGACGACTGGAATTTGGACGTACCCAGCTGGAAGTATCCGAGGAGCTTGGAATTGCCCAGAGTGTCATCTCCAGGCTTTGACAACAATTCTTAGATGATGGTAATGTGAGCAGATGTTACAGCACAGGTCACCCCCCGAGTTACAACGCCGAATGATGACCGGTATATATTTGGCAGTTACTTCCAAAAGAAACAGACGGAGCACAGCATCAGACCTGTCTCGTCAGCTCTCTTCAGCTACCGGTACGACAGTTTCAAACCAAACCGTGTACAGAAGCTTAGAGCACAATGGTCTATATGCCCGTAGGCCTGTCAGATGTGTTCCACTTACCGCAACTCACTGTCGCCTGCAATTAACCTGGAGTAGAGAGCATGCATTGTGGACACCACAACAGTGATCTTGTGTGATATTTTCTGACGAGTCCAGGTTTAAATTGCAGTCCAATTCTTGCCGGACTTTAATATGGAGAGCGCCAGGTACCCGTTACCACCAAGAGAACACCATTGAACGACACCGTTACGGTGGTGCAGGATGGCTCGTTTAGGGAGGAATTATTCTTGGTTCCAGAACTGACCTGCATGTTCAGAGTGTAACGATGACAGGCCACATCTATCGGGATGTCATTCTGGAACTACATGTACGTTTGTTTCGGGGCGCCATGGGTGCTGAATTTCTGTTTATGGATGACAACGCCCGTCCTCGCCATGCAAACATTGTAGACGAATGCCTTCAATCGGAGGATATCCCCCGTATGGATTGTCCAGCATACTCGTCGGACTTGAATCCAATAGAGCAGGTGTGGGATATGCTTTGCCGACGAATCGCAGCCCATCAACCCCCTCCCACCTGTCTACTGAAACTTCGGATGGCATTGCTTGATGAGTGGTGTAATATACCCCAAGATCAGATTGATAATTTGATACTCAGCATGCCTAGGCATTGTAAGGCCTGTATTGTATCGTCCGGGAGACATACTCCGTGTTAACCATCATACTTACCATGTTATACTGTTTTTTGTAAATAGGTTCTTTTTTGAAATTTGGTCCAGGGAGTAAAAATCGCATTTTTTATTAAATATGTCAAACAAAGTATCTTTTTTGCTCTTTACCTTTTGTTTAATAAATAGACTTTACAAATAAGTCAAATTTGTTTTGATTCTGTCTCTTTCTTTTCCTGAACTTTATTATCCTTAATTTATGGACATGAGAGCACTAAACACAAAACATCCCCAGTTAGCATGATTCAAACCTGATCGATTCAAGCACCCCTGTAATCTAGCTCAACCGTGTGCAGGTGTGTATGGCAGGTGGCGTATTGGTGAGTACGAGTATAAATTTCGCACTATTAGTCGTATGTAAGTGATAATGATGGACACTCTTTTGCGGGTCGCATGTCTGATGGTTGATAACGATGAATCAGACGCTGTGACAGCGAATCTTACGATTAATCTGTGCTCCTGATCTGCTGTGGCCTTAGGTCGACTGCTAAGATCATGACGCTCAAATCTGCTAATATTTACCCATTGTTGCCAGGATCTTCTAATGGCCGCATCGATTCGACCCATATGACGAGCGATACTCCGATTTGTGCCCAAAAAAAACCTGCCTATTTCAGTCCAATGATATGACCTCTTTCAAATTCTGACAGTTGCTCGTAATCTGTTTGAATCCTGCGTCGAGTCTTTTTTTCAGTTGTTCAAATTTATCCTGAATCCCGATGCAACAGAAATTTTCACCATCAGATTGAGAATAGTTTCTTATAAACACGTGATGAGTGCACAGTTCTGATGCACTGTAGCTTCCACTTTTCATTCGTTTGATACCAAATTTTAATCATTTGCATGTTCGGTTGCAAAGTTTTTTCTTACGAAATTTCATTACAATCGAGCTACTCTTTCTTGCTGCGTCGTTTTTTTATTCATAGTTTATACATGATTATTGATTTTGATGAGTATTGTGTATTTTTTATTCATCTCTTTAATGTAGAGAATTTTGACTATATATATATATAAATATATAAACTGCTCTTTGTAAAATTTGTAATTTTCAAAGCAAACAAACAATATTAAGCGACCGCAGTTAGTAAGCTGCTGTTTGTAAAAAAAGCAGCACCATAAAGCAATCATCAGAATTAAATGAAACTTAATGCACAAGCGGCTTGTAGTAGTACAAATAAATCACGAAATATTCAAAGTAAAAAAAAATTAAGTGTCCCAAATCAGTATTTGGTGTAGCCGACACACACATGCGCGTCCATGCTGTTCTACGACATGGCATAGAGTCAAACAGATTTTGAATGTCTGCTTGTGGGAGAGAAGTCCATATTGCTAAAATGCACAGTACGAGTTCGTGTTTTGAAGCTCCAGGATGTAAATCACGAGCAACCCATATGCGCTCAATAGATGACATATCCAGCGAATAAGCAGGAAAAGGAAGAAGTTGCATGTGTTGGGCTGAACAGAAGTCTCGAGCAGTCTTTGCAACCTATGAGCATGCATTATCCTGCTGAAAGATAACTCCAGGGATGTCTTGAAGGAAGTGAATGATTTCGAGCTGTAGCACTGTTGCTATTGAGATTACTCTCAATTCGTAGCAAATTGGATAGTCCATGATACGAAATCTTACCCCAAGCCAGAACTCCCGGGTGTTAAACCATTATATCGTTCGATTACGTACCCTGGAAGACAGCGTTCACTGGCATAGCGTCTAACGGGAATGCGGCCATCATGGTCCCACGAATTGAAGCGGGATTCGTCTGAAAAGACAACTTGGTGCCAATCAGATTGCCAGGCTTTGTGCTTATGAGCCCATTGCAGACGCAGCCGTCGATGGTTTGACGCGATGGGGGATACTGTATAAAGGCAACCTTGCACGCAATCCACGGTGCAACAATAGTCGAAGAATTGACGAAGCCGACAATAGTACACCTGTAGCAGTAGATCAGCGTGATGCCAACTGCCTGCAGGAAGCATTACGTTCATTCACCGCCATGCGGAGCAGGTGTTGATCGTCGCGTGCTGACGTTACTTTCCGTCGACTACAGCCAGTTTTTCAAGTTGTTCGGTGCTCGTCGGTCTACTGCTATCAAACTCGCATAACATGAACTGTTCCGCTGCACACGAGCTCCTATTGCGTGATAGGAAAATATTCTTTCTCGAATGCCAATAATCCTTCAATTTTCAAAATCCGTAAGTTGTTGAAATTTCTCCATATTTCATTGTGGAGGCATACTTAGATCTTACTAAGCATTCGCCCCTATCAAATAATCTAAAACTATTTCCAAGGTTCCGCTACAGCCCTCTATTTTTAAGCTTTCAGCGCCAGTTCTGGTGGCGCTGCGCATGCCACGCATGCACAGTGTGGCTCTTAAACTTTACTATTTTACGTAATATTCTGTAATTGATATTTTCTGCAAAGTTGATTTAATTCATGATTCCTTCATGGTGTTGCACTTTTTACAAAAAGCAGTGTAAATGGTTACTATCTACCAATATGTAATTGGATACCTGTGATAAAAGAGATGAGCGCGCAGTATTTATTCATATTCAATATTATAGGTAGAGCCTTCACTTGAAGCAGTCCTTAAACTTCTCGGCTATATTTTTGTTAAGTGATTGGATGATGCTTAATGATATTTTCTTTCACCCGACTAGGACTTGACTGATTATGCAACTCATAATTCTGTGATTCTACTCATCTCCACTTCAGTAGGATTCAAGTTTAGTTTTATCTTAAGCTAAACGTATCCCCATTATTATCATATTTATTTATAGTGATCCTTGCGACTTAACAAATGGCCCTGGAAGTAACAATGATCCAACCCTTAAAATGTGACAGCGTAGGAAGAACATTTTTGTCAAGAATAGATTAGTAGGAGTCGGCGTTCAACTTACCGTTGATTAAGATGTAGTGTCTCAATCCATACCACAAAAAACATCCCCATACCATAATTCCAACTCCGCCAAACTTTACTGTTGGCGCAATAAGTTCTGGCAATAGGCGTTCTCCATAAATATACCAAACCCAGTCACTTTCACCTGAGTGGTAAAGACTGATTCTTGACTCATCATTCTAGAGAACCTATCTCCACTTCTCTTCAGTCCAATTTCGAAGTTCCTCGCAGCAGCTCAACCGAACACAGTGGTTGTAATCAAAGACTTATTGACTATAGCACGATCATGGAAATCAAGGAAATCCATTTCTTTATGGATGGTAATCATTGAAACAACAGTCCCGGATGGTTGTTGAAACTCCTGGAGTGTGTGGGTTTCGATTTGGGACAGTTTCTCCGAATTTAATTGGTCAGAATTCGTCCATCTCTATCTCTTAGTTTCGTGGGTCTGAAGGGCTGGAGCACATTCTGGCAATCATCACTCACCTTCCATTTTTTAAGGTATCCGACTACTTGATCTTTAGATTTATTTAGTATATTTTATGGAAAAAATCCTAAAATTGAAAATAAAAAAAATTATTCTTATTAAAATGGGAAAAAAATTGAGGAAAATGTACAAAAAATTACATAAACGGGGCCCGCTCTGTACAAAAATTTTATGAACAAATTATGAATAGTTATTTAATGTGTTATTTTGTTATTCCTGTTTGAAATGACCCTCAGGATAAGAGATATTTAAATTTTTACAAAACCTAGAGCACTTTATCTTAGTGATTATATGAAATTTTTTAAAAAAAATATTGATTATATTCTTCACATAAAGGACTGTAAATTTTGAAATAAAACAGTGATTGATAAATCTGAAGGTCAAAACACTTTTACAGAACATACACAGAAAATTTCAGCAAATTATTTTTAAAACCCTTTGAACAATCGCTGTCCCCGTTTGAGCTTTTCGAAAAAAACACATTTCGAGTAAAACGCATTTTAAAGTTTGACATCTTGTGTAAAGTTATGGCATCTGCTTATACTAAATCACTTGTAGTTTTTGTTCTAGAGAATGGGAAAAAAACTTGGTATTTTTATTAAGCTAATAAGATGGCATATAAAATAAAATCATAAGAAAAATTTGTCAATTTTTGAAAAAAAATCATAATTTTAGGGTAGTTGGATACCTTAATTACAAAAAAAAAAAAAATGTAGATTTTGGAATGTTTTATTCGCTAGATAAATCCCTTAAGAACCTGCCATTTGTATGATATCCGACAATTCCGCCATTTTTAAACTCAGACAGCTATCAGTTATGTAGCATCTTGCATGCCATTAATGCCGTCTGTACTTAATCCCTACATGGTGAATAAGTACAGAAGGTGGGACGTAGATCAGGAGAGAGCATACCGGTTGATACAAAACTAGTTTGACCAATTTCAGAACATCATAATTTTAATTCGAATTAAGTTACATACATGACATTTTCAAAATGGTTTTCTTTGGTATAGCACAATTTGCGAAAACGTTTTCACCTAGACTAAAGGACAATTGAACCATTTTTGGGGGTATTTTTCTAGCTTCCTATTTGATTGTTTTTTGAAGGAGAGTTTTTACTTTACGTCTGTTTAATTGTTTTTAAGTATCCCCCAAAATAATAATCGTAATGAACATAGTAAATGGAGCCATTTCTCAGGAGGCGGAACATCTTTTTTAAACTTTTAATAAACTTTTGTAGAACTTGGTGCAGAATCTTCATGCAAAACAAAGTTTCCTTGTGGTAAAGACGCTTACTTTTTTGGATCAAGGGTTTCAAAACTTTATTCAGATAGTATTTAACATTACTTTTAGCCTTTGGTTTAACAAAAATGGATTTGTTAAGCCTTGAGAGCACATTCCCATCCATACCATAACACCTAGCGGTCAACTGGCATTATGCAAACCAGCTGAGTCTTTGAGACTTTTTTTGCGTTAAGTATATTGTATCTTCGTTTTGCCAGTTGTGAATGACACATGAAACAGTGCTTCATCTGAAGTTATCCATGTTTTGTATATACCTTTGCGTAACATTAGATACAGAGACCAAGAACGTTTTTATCATTTTTCTACGGGCTCAAGAAACATTTGAACGTAGACTGGTTTATTCACTTTCTTATGGCCAATTTTCTTTATCGGGTGATAAATTGTCGATCTGCTCAAGTTCTTTGAGATAGAGGATTTTCGACAGCGATAAGTCTTTTCAGCTACTTCTTTTTCTTATTCCTTAAGAAACTCCTTTCATCCACATTTTTTCCTGGAGCTTTAGATTGCCAGCCAAATTTTATTTCTTTCAAAGTTTAGATAGTAATTCATTAGCAAAATGTCTCTTCTGATATTTTAATGCTTTATTTGTAACAAAATTTGAGCAAACCTCCTTCAAAAGCTTTAAAATTTCGTTCCGGGTTTGAGGATCTAATTTTGGAGCCATAATTTACTCTCACTAATAAAAATAGATTAGTAATTTAAATGTTTCTTTTCTAAAATGTAACTGGCATCAAAGCGATAAAAATTTACCATTTAAAGTTATATGCTTTTAAAATAGGTCACACTAATTTTGAATTTACCGATATATCCTCATTTACATGGGTTTCCAAATACTTATTGGTTGATAGGGCATTGACGTAAGAATGGATTTGCACGTTGTCGTATTTCCGTACATTCTCCGCTGATAGAATACCAAAGAAGCTCAACCTAGCTCACTAGGCAGTTCGAGGATGATGCTTGAACAACAGACCGATAAGCTTATGAGCGAGAAACGCCATGAAATGAGAGGATATCACAGCAAAAGAGAGAAGAGACGAAAGGAATGACGAGACGAGACGGACAAAATAGGTGACTCGTAGGATCCAATAAGTTATTTTTGACGATAATTTCACTACTTTTTGACTAGCTTTTAGCCCTCCTCTATAAATGGTTGCCCTTAATAAATGTATAACTTAATGAGCGAATGACACCATGTACAAATACAATATATGCCAATAAGTATTTGGACACCCAAGCAAATGAAGATATCTGCTGTTCCGATCTACCTCGCACCATTTGTAAAATATCAGCATTGACATTAGTCGCATACAAGATGCCACGAAATTCAGAGCTGTATGAAGAAGAATGCTATATTTGAAAAATGATCGATCCTTAAGAGACATATCTAGTGAGTTAAACATTCAAACATCAACACTGGTTTTGATGACTTCAAAGTGGAAGATAAGCGCTGATTGTCTGAATGTGCTTTGACCCGTTAGACCCCCCAAAACTGAGGCATAGAGACCGACGAGTGCTGTCAAAAGAAATTTGAAACCAAATCGATAGTCCATATACTACGGGAGCTCCAACAAGTATCCGGGGCATTTGTTTCGATAAATACAAGGAAGCTGTGAGCCACTTCCCCCTGAAGTCGCTCCCTCACCGTCTTGCCTACCTAAAAGTGGAAGAGGAATCAAAGCAGGACCAGAAACTTCCATAAGAACGATTATTTATTTTACTCAAGTGCACTAATCAACAACAGTTGAAACTTTAAGTGAATGTCCTAGGAGTTGATAGGGAGAAATCAATATACCTCAAGGGAACAAGCGCAAGTAACCAATTTAATTTAACCTAATATATCGTTAACTATAAATTCCCAATTCACTAATTTAATACAGTGGCAAACACCGCTCATAACTTAAGCTGCGTAAATCAACTTTCTTATATTTCACCTTCATAGCGACTGCAACAGTTTCTCAGCTCCTTCTCTTTAAAATTACAAAACTCTGGTTTTATATCGTCGAAACAATCTATATATCAGGGTTTCTTGTTGAGAGGGATCACTGTGAATTACATGCGAATGCTGGCCCAAAGATTCCCCAAGAAGAATAGAGAGAAGATACCGTAAAGATTCGTCCGAACTCCCTCCAAAAAGAAAACGTTATTTATTTGAGGGTCTTAATGACCCGATAGAAATTACGTTGAAAAAAATTTGTACTTAAACTACCTAGAAATTCTCTAACTCGAAATTAGCTTTATCTCCTACATAACAATACTCTACTTTAAAAAGCATCCCAAAACCTAATAGCCAAAATTTTATAATACTCGTAAGATATTCAAATTTTACATTCTATTATTAAGGTATACCCCATTTGAACGAGGACCAAGGAAAAATCTCCCCATGAAATGGAAAAACACGGTCGTACACAACACGTAAAAAAAAACTTAAATATTTTAACATTCACCTTCTTACATATTTCATACTCTTCGAGACAAAATTTTTCAAAACATCAGGGTCAGCCACCCTGAAAGGAGAATTGGATCAGTGGACGTACAAAAAAAATTCAACACAACATACATACACAGATAACGTAGAACTTTGTACACCTATTTCAAATGTCAATTATTGTTAAATTTATAAACACACTATCTGGTTGTTTTCTCAAAAACTTCCATTCCAATCGCACAGCGCTATTAGTATTATGGTTAATTTCCTATTTACGCCGCGTCCCAAAAGAAAATATATACTAATATATACACCAATACGTGAGAATACATACACACTTATATACAATTTCAAAACATTCATTACAAAAAAAAAATACAAGGAATTCTCACACCATAGATAAATCTCAATAAGTAGTAAGCAAATGTAAACATACAATTGCTTTCCCCAATTTGGAATAAACTTACGCATACAAAAGTTTATTTTTCACACAACCAGAAAAATGCACTGCAATGTAGTGTAAAACTTTTGTACAGTAAAAACTTTTAACAAAACAAGACTTACTTCTTGCAAAAAATCATCTAATTGTCTTTCAGTAAAAAACGAATAAATGGAACAATACAACCTGGCTAAAGCTCTGTCATCTTCTTTCTGCTATGTCTTTAATATGGACCTCCAATGATGTTGACCTTCTGCTTCTTAGATTCTCCTTAGGTTCTTGGCGACCTTATCTGGACTGTCAACAATGTCTTAAATTATAAGGACTTTTTTTTTTTTTTTGATCTTCTGAACTGGTCTCTTCTGGGACAGACTGATCCCTCCTGGGATTGCACTGTTCTTCCTGAAGATCGGGAACAGGCTTTCCTGGTCAGATCTCCTCTATTCCAAAGATTATATTGGTTCGACCAAACTGGCCGGATCTGGCTTGACTGGAGCCGCTTTTCCTCAGCTGGAGTGTGTCCTGGGACTTCTGGTCGTAACCTGTCCATTGTTTTCCTCCCTGGTTCTCTTTTGAACTTGTTGTTCCGACGAGATGGACGATGGTAGTTTTTTTTGTTGCTATTTGTGTTAGGCGGCCTCTTTTCCTGTCTCTAATTTCCTCCTGCGACGAAGGAATATCTCTTGAATCTTCTGATCTCCGGTGTTTTCTTTTTGTATGGCAGCTGCCGAAGACCCACTGAACATTCATTCGCATCACTAGTTCTTTTGCGCTTATTCACCCATTGCTCTCTCCGACCAATTTATTCCCAGCAACTTGTTTTCGCTTATCTACCTTTTTTTCACTAGACTCACTACTCTTAAAACCCTGCGACTAACCTAACTTAGGTCTACTCGACTCCGAATTATTGGAATGATATTCAGATCCTCTGCTAACTTGTGAAGGTCCCCTTGGACCTCACTTTGAGAACGAGAATAAGTAGGAGTCAGATAAGAGCCAGTAGCCATTTTTATAAATAACTTTCTTTATTTAGTTATCTTATCCAAATAGAATCAAAGACTTATTAACAAATATATCTAACTAGTATTATGAGGTTTTAAAGGTAATATCCTTTAAATTAACTTAATTAATTAATGATCCAATTAATTAATTTATTAAATAACGATCACACAGAGATTACCACGATAAGAGATCCCAGAATTATATTTAATAATGTTCCTATTGAATATTTAACTTTAATCTCACTCCTAATATAAACGTTTAATGAGACTTCAAATATAAATCAATATTTACCACACAATCTCAACTCTTCTTGAGATTAAATTATCCACCAAGAAATCTTCAATTATAAATTTCTAATTTCACTATTATACCTTTCTGCTTCAATCTCTCTCTCCTACTGCTCTAACTTTACTATTCCGTTTGACTTAAATACTTTATCTAATCTGCATAACAAGGAATCCTGTCCTCTTTTTGGAGCTGATTGGAAGTAGGCAGGGAATTAAATTTCCCTAAAAAAGACGACTCAGAAGGTTAGTGATAAAGTTCCGTATAGATTTGTCACAAACTGAACTATCAACATCCACCACACCCTCATCACTTTTTCTCTGATGGTAAATTAGCACTGGGTCTACATTAGCACTTCTACCCACCTTCCAAATTACAACATTATTATTTTGAACGCTCAAGACTCTATGCCAGGGGGGCGAACCTTTATGGACCATCGTGCCCTTCTTTCTGTAGAAATGTTTAAGGGGTATCGGAACGCCCTATACTGATAATGTTAAAAAGCCCTTTTTCAATGTTCCTTTTCTAAGAATCTGTTGTAAATACAACACCCAAATTTTTTTTACAAGTTAAGCATAGATTTAATATTATACTGAAATGAGCTTTTTTAAAATTTTTATTAGTTTTTTTTTAAAAAAAATTTATTTGATTTATTTCGAGAAAACAAAATTTTTTGACAAAAAAAATGTATAAAAAAATATATATATACAAAATTTTGCTAAAAGCTCATTCCAGTAAATACTAGAACATACAAAGAATGTGTCATATAAATTATGTTTACACATAAGATATATACTTTCTGAGAAAAGGTACATCGAACCTTCAAAAATGACATTTTGAGAAAAACACATTTTTATAAAAAAAAACTCACCTTATCAAAACATTCCAGCTCCATATTCTAAGTTTTCAGCATTTTTTGAAAATTCACCCTCTTGTATAATTCTTTTAAGTCTTTTTACCTTTCTGACCTCCTTAGTTTTTTTGCAAATTGGCATATCTTGCCCTTGTAATCCTCTCTTTGTCGAGGCGTTCCATGCAGCATGTCGCATAATATCCAGGCTCTATGTTTAGTTTTTTCAAAATATCCAACTTAGTTGTATTCCCTTTATTAAAGGATGCAATAGCATCATACGTACCAAAGGAAAGTGTTTCTAAATGCACGAATGTCTTTTTAGGGACACGAGACCAAATAACATTATTAATGCTTTCATTTGAATTCTGCGTGTTTCCGTGTAAGCATTTTTTCAATAGCTCTGGATCAGAAAGATCCCTAAAAATAGGCCTAATGGCTTCCACAACAGCAACTGGAATTTTATGTTTGTGGTGGTAAACTTTATTTTCTAATTGTGCCTTCTTATAACGGCACCACGTGTCAGGACCTGATGGACAAAATCCATGTTGTGGATTTTCATCCGTTGATATTTTGTGAAGAAATATTGCCCATACACCTTGTCGCATATCCTTCACACTTGATAAATTTCTTCGAATGGCAAGACCATAATATGTTTGTAATTGGTCAATAGATGCTTCCGTTAATCTATTTTTTCCACATAATGCCTTGCCATCTGACAATTTTTGGCCTCTCATCTTTGCTTTGAAACGTCGGAGACGAGATCCCATCCGTTTCATAACATGGCCTATACACTCAAGTTTTGTGATCGTACAATTATCACCGTATACTTCATTCTTCACAATGTTATCGAAAGCTTTGGAGTCGCCATCTCCTAAATATTTCGTGTAACGCACATCATAGCGTTGAACAGAGCACTGAAATATCGATAGAGCTCCATCGACTTCCATTCTTCCACTATACCCGTTGAAGTTCTTCTAGCAGACCGGTCCATGTTTTTTTTTATCTTTGCAAACACAATGTTTAGATAATATCTCAGTGTCAATTACCTTTCCTGTGTCCACACTCGTAACTGTCACAACACCATTCATGGAGGAATATCCTCTCTTTTGCCATGTTCCATCAACCGCCACAGGAATGTCTCTAATATTTTGGTTTTCTTGTACATCTTCTTTTACGGCATCTTTCATCGTTGCATCACACACATCCTTAGTTGCACCTAACAGCATTTTATTGTACTTTGAGAACTTTGTCGGTGGGGGTGGTAAGTTCATGATTCCGCAAAACATTCGTGCAGCTTCTGCACCTTTCCCTATGCATCTCATTGCATAAACAAGCCTGGTGTTTACTTCGTAGGTGCTGGGTTTCCCAATTTCAGCTTTGCACTTCTTGGAGGAACAAAAGTTGTAGCTATAACTGCAAATATCACTGGATATATATATCACAAATATCTTCAACAGCTCCACCAGAACAATTTTCTTCACAGGAAAGGTTAAGCCCTGTTGCTCCACACTGTAAACATTTGACAGCTTCAGAAAACACACCAGCTAAAACATTCAAATCCACAATAGCATTTTTAAATCCACTATTAAACTCACTTTTGTATGAGTTATTTAAATTGCTAAGTTTTTTTTCTGAAGCAGAAATATTACTGTTAGAAGCAGAAGAAGGCTGTGGTACAGAATTACTTCTCCCTGTTGATTCGGAATTACTTATTCTGCCTTGATTAAAATTACCTAGCCTTTTTTTAAAAACTTTGCCACTAGATCTAGGCATTTTAAATATAACAAATTAATACTAAAATCAAAATAATAACGTTGTAAAGAGCTAAGCAGGTCTAATTACTATAAACACAACTTGAGCAAAACAAACAGCGTTTGAACGAACGATTTTTTTCAAAAATACAAATGTAAACAACGTATAATTAGTTGTATCGCCGAAGCCGTTCTTAGGGTGAAAAATAACTGAGGCTTAGCAGCTAGCATCATGAAAGAAATTTTAAAAATGATGTCAAACTTCTAGCTGGCCAAAGAGGAAATGCAATGTTTACCTTTTTTCTGTCCATTTAAATCGGTGACGTGCATTTAGATGATTTTTTAAAAGCAAAATTTTAGCACTTCTAATTGTGCTATAGATTAAAATGAGGTATTTTTGGAAAGGTAATGAGCTAAAAAGAATTTTAAAATGCAATAATCTGAAATTGACAAAAAAAAATTTTTTTTTTCGGTTTCCAACAGCCCTTAATGAGGTATAGGTGGGCCGTCAAGCAATTTTGATTATTGGGAATAAGTGAATGAAGATTAACGTCGCACTGTTCAGCTACACGAAGGCTTTTGTCGACGGACCACGTAATTTTGAACCAAGGTCAAGGGACGTGGGCGACACCTGTGTGTGAGCTGGTACCCACTCACCTAACTATCACACCAATTGGAGGACGTTTGAGCTCTCGACAGATTTAACTAGCATTGCTCCCCTACACGACGGGTCTTTAGTGGTACTGGGCTCGAACTCGTGACAAGGCCAGCCATGATCCCATACCTTGACTACTCGGCTACCGCGGCCGTGATTATTGGGAAAATATAAAAATAATAAATAATAACGACTCAATACTCTTTATTTACTACGAAAAAAATATTTTACACTGTATTCAAATTAAAGCAATATTAGTGTGACTTGTGTTTTTGAACGTTAGATGACAAATAACTTATGTTAAGATTGTTAGACAATAATTAACAAGTGTGCTCCCCGCCGCCTCGCACATCATCACCGATCACTCTATAGTGAACTTTGTTATTTTGAACAAAAATGCAAACCACTTTAATTTGTGGCGTGCCCAAAATATTGTGTCGCGTGCCGTCAATGGCACGCGTGTCAGTGGTTCGTCATCCCTGCTCTATAAGTTTCCTCAAACTTTGGTTTAAATTTAGCCGCTATGTTTTTACTGTCAGAGCTTATGGGATGCATTTTTACGTAAACTAAATTAATATCCATAATGTTAACTTCGCGTCTCCTTCTATTGTAGTACTTCGCCAACTCTTCATTTTGAATTCCAGTATTCCACCCAGCTTCCCTAAATAATTTCTCAATATTGCTCACCAAAAATTCTGCTCCATCAGTCACCTTCACAGGTTTTTGAAACGGGGTAGTAAGCTTTCTGCCCCAAAATAAGTCTTCTGGAGTTTTCCCACTAGTTTCGTGGACCACCGTTCGTCCTCAAGGCATAGGCGGATTTTCCTTAAGAATTGATCCCAAGTTTCATGATTACGAAACAAGCGATGCCAATTCACTCTTTGCGTTTTATTCGACTGTTTTCACATGATTTATGCCCAATCTATTTCTTAAATACTCAAAAACTTCGGATACAAATTGGGGACCGTTATCACAAATCATCTTCATAGGAGCTCCATATCGCGATATATAATTCTCAAACAGAGTATTTGAAATTATTTTGGCGGAAGCCTATCTGAGCGGTATAATCTTCACCCACTTCGTAAAGTGGTCGGTTATTACTAAAATATACACTCATGGTCAAAACAATTAGCGCAACAGGAAATAATTGTGGGATAGTAACGAAACTTAGCATGAAAGTACATGTCGAACAAATATGCAAATAATTAGAAATGCAGCATGATTGCGCATTATGTATAGCCGGTAGAGGGCGTTTAGCGTCGTTCTCCGAGGAATATAAAGCAGGTAACCAAAGCTTGTTTGAGTGTGCTGAATCGTTTACAAAAATAGACATGCTATTACGCCCTTTTCGAAGACGATATGAGCAGCTGTCGCTGTTTGAGAGGGGGAGAATCATCAGCATGAATGGAAGCTGGGTGATCAACTAGGCGATTGGCTCCTCAATTAGGCCGCTCTGATTGGGTTGTGAGGAGGTGTTCGAACCAGTTAATCCGAGAGATGTCATTTACATGAAGACCAGTCGTCGAAAAGACCACGACATCGTAAGAAACGCACAAGTACAGCCAACTGCTTCATCGGCCACCATCCATGCACAGATAGCACCTTCACTAGGGGCTCCTGTATCTTCTCGAACCATACGAAGGCGCTTGGCTAAAGGACATTTGGGATCGTGGCACCCCTTACTTGTGCTGTCCTTGACGCCCACTCATCGACGCCTCCGTTTCGAGTGTTGCTGCGCTCGAGGAATGAACTAGAATGAACTAGAGTCAAGGGTGCAGCAAATATGGAACTAAATGTCTCAAGACCTGTTACAGATTCTGTATGCCTCAATGCCCGATCCTATCACATCGTGCATTCGCTCTAGAGGGGGTTCAACAGGGTATTAAATCCTCCGTTCTTTTCCCTTTTCTCCTGAAATAAGTTATCCTTTTTCTTTGATTTTATAATCATTTACTTCTATCAAAGTATTTATTACGTATGTAAAATTTCGTTTCATTTTGACGACTCTTTCTTGGTGCGCTAATTTTTTGTCCTATATTGTATACATATATATATATATATATATATATATATATATATATATATATATATATATGTGTGTGTGTGTGTGTGTGTGTGTGTGTGTTTGACCGAGTTGAGTTCTATCAAAGTGCTCGGGTCTGTTAACCATTATTTGTGTGACTGAAATATTAATTTTATTTTAAAACAATTTATAACTATTTATCATATTTAAGTGTTCTCCTTAATGTTCCTATTTGTATCATGCAATCAATAAGGAATACAATGCATTACTTTTTTCCTGCACGAAATTCGTTTGCGTTCTGGAATGGATTTCTAATTTACAACTATAGCATGTCTATTTTCACTTGTAGAATACAAAATGCTTAGAAGGAATAATTTTCTACTAAATCAAGTTTCCCTCTTTATAAACATGCAACGCTTATAAATATTTATTCGCAAATCATGTAGAAAAGTATATGTTCATATCTTGTCTTTTTTTTAAATAATTTTTTAAAATCCAATCCAAGTAAGGTGAAACAAAAGACCATTAGTATTTGAAAATTCAATACTTTACGGAATAATGTAGAGAGAAATGTAAAAATTGACACCATGCTTGAAATGACATCAAGTTTACTAAAACTAAAAAAGTGCAAAAAATAGCCAACAGTTGACGCAAGAAAAGCAATAATTAGCGTTTGGCAATGAAAGATATTCTTCGAAACCAATGCTCAACATGTCAATCGTCATTCTTCAACAGTACCCTCAGTTGAAGGAACACCGTTGAGAACAGAGCATATCTGCAGGTATGGTTAGAAATTACCATTGCATGTTGTTATTCTTAGCATCTATAATTGTAATTTACATTATTAATTTTAGTGTTTTTACGTTGAAGTTAGCAAGAAATGTGTATGTACCATTGAAATGCTACAGAGCCAATCGCCCTAGCACCCCCTCCCTGCGTCCAAAACTTGTACAGGACGGCTATCAGGTTGGCACGTATCTTTTTTAAAAGGGCTCTCGGCTACCGAAGTGGATGGTTATGGTGGCAGGAACGTCTTAAGATTTGGGAAGAGAAGATTATTTAACAAGAGGCTAATGTGTCAGAAAACATGAATGCTGGTTTGACTCTATCGCTGGCAACACAAATTTCATTGCTTTGTCGCTGCAGGTTTATGAGTTTTTCAGATCTTTTAAGTAAAGCATAAGGTCCATCATAGGGAGGCTGTAAAGGTTTTCTGAGAGCTTCATGTCTTAAGAAATATGAATACATTTTGATAATGATGGGTGCACAAAAACAGTTTTACATCCGTGCGAAGATGTAAGAACGGGGTTGAGACTATGCATAGTTTGCTTTAGAGAGAGCCGTTGCACAAATTCAGAGAAGTTGTATGTACCTTGAAAAAATCGCAGGGTAGCGAATGGTTGTACCGTACACCAATTCATAGCATTAATGGGATCTTTAATGACAGAGCGCAAGACAAGTAGAATAAAAGGAAGGACTTGTGATGTAGCGTGGGCCATGAGCTCAAATTTGAGAGATCGGTGTGTACACTCCACGAGTCTATTGGATGAAGGGTGGTACGGCCTGGCTCTAATCTTGCGAATTCCTAAGCATCCACATAATTCACTATTGAGGAGAGACTCAAACTGACGTCACTGGTCTGTTGTAATCAGACCAGGAATCCGAAATCGGGGAATCCACTCACGGATTATTGTTGCTTGCACTGTCTTTACTGTGATATCGGTGATAGGACATTCCTCTGGCCAACGAGGAAAACGATCAATAAACAATCCAATAAGAAAATCCTTGGGATGGAGGAAGGGGTCCAATAAAATAGCCAGATAGAGATGGTGAAATCAAGCATCTGGAACCTCAAAATGACCGGGTTCACTGTTTGTACGCCGTTGAATTTTAACTCGTTGAAAGGAAATAAGGCTACGAATCCATCTGAGGACATCTTTGTCCATGGAAGTCCATACGAGCCTTTTAGAGATTAACTTTGTAGTAGCACGAATTGTGGGATGCGAGAGATAGTTCTCTGCAAGAAAACGCTTCGTCGGAGGCACACATAGGCGTACTGTACACGTGAAAATATCACAATATATTTCGGTAGTTGATTCAGACATTCGTAATTGTTTCTAAGTTGAAGATTTTGGTTTGTAGCAGAAAGTAGAGCTTCTAATTCATCATCACCTTGTTCTATTTGTACAAATTTCTCATAATCTATGGAAATGGAGGTAACAATTGCTGATATCCGAGAAAATGCATCCGTGGGCACACTATCATTGAATAAGATGTATCTAATATAGATGGTGAATTGAGAAATGAAATTTAAGCGGTACACAGTTGGCGTTGGCTAGTCTTATCGAATTTTTGATTAAAGGCGAATGTTAATGTTTTGTGGCCGGTGTATAATATTAGTTCTCGACCCTCAATCATATGTTGAAAATACTTTATATACTTAATAGCGGAATAAACTGCCAAATGTTCACGGTCAAAAGAACTGTACTTAGTTTAAGCTGGTTTTAATTTTTTTAGAGAAAAACCTTAAAGGTTTCAAACCGTCACTGGCGATCTTATGTAGGTGGCAAAAAGACCAAAGTCACTAGCATCAGCCATCAATGAGATATCAGCATACTGTGAAGGATAAGTGAAAAGTGTAATATTAGCCAGTTGATTTTTACATTGGATAAATGCATTGATAGCTTTCACGGTTCATTGTATTTCGTGCTTATCATTCTTTTAGGGTTTTGAGAAAGTCATACAAATGATATTGTATGTGTGTTGCCATAAGTGATAATTTTCTAGGAAAGTTAAAAATAACCCCAAAATTTTCTGAGGTCGGGAACTGTAACAGGTTATTTATAAATAGCTATGAGTTTTACTTTTTCAGCAAAGGGTAAGATATCATTCTTATTTACTCGGTATATAACAAAGGGGAGTTCGGAGCATCCAAACATGGATTTACTGGCGTTGATGGTCATAACCATAATCATCAAGCCTTTTTAAAACTTCTCTTACGTGTTTGTTATGTTAGTTGGCATCTTTCGATGCAAGAACGCCACTTAACACATCGTGTATGTATCGCATCCTCATTTGAGTGTCATTACATAATCCGAATGGCATAAATACGAATTAGAAGGTTCCGAAGTTTGTAATTACAGTTTTTCCATGCCTGTTATTAGAGAGAATGAATAAGAATATAATGATATATATATTCTTTGAATATCCAATTTTGTGAAAATTGCTTTACTTTTAAGATTTTCCTTAAAACTTGTTAAATTTGGAATAGAATAACGGTCTGGTCTAGTTCGTCTGTTCAGAGTGCGATAATCACCGAAAGGACACTACGAGTTGACGTCTTTTTTTGGAAATCACGTGCAATGGAGAAGACCAGTTTGATTTAGAAAAGATTCTGATAGAGCATATATTGAAACGTTTGTTGTTCATTTAATTTTCGCACTCTAGCATGTACTGGATGTGTCAATACGATGAAAAGTACCGTGTTTAATCCTTTTATTAAACGGTTTCGTAACATTCGGAAAATCTCGTAAGATATTCCCAGTGAAGTGGTGAGGCTAAGGTCTTACTTTGAGGTACAGAACCAATAAAATCTTGGCCTTTTGTAGATAATTTTGGCAAGGGCCAGACACTTGTTTTTGATGTCGATTATTAAGCCATATTTATTTAAAAAATTAGAACCATTAATTGCGGTGTTAACCTTTACCCTTACGAAATTCTTTGGAAAAGATAGAAGTAAATTTAAATCTCGTCTGAGTAATTTTTGGTCCAAGTTTGTATTTTCAAATCATCTGTTGCAAAGAATTCAAATTAATTCTGTTTCATATTTTTGTTTGGTCTCAGAATTTCCTTTGAATGATGTCACGTTTTATTAAACATTATCTATATAGCTTCTTATATTACTTTAAGACTTTTCTATTTTACTAAAATTGACCAGAAAATACATACATAGCATTTTTCAGTTTTTCTCTAACGAGATATTTTGTAGTATTTACATTATTTTTCTCAAATTCAGTATCATTCTTTGAAGAGTTTTTGACTTTGATGTATTATAAATATCAAAGTTGACCCTAAAGAATCAATATGGTTTTGGTATGAATTTGTGACTCCATTTAAGAATACAGACTTATACTACATTTCCAAAGTTTTCATCAGTGTTATATATGGGTTAACTTAAACCCATTAGGGTTTGTGTCTACATGTGAAAATACAAGTTTCTAAAATATTTAAAATTCAAAAGTTTCTCTAAACTGGACAAATGATTTCTAAAATAGCCCAAAATAAAACTCTTTTTATGTTTCTAAACATGAAGTTTATGTATTTTTATGTATGTAACAAGCTTTCTGAAACCACAAGAAGCATTACAAATCTGAGTATAATCTTTCATGGAGAAGTTTTTGAAAACTCTAAAGCTTAAAAACTTGGCTGTACAATAAATAAACATTTATATTTATGTTGAAGTGAGATTTTTCAAACATATTGTTAAGTTTTATGAAAACATACTTTGACGCGAAATCAATATGAATGTTTTGAAAATTATCACGATAAGCCAAATACTTTTGTAATATCCCTAAAAGCTCATTTCAGTTACAAATAAGTAATATGCAGTGAAAATCCGAAGTGCATTCATATAGTAGATTCTGAGAAAATAATGTACATCTAGTTTTAAAAACAACATTTTGAGAAAATTGCATTTCTAAAATAAATGTCACTTCATCTCAAAACTTATGGTTTACAACATGTATTTGTCCCATTTTATTAAAAATTAGCATCTTTTTAATGTATTTTATGTAAAGCAGGAAACAAAAGTCTTAAACTTACCAGAAAATACATGCATAGCATTTTTCAGTTTTTGTCTAACGAGATATTTTGCAGCATTCACATCTATTTCCTCTAATTCGGAATCAATCTTTTAGGAATTTTCAGTTTTGATGCATTACTTACATCAAAGTTGACCATAAGACATCATGAATGCCTTGTAATAATGTATAAATATGTAAAAGCAATTATTTGGGAACACGTGATTGTATGACATTTCAAAATTTTTCATTATGAATTTGAATGTTCTACTGAATGACGTACTAACAACTTCCTAAAGTATCAGAGTTTAAGTTTCTCTATATATTAGACAAGTGATATCTAAAACAGCCACCAGCAGACTGTCTTTTTTTTAAAATCTGAAATTTATTTATTTTTTTATGTTTGTAACAAGTTTCTCGCAATTACACTGATAATATGTTTTCGTAACTTTTTCTCAGAAACTATTAAACATAAAGATTCAAGATTTTTCTATATATTAAATAAACTTTTATCTTTACTAGCTGAAGGGCCCAGCGTTGTACGGGCTTTCTCTACTTTTATAAATTTTCAGTTTCCTTCACAAAAAATCAGCACTTCTAATATTCTTTTTCAAAATGACTTCCCCCCGCCCTCCACCTCTTAGTCTGCGTTGCTCAGGCTTTTACCGGGCGTATAACATAAAATTCCCTGTTTCAAAATTTTTTCGCTTCTTTTCTTTGTCAGACAAGTTTATTTCCCCCGAGCATTGCGCGAACATTTTTAAATGCATAACATATTGTCAGGGAAATTCCCCTTCTCCTCTCGCTATCAAAGCTCTCGAGTAAATGAACAGTGGGACTTTAATATTCCCTCTGCCCCTTTTTAGGCCCCGGAAATGTAAATGTACCTTTTTAAAAACAGTTGTATGTTGAAAAAGTACAAATTTTTTATAATTACAAAATTTCACAACTGTATTAAATGTTGAATTAAAATTGTGATCATTTTTTGAAATGTTCGATACACGGAAAAAAAAGTTTCATAGAATTATTTTTATAAAAGAAGAAGTTATAAAAACTTTGAATTTGATAAGTAATTATTAAATATTTAAAATTTAGGTATTTTTTAAAAATTCTATAGAAAAAAATGTTTCGGTATTTTATTTTTTAAATCACTAACTCTAAAAGATCAAAGTATGAGTTTTTTAAAAATCATTTTCATATAAACGCATCGATATGAATTCATTTTAGAAGAAATCTTAAAATATGTAAAGTATCGTTGTTTTGTAAAAAAAAAAAAAAAAAAACTGTGTACTGTATCTCTCTCTCGTTACGAAATAAATTCTCTTTCCAATTACAAAATTGCTGGCGAAGTTATTAAATGCAGGAATAAAATTTTGAGTATTTTAAAAAAAATCTTAAAAAATAAGCGATGATGTTTCGAACCCAGGTACAAATGTCAGAAAAGAAGCGTTTTGAACGATTAAGCCGCGAAATCTTCGGAAACAAGGAGTGAAAAGACCTTTAAAATAAAAGGAAGAGATATTCAATTTCATC
This sequence comes from Trichonephila clavipes, assembly GCA_019973935.1. Taxonomy (NCBI): domain Eukaryota; kingdom Metazoa; phylum Arthropoda; class Arachnida; order Araneae; family Nephilidae; genus Trichonephila; species Trichonephila clavipes. The sequence goes on along the minus strand of BMAU01021243.1, from coordinate 1,540,800 downwards.
AAATCTGGGGAATTTCAATATCTAAAAAAAAAAAAAAAAAAAAAAGGTGCAACTTCTTTTCTAGTGTAACCTTTCGTCAAACGTCACGGGCAGAGAGAAAAAAGTCGTTTGGCGCCAAAGAAGTTTTTGCCGCCAAGCCCTCGGCTATTGAAAAATGCGTTATTTGTTAAAGTTTTAATTTTTTTTCGGGTTTCATTTTTAAGTAAATGCTTTCAAACTTTATATATTGATTGCAAATAACGGTAATTTTTAAACGAAAAGTGTAACAAAAATAATACTTAAATATTACTCGCAAGAAGGAAAAAAAAACGAAGAACAACATTTTTTTTAAAAAAAAAACCCTAATTTTTAAGCAATTTTTTCAATCTTTGTACAGATTATGGATAGTATCATTCTACACACGAAAAAAAAGTTTCACAACACAATGCCTTTTTTAAAAAATAATTTTCTGTTTTTTCTGACAAGGTTCACAAAGGTCAATTTACAATTCAATATCATAACTTGTAACGTTTTTGTATTTGGTTGAAAGTTCTTTCGGGATTCTATCAAATTCTTCCGTGTCAAATAAGTAAATGAGCTTCATAAAATACATAAAATAACTCAATCTTATCTCTGCGGGCCGGCCAACTTTTGATAGTTTTACTGCTGTCCGATGAAGGTGAGATGTTAATTGTTTACGTTTTAAATTGTTTTGAATTAATAATTTTAATTGTATTGTATTCAAGCATGTTTCAAAATAAATGCACCGAATTTAATACACCCAAAAATCAATATAAAGTGATTTTACATGAAATATAAAGTGAAAGGTCACACAAAAACGAGAAAAGTACACTCCAGCAAATAAAATGGAAATAATTTAATACTCCCCTTAAGTGGCCCGATACATCTTTTTTATCCCTACAGTCAACAAGTCCGACTTATCTGGATTGTAATGGTAAGATTTTTGTTCCCTATTACTATACAGGATGATTCGCTACCAGACCGACAAACTTGCAGGGTGTGTAGGGAGTACAGAAACCACTCGGAATGATACAGGAATGCAGGGTCGCAAATACCGTAGCTGTAAGCAAAGGTACAAAGAAGAAGAGAAAAATAACAGAAACAACAACACAATAATGGGACAGAAAAAAAGTTAATTGCAAGGTTTTACTACAAGAGGTGTTTGAATTTATGACCAGAATCCATCTGGCTGGCCTGACAGCGGCCCTGCATGGAATTATGTACGTTCTGGAAGATCACTCCAGGCAGTTCTGTGGTAGATGGCACTGAACGGAAGTTTTCGGGAAACAGATCCTGCAGGAAGTCGTCATTTGCGATCCGTAGTAGAATAAACTAGCATTCAAACGAAAAACTTGTTGGCGTGCTGATTACGTATGAAGCTGCGAATTGTAATATGCACGCTGCTCGGCAGTTGTTTTGGGGACATTACTGGATCAGGGGTGTTCCATATCACTCGACCTTTGTAAGTGCAAACAGAAGGTGACGTAAGTTTGGTTCTGGTCACATGAAGAGTTTGGTGTACGAGACGCCTGTTCCTACAGCTGAAGGTCTCATCATTCGAATACCTGCAACTACCGAAAGGATACGTGACATGCCAGAAATCTTTGAGAACCTAAGTAATTCCATGCAGCACTACTGTCAAGTCTTTTGAATGACTTCTGGTCGTAATTTCGAAATTTTAAACTCCTGTTTCAGTATAAACTTTCAATAAAATATTTTCTGTTTCATTAATCAGTTGCTGTTTCAGTTCTTTTTTACTGCTCCTTTTCACCATAGCTCGCAACAACAGTAATGTCGATCTTGCATTCCTATGTGATTTCATGTTGTGTATGTACCCCTTACTGACCCTGCAGGTTTGTCGGTCTTGTAGTGAATCACCTTGTACAATAGAGTTCATATTGCCTCCGACTTTATTTTACACGGTTGATAAGTTACATGAAACATCGTGTAAAACCATGCGAAATAAATAATATATTTGTAGAGTGAAAAGGGAGTTACGTTCCTTTTTAAATCCTGATATTATGAAATTAAGAACGTAGTTTAAAAATTCCATGTATTTATCACGAACTTTAAATTATACCCGCTTCATTAACCCTCTAACTGGACACCTTCCTCCTGAAAAGTTATTCCGAAAGCGTTTAACTCTTATTTTGCGATTCCCTTCAAAAATGAAACAGACTTTTTTCCTTTCCCCCTTTTAGAACATGGGAGGTCCAACGGGGAAAATTTTACGACCCAGTTCGGTCCCTTTTGAAAAGTAAGAACCAAGAGATCAATCGTTTACAGCTAGCTGTTAAGTTGCCTTGGGCAATCTTCTTTGAAAGCGTAGATATCCTCTCTTGATCAACCCTCTTTGAAACATTCGGTGTTTCTTTCTCCTATATGTTCAGTCACAGTAAAATTAAAAACGAAATGAAAGGTAAAAAAAAAAAAAAAAGAAAAAAATGAAATAAATAGTATGCTAGAAGTTGAAAAATAATTATATTTTCTTCAAAGAAAATTTATTTTTCTGTCATTTTTTAAAATTAATATATATATATATATATATATATATATATATATATATATATATATATTTGGTATTGCGATTTGAACCAGAAAAAAGCATCCTGTATTCATTTTTGAATATGAGAGTAAGAAAACGCGCTCACTTTCCTGTTTTTTAAAAAAGTAATGAGGTAAAAAGAGCAAAGGCCCTATTTCATTTTTAAACAATAACAGAATAAATATTACATGCGATGATTATATTTATGAAATAAAACCGATCTTTCTCTATTCAGTTATATTTTTAATTTAAAGTAGCATAAAAAAGGATTTCAATACTTTTAATTTATTTTAATTAAAATCATATAAAAGATATTTTTAAGTTAACTGAATATTTTTCGGAAAAAATTTAAATTTTCCTTCCTAGTGTTCTCTTTTTCGAACTTCTTGTATTAAATAAAAATTCCTTTTCTACATCGGCATTTGTGATGGACATAACACACATTCAGTCAAAAATTTTTAATTTTAATGGGGGATATATTTCTTCAAATGCGCATGACAGTACTTCTAATGATTTTCTACTCAAGTTAAATTTCTTATCTTTCTGTTTCTTTTATTACAAGGAAAAATGTCACACATCGATAACTACATTTTCATACAATTCAGTCATTACAAATTCAATTGTGAGAAAAGTTCTCCCTAATTAATCTTGTCTTTCAAAACAGTACACTTAAAACAATTTTGTTCAGTGAAGTTAACCGACAGTTCCACAATGTATTCATACCAAATTTTAAAAACAAATTTAACACTTGGAAATGTATCCTGTATTAAATTTTTCAGTATACACAAATATTTCCTGCTGTAGGGAAGATATAGTATGAGAGATGTGGTGTGCGGTTGTGAAAGAATGTTTTCGTACGCGTGTAGACTATTTTTGAAAATTTAAATATCACTGAAGCTGATCATATAACTGCAAATGAGCCTTATTTTAATGTGTGCTGGTATCAAAGTAAAACACTTTACAATATTAAACAGTCTATGAGTTTATGTTCAATATCAAACTATTCGCAAAATGGCTTACAACTTCTATTCAAAATTGTAAAGAAACTGAAATATAAATATATCTTACTGCAGTCAAAAATATTCATAATATGTAAGTATCCTGTTGCTCCACTTATTTCTGTACATTTTAAAAACTGTAGCTGAATGCAATTTTTATATTTATAAACGAGGCATAACAGCTCACACAGTCGTAAAAATGTCCTTATCATTTTTAAATATACTACTATAAAACGTATATGGATTGTAAGATCAGTTGTAAAATCCTAAAAGCTTTTAAAGGAGCTAAAAACAAGTATTTTTGGACTGATCAAATTTTTAATATAATACACAAATATACATGTTATTAAGCAAATACATTTGAAAAATCAAACTTCCTTCTGAAATAAACGTAATTGAAAGAAAAATGTTTAATTGCAAATGAGTGGAAATACATGTTTATCTAAGGGGTATCCCCAAAGTGAGGTAATCCTCAAACTTAAGACTAAAACTCAGAAGCATAACAATCCATGAGGGCCAGGAACTACTGTGCCCATCATAATACACGTGACCATTGGACGCTGAGGTGCATGAACAGATGTCCCGATTTGGTGGTCTGTCTGAAGAGAGACCTTTAGTGTTTAAGACCCGAAGCAAGCTTGGTACTCATTTATCGACCCAATGTAGCGGGGATGAAAGGCAGAGTCGACCTTGCGCAGCCCGTTAATAGAACCCCAGACCTGTGGTGTGGAAGCACTATACACTTCAACTCAATCCTATTCGGTGAAAAATAAAATTTAATGTTAGAATCTTATATAATTCCCTAATGAATGAAGGAGTCCAAACTTTTTTTTTCACGTAAACTGTTTAGACGGAAATGGTTAATTATGAACATTTCACAAGTTGCATAAATTAAAATTAACCGTTATAGTTAACATAAATTTTTAAGGGTACAAAAGGTGTATTTCGGCTGTACGAATTAATTTTAAAAGGAATACGGTTACGAAAATGTAGTACAAATCTATCTAAAGTAGGGTTGGTTACCTTAGATATTGTCAAACACAACAATGTATTGGAAGCCAATTCCACAATTCGTTGTTATAAAAATGTATGGAAAATTACAAGATTTATTTTTGCATTTGTAATTTATATATATATATAATTTTTCCTGTGAGCTTTAAAAGCTAGAGCGGCATCCATCAAAACCGCGGTTCTCTCTCTGTTTTTCCAGATCGCCCCTGACTAAACCGGCTCTGCCATAGTAAGCGAAAATGCCGGATTTTGTTTGTTTGTCAAGATCATTTTATAGCAGACTGCATTTTCATGTATTTTAAATGGTCGTTTTATATTTTCTACATCAATATCTTAATGTCTGAATTTAAAATTACATAAAATTCTTGACATTCGCATCAATGACCATGATAATTTTTATTAGTATATGAATGTGTCATCAAACGATTACATGATTAATATTAACACATTATTTTAACCATTTAATTGATATCAAGTGTAACATAACGCATACAAATTTTCTAAACTTTAAAATAAATTTTTCGAAAACTACTTCAGATATACTCAAAGTTTTTTATTCCTACGCTTTAGCTTCTCAGTTTTGCTTCTCTATGTAAGAATTTATTGTAATTGTATATTCATCAATTTTTTTAGTATATTTTTTGCTCTTAGCATGCGGCTTTCAACCGAATTGTATGAAATCTTCGAAATATATTAAATGAATGATTGAATATTAACGTCGCACTGTTCAGCTACACGAGGGCTTTTGGCGACGGAACACGTAATTTTGAACCATGGTCAAGTGACGTGGACGACACCTGAGCTGACACCCCCTCTCCTAACTACCCCACCACACCAACGGGAGGACGTTTCAGCTCTCGACAGATTTAACGTGCATCGCTGCCCTACACGGCGGGTCTTTAGTGGTACTGGGCTCGAACTGGTGACAAAGCAAGCCACGTTCCGATACCTATACCACTCGGCTACCGCGGCCGAAATATATTAAAAGATACCAAAGAAGCTATATAATAAAATTTGAAATTTTTATTATACTCAAACAATTGCTAAAACTTATGGTAAATAATTTTTAACTGCGCGATGCATTTTTTTTTTTTTTTTTTTTGAAATTTCAAATGGAATTTCTAACATAAAATTTCTAGCTTTATATAAGGTCGAGATTTCAAAACATATCCAGATTTTAATTACTTATTCAGTTAGCCTTTAAAAAGATAAATGTTGAGGTATTTTGTATAAATAGATATTTTTGAACAATATATAATTCGAATGTTTTTCAATAGCTCGAATTTTAAAATTGGTTTTTATGTTTATTTATATGCATAAATGTCTACTGTAAATGTTTCCGTATATTTTTGATTACCATTTATTCAAACATTCAAGTTATAAAAAAAAATGTGTGAAAATCTTCATTCATGTTGTCTTTGATGTAAACTGAAGTTCAAGCACTTAAAATTCAAATATAATTCGGTGTATTTTAACAATATATAACCAGGCACTGTACTTAAACTTCCCTGAACACTTAGGCTTTGAAATCTAAAAAAAAAACTAATAAATCTTAATTAGTTTTTTTTTTGTTATTATTTTTATCAAAGTGTAAGAAAATGTTTCAAATGATTTGATGAAGTTTAAATTTATTCATTTTTAGTGGTTGGAAAATTGAAAAGGTTCCAAATTTTAAAGAGTTTGATGTTTTATTAATTTTTCGGTATCTTATAATAAAATAATCATGTTTCAAAAACTGAAAGCTTTGAATAAGAAAAATGAAGCGAAAGAGAATATACTTAAAAAAAGATAATTTGTCTAACTATATAAAATAGCAGATAGCCCTGACACGCCCGAACTTGTTACAGTTTGAAATTAATATGAAACCAAAAGGGAATTGTAACATATTTTACTTATGCGTTGGGACTTTTGGAAACTTTTAAAATACAAGCTAGCAAAGAAACACACACTTCTTGGGTTGTAAAGAAATTTCTCCCCGATTTTTTACGATTGGGGGGTCAAAACACGGGGTTCCCTGCGAGCCATAAAACTCCTGCTGTGTTGCTTCCTCCGTCCCTCATTATCTTTCAAGATGTTAAACCTTAAAAGGGGGAAAGGATTTCAGAAAAGTGCGTCTAATCCGCTTTTGAAAACGTTACTTGAAGGCAGAAAAATCCGTGTAGTCCATTTTCAAAGCCTCTCTAGTAGAGCGGAAAAATCCGTTCTGTCCAGTTGGAGGGTTAAATTAAAATAAAATGAGAAATTCATACATATTGCCTCAACACATAAGACAATTAATTAATTGTACTTAAAATAATAATATTAAATTTTTCACTGATACTTGTATTTAACGGATTTGTTAATACTGTGTGAGATAAGTAGAAATCGCTATTTTCAATATAAAGGTCTATGTTATGCTGCTATGCTAAAATCCAATACAGGTTAATAATATTTTTAAAATCATATGCTAGATTTGCTATTCAGTAATAATGAAAGGATTTTGTAAACTTAATTTAATTTTAACTAAAAAAGGTAAACGCGTGACGAGTATAAAAATACAATTACTGTATTAGACAGGTATGATTTTATAAAAGGTTTGGGATAATTTTTTTCTTGGTTATATGAAAAAATTCATATAGACCCTATTTCTATAACTCCAGAGCATGAACAGAAATGACGAAAATCGAATAATCTGTTGAATAATCATCTGAGCAGACTTGCACTAATAAGAAGTCAAAATTTACTCAGGTGTTTGCTAAAAGAGTCCGGAAATTTTGCAAATGCCTTGCTTTCAGAATCGAAACAAAAGAAAACTTTTTTTCTCTCTGAGTTATCTGAAGGTGAGGGAATTTTAGATCCGGAATCATTTTTCAAAGTGTATGTGTAATATCACTGTTTAATTGTGTTAATATCTCAACCCCTACAAGAGAGGATATCAGTTTCCTTCATTCTAGCAAGATTTTCGAAACCTTACACAATCTGATAAACATTTATTCTTTTCAAACTAAGAAGTAAAAAAAAACTGCAAAACTAGCTACTGATTATGGTGAATACTTAACACAATTAATTGCTTCAAAAAGCTGTTTAAAATCCGAAATTGAGTAAATCATTATATCTAGGAACTCACAGAACTATTGTTAATTAACTTCAATAGCCTCACCTACAGTTTTCTGAATGTTCTTATAGCAATCTTACTACTTTTTGCCCTTCCTGTCACAACTGCAACAGCTAAAAGGTTTTCTAAGCTAAAAATAGTTAAAAATCGTCTTATAGCTTTCATAGGCCCAAATCGGTTTTTGGATTTAACAATGCTGTCAACAGAAGCAAATGAACTTGAAAAACTAAAAGCATTTGCTATGGATATTATTATAAATGTGTTTGGCGGAAAAAAAAATCGAGAAAAGTACCTATTAAACAACTGACAATAAAATAGTTCTTAAGTAATAAAGTTTTTCAATACATATGTCTATGTATACTGAATTTGACACTTTTGAATCAATGTTATCAATGCAAATCTTTTTATTTATTTTCCAAAAAGGGCCCCCAACGAATTTTCGGGCTTACTCAGGGTTAGTTACGCCAATGGGCAGCACAGAAGAAAAATCCATTTTCTGTCGAACAAATTTAAGTAAAATTAAGTCTTTTGATATTCCCGAACAAATCACAAAGAGCAATGAACAAATTCAAAGCTTAAGAGGCTCGAGAAGTATAGAATGCCTTGGCAATGTATGTGAAATATGAATTATTTCATACATTGCCGTCTAGTTTTAGGCATTCTATGGAATACTTTGCCAGTAACATAAACACTAACGAAAGCATTTTTGTAAATATGTTGATTCGTGCCGAAGCATTTTTGAATATTCATTACATGTTATTTATAAAAATAATAGGTGAGTTTCGCTAATTTTTATTACATTTTTAATCTCGCAAGAAACGTACATATTTTTTGTTTGGTTGGTTGGATTGAACATTTTGTGTGATCAAGTCAAAAGAAAGAAGAATTGACGTATCTTATCATTAAATGAATAAGTATTTTTAATCCCATTGAGACAAACAGTTTCAGTTGAAATTTTAATAGAAAATATGACATGATTTTTTTTAGTGTAAAAGACAGTTCAAGAGTATTAAAAATAGACAATACATTTTGAATCGTTCCTTTATTGGATACAAAATTTAACGAAATAGCAACGCATGCACTGCTATTCGTGTTAAAACAATAAAGTTATTTCGTAACTTAACAAGATTCTTAATTGTTTATTTTCAGCAGTTTGGTTTGGGGAGAAGCATTTTCTTTCAACTTCTTACGACTATTTGTTATTTTCTGCTCATTTAAAGCTCGCAATTAACCAGGATTTCAAGTTTTTGTAAATAAACGGAAGCAACCAAAAAAATAATTTTTAAGTGAGTAGATTCTTGGAAAACATTAGAGAAAAGACCTTTTAACAAATTCAGCTCAGACTGATGGGAAATTCTGTTACTGATAAGATGTCATAAAAGATCAATCAAGTCAAACAGAAACTTTTTCAAAAGAGAATTTAATACAGTTTGCAAAGAAATGAAATACTTTTTAAATTTAAAACCAATTGAAATTTACTATTTTTGCATATCATATAAACTTTATCAGAAATCGTTTTGCATGAAATGAATGGCCAATTTTTCGAAATATGGCTAAAAATATCCACTTAAAATTCGTTAGGATTAAGTGGTTGTAGAATATATTGATTAGTTGACAGACATTTATACTTAGATGCTATCGTAACATTTATATTTCTTAAAGCTTCTCTCTGAAATATTTTAAAATCACGGTAGAAAGTTGACAAAATTGTTTATAATTTAATTTTTATTAGGTTTATAAAAATACTAAGGTTTTTATTTCACGTTTAATAGTACAAAAGTTTTAGAGTAAGAATGAGTGTCCTTCAGTCATAAATTTTGAAATGCAAAATGAAAACAGGAAAAAATTATCTTGCATAGGATTTCTTACTTAGGTATTATATTTGTTTTGACTCACTCTCTCTCAAAATTGCATAAATAACAACCCCTTATAGAAATATGTTTTCTATAAGGGGAGAGTTCTATAAAATATTTCATGTAGTGACTAAGGTAAAATATTTTCTTTCTTGTAAATATATGTTATTTTTTGAGTCATTTCCGAAATTAATAGTAATGTAACATAAATGTTCGAAACTTTAAAATATGTTCACAAACATTTTGTACAGAAAAAGCTGCGTTTATGTAATATTTTATACATTTTCAGCATTTTTTCCCCATTCGTATATTGATTTCTTTTATTAACAGTTACAGCCTTTTTTCTAATAATTTATGAAACAAATTTGAAAAATTAAAAAAAAATCTTCATGCTTGAATATATTTTTTTTTGAAAAAAAGTTTCGCACGTACCTTAATTGATATGGCGCATTAATATTTTAAAGCTATGTGGGGAAAAATCTCATTTAATAATTTAATAATTCTCATTCTCTCATAATTTTTAATTCTCATTAAAAATCTCATAGGTCTCATTTTAATAGATTTAACATCATCTTCAGATATTTACCGTGAAATTTCAATGGTATTTTAATGTGTCATTTTGTGGATTTCAAATTAATTTTAAAGATGTGTAATAAAGGGATGAGAAATATGAATCACCTGCATTATTATAACTTGCAAGTGTTTACAGCTCCAATGTGTTCCATAGAAGAAAAATGCGAAATGTATTCTCTCAATTATAAAAATATCTTTTTTCACAAATTTTACAAAATTAATTTATGGTTTGATAGGAGCAAAAAAATTAAATATTTAGTATTAAAAAAATAATCTGTGAAGAGAATGCTTCGTTGCAGATTTTCCGGTAGTTTTTATCATTTTGTACCTTAATTAGTATTTGTGACTGTAGAACTGATAAAGCAAAGGTCAATTTACAAGAGGAGGGCATTAATAAGAAAATTCATTTGGGGTCGAGACCTGGTGTAATAGTAGTACTCCTTCACAGTATTCAACCCTCATTAGAATTCCACAGAATGGCTAGTCAATTCGGAGAAAATAGTCTTCGAAATTCTTGCTTAGCTTTCATACAATTAAATTTTAATTTCCTCCAGCGATGCAGTGGTTCGGTTGCTAAGACGCCTGCCTTCAATGCCGGCGAAGCGAGTTCAAATCACGCAATCAACAGGTATTTTTTTTAATTCCTTTAATTATTTTTTTTAAAATTAAATAAATTTATTTAAGAATGGTGTATTAAATCTTAAATGATATTTTATGCAATTATTCTGTATTTTACAAAGTAAAAAATAATTAAATAAATTTATTATTTAAATTATTTATTATTTAATTTTTTTAAAATTAATAATAAATTAAATTTATTTAAAATATCATTCATTAAAATTATTTAAACGTATTATTAATTAAAATTATTGAAAATTATTTTTAATTAAAAATAACTAATTATTATTAATTAAAAGTGTTATAAATTTTTAAGTAATGTTATTTGAATAGATTTATTAAAGTGACTTAAGTAAATTTATCAAAATGATTTAAATAAATTTATCAAAATGATTTAAATAAATTTATCAAAATGATTTAAATAAATTTATCAAAATGAAATTTTAAAAATGATTTAAATAAATTTATTAAAATGATTTAAATAAATTTATCAAAATGATTTAAATAAATTTATTTAAAAAGGACTTACTAAATATTTTATAAAATAATGCATTTTATAATAATAATAATACATTTATAAATTATTTTATGTTGCATATAATATTTTATTTACAATATATAGTATTTCATATTATAAAACTATTTGTAAATAACTTTTATACAAAATATCATTTAATATCTCTTATATATATTATTATAAATAATATTTATTTATATAAACATATATTTATTAATATAATATATATATATTTATGTAATTACAGTAATTTTTTACTTTATAAAATGCAAAATAATTACATAGAATATCATGTAATTTTTAATAAACATTTCATAAATACATTTATTTAATTTTAAAAAAATAATTAAATGAATTGAAAAAAAAAAATGATTGCGTGATTCGAGCTCTATCCACCGGCATTGAAGGAGGAAATTAAAATTTAATTGTATAAAAGCTAAGCATGAATTTCGAAAGCTACTTTCTCCAAATTGACTAGCCATTCGGCGGAATTACATTGAGGATTGAACCCCCTACAGGAGTACTACTCCTACACAAAGTCTCGACCCCAAATGAATTTCCTTAGACGTGCATTCCCCTTGTTAGTACCACAAACCAAGGAGTTGTATTCTGTTAAGTAGAATCAATTCATTGTAAAAGTTTTAAAAAAAATGTACTCTTTGTCAAACACTGATATTAGCATTAAATCACTTTCAATCAATGGCACTACCGAACAGAAAGATATTTGTTTTATTTATATACAGTCGGACGTCTATTTAACGAAGTCGCTAAATCCCGAAAAAAGTTCGTTGTATGGAAAATTCGTTTTCTAGAAATTCGTCTTTCAATATACTTTATAAACCACATAAAACAAGTTATAAATTCTTAATACTATGTATTAAAAATTTAACTATTCTCTCACACCGTTTTGTAAATCAATAACTTTTTTTTAGGGTGTAAGGTATATAAACGAAAGAAAAACTGTGCAAGGAAAACATGAAAAAAGGAATGTCGAGGAATACACTATATTTTCAACATTAAGAAAATAATTTTATAATAAAACTAATGAATTTTAATATTTTCTATAATTTAAAGCTTACAAGTAATTTTAAACTTGCATCATTTTACAATTAGAAATTCTAAACATACATTGCTGAGGGTGTAAGGGGATATCGAAGGCGTTTCTAATGAACTGGACAAAGAGATTAAAGGTTAAACTTCTCGGATAAAACGCCTAGAAATATATTGCTCTCGGGGAGTTAGATACCAAATAAAACACAAAGATTTATGACCATTATAAAATGTGTTGAAAGAGAGAATAAGTTGGAATGTCCAGAAGTGCTTCAAAAACAAGGAGAAAAAAATTGAATCACGAGAAAAAGTTCGTTATATAGAAAACGTATTTCGCTATTAGGATGTTATTTTACGAAGAAAAACGTGAAATGTTCTTGGTTCCCGGAAAAATTTCATAATATAAATGTTTGAATATATATACCAGTGATTCCCAAAGTGGTGTATTTAGACTCCTAGGGGTCTATGACGACCTGCAAGGGGTACACGTCAGCAAAGAAATAATTTGGGGATAAATAAGGTGTAAGTGGGAGTCTATGTAATATTAGCTCTCATTAAACTAAATCGGAACTTAAATTTTAAAAGAAAATTTAATGAAGTGGAAACGAATTTTTTTTACTTATTTAGAAGATTCATTTACTAAGTTTAATGTGAGGTTAATTTTCCCTTACAAAGTAACAGCATAATTTTTCTTGAAACAGTAATCATTTCAGCGTTTCTTCCTAGAGTTAAACTAAAGAAGTATAATACTGGAGTTCCGGAATTTTCTCAAATTAACCCAAATAATCTGTCAGCACGTTTAAACCTACCTACAACATTTAACTGCCTTTTATTCAAATTTTGAAACCAGGTTTGAGTATGTTTCGACTATGGTAATACCCCAGTAGGCAATGAATTGATATGGTCATATTGAGAAAAAAAAATTCACATGACAGCAGGAGCTCGTGATATGCACCAATGAAGATTTTAAAGTTAAGAAACGGATGCCAGCAATTATGGCTTTAAAAAGGCAAACCTGTTATTTATCCCATATTATTATGGAATATCGTGAGGAAGTTTTAAAGGATTTTTCCTTCTATATAAGAAGGAGTTTCAGCGCAGTTGCCAATCTCCAAAACAAAAAGAGAAACTGGACACTACTAATAGAGGAGATTTATATAAGGTTAAATCTGACAAGATTGATACTAAATGTTAAAAATTTGTTATTGTAACGCCAGATTCATCCTTCCCATTAAAATCAATTGTGTGTTGTTTGGTTATTTTATTTAACAGTTATTTTGTATATTAATTAACTTTTAATTTAATTAATTAACATATGATTTTTAAATATTTTTAACTCTATACTTCAATAGTTAAAGATTTATTTTTTTTAAATTAGTAGTAGTAGTAGTACTAGCTGCCAAAAGGACATTTACGTAGATAAATTTGCAAAAATTCAATATTAATTAAGCAAGGTCTAACCCCATACCGAAAAACATGGCAAAGGGTCTATGAGATAAAAAACTTTAGGAGCCTCTGGTATATACCATTTTTTCTGTATATATATATATATATATATATATATATATATATATATATATATATATATATATATATATACCCGAAAGGGCCATTTGTTCCACCTTAACAATCTTTGGGATTAGTGAATTTCTTAAACACTCTTCTATCTTGCGTATATATATATATATATAATCCTTTCAAACAGAAAAAAAAAAAAAACGTTCAATCTTAAGGGAATACAAAAACACAAGAAAAAACTACTTTTATTAATTAATTACACCCCTATTTCTCAATAAAAACAAAATTGTGCTTGTTCCTAGTCGTATACTCATTTTGAGAAATGGAATTACGGGAGAAAAATTTTTGAAACTTTCTTTATGTTCTACTGCTTGTTATTGGAGAAGCGGTAAATATTGTTTACCACGTTTTTTTTAGGCATCATGCCAAGAGTTCGGTTTTATGTGCTCTCTGTCAGTCTGAGCTTCTAAAAGAAGCAGAAAAGTGAAAATGCCCAGTCATGTTGAAAAAAAAATGTAAGTTTTAGAGTGAGGGGTGAAAAAGTTTCTAGAAAATATAAATGTGATCATATGAAGTCATCAATGTTAATAGAAAATCCAGCGTCAGCTGCAGTGGATATCGCAACCCATACCATGAGCGACCCTTCTCCAAAATTTCCTTAGTCTGAAATACGTATATATGGGTGTCAACAGTGATTGTTTCTATTGAAAACATCCAAATTGTACTTTTCTTATCACTCTCATTATAACGTTAAATAAAAAAATTAACTAAATAGTTGCATTGAAAGGAAAAAAGATTTAGCAGGAAAAATATATACGAATATAGGTACGAATCGTTTTGAATTACAACTAATGATTTTTTTGAGTAAGCTCCAGACAAAACCATTTATTCTTAGATGCTTCATTTTCCCCCTGGCTAATAGATTTCTGCTTTCTCGAGGGACATGTCGAATACGAAAACTGGTCCAGAATTATTTTCAAAGTGATGAGGGTACACTTCATTTGATTTAGAAGCTTTTCAAATTAATTTTTTTATTTCATTGGAACGACTTTTGTAAAATATTTATAAGGACTCTACGAAAAAATGTGCTCTATGCAATTTTAGAGCGATTGAGTTTTATTCTATTTTGTGCATATCATTGCCTGGTTTCCAAATATATATATATATATATATATATATATATATATATATATATATATATACGCCGCTCTTTTTAAATATCTCTCAGCTTCAATACGCAAGACATTTTAAATTTACTCATAAATTCGGTTCACGAGATCAGGAAAAATAGTAAGAGTTAGTTGAACCAGAAAAAAAACGAGATGGTAACTTATTTAGATTTTGTTGTTAAATAATGATCGATATTAAAACAAAATCTGTAAATTATATATATATATATATATGTTAAGAAAAACTAAATTTAGTATAATATATTATAAGCAAATTAATATTATATTTTTATTGGGAGTTGAGTTTAATTAACACAGCTTTGCAGAACAGTAAAAATTTAGCAACACCCGATCATCTCGAAAGTTTCCCTTATACACAGTACACGAATGATGCACTTTTTCATATCAATGAATGTTATCTTCGGTCATAATTTGCGTTTCTGCTGCTCAATTAGCATTGTACAAAACAGATAAGAATTGTGAATAGTTTACTTTTTCTCGTTGTCACCTTTACAGTTATCTCAACAGCTGATCAATAATACTGTTTTGACGTCGTAGAGGATCGTATAGCCTTTTGAAATAATCCAGAAGGGGTAGCCTAATCCAAATATATTATACCGAGCACTAATAATCATCTACAAAGAACGAACATAGTAGTTCAAAAGTGCTGGTTGCAAAGATTATTGCAAGGAACTCATCGGTCGAATATAGACTTCAAAAAAGTTTCACGAATGTGATTCAAGAGCGAATGATTGAGCCGAGCTCAGCCCAATGAAAGAAATGGCTCTTGGGGGTTGAGATTCGCAATCACCCTCCCAAGAGCGCCCCAGGAATTCTCTACAGGGTCGAGGTCTGAAGATCTAGTTGGCCAATCCATAGGGCGAAAATCTCCTCACTTTCCAGAAATTCGTCAACTATTGGAGATCTATATTGCCTCTTGTCGTGATGCGTTCAAGTAAAATCAGATTCAATAGAGAAAAGGAGGCTCTAAGCCCCCATCCCTTTCATCCGAATAGTCACAGTGACAGACACGGAGGTATACGTGGCCATCCAGCGTGATGCCTACCCAAACCATCAAGCCTTCACTGCCGTAATGGTTCATTGATTGAATATTGGAAGGTAGGGAGCGGATCCCTGGTTCTCTCCATATGAAAGTACGACGATAATGACCGGTTAAGCTGAAGCGAGACTCATGAGAGAAGAGAAGGGTTGCCATTCAACCCACAATATAATCTCTGCCCTATTTGAAGCTTATCGCACCCAATTATACTGTTCGCAGAGCTGAGTGAGACCTAAACTCCTGGTGTCCTCTCATGAATTCTTCTAGAAACACTCACCCTTGAAACTTAAGTTCCTGTGGCCGCATGCAACTCACGAGCATCCCTGTTACACGTAGCTAGACCGGACAAATGGACACCTGGAAAACCTGGTCCAGGCTTTTTCTCAATGATACCTTGAAATTCCTTCCATACAACGCTGAGCATTTGATTTACAAATCTGGATTTCCAGTTGTGGCCTGCTTTGAGCCTACTCACATTCTAAACATTCACTATGTGTGGTTTTCTCCTTTTCACGGCTTGAATTTTAACTTAACTAGCAAACGAAAGGCGGCACGACTAGCTCCGCCCCACAATGGGCAGTTGACACGATCTAGAGCACGGAAACCCCACGCTAAAAAAACCCACAATTTATGGTCCTCATAGGCTCCCTAGCCATGTTGTAATCAGTTGACATCAGTACGCGATTGAAAATGTCCAGCAGTCGACGGTTTAGATCGGGTTGGTTGGGGCTACGAGAGGAACCTCATTTTCCAGTCGGAAGTGCTATCGTTGCGTCTGAACAAGATTTTGCAGCTTTTGGCATTTATCTTTGAAAATACATGCCATGGAGAAATAATCTCTTGATTTAACTTTCAAATTAGGTTTAAACTGGATTCAAAATTGTAAGAACGTAACATTTAGCACACTATGTAATTCCATCAAGCGAATGTCTGTTTTTTATGTTTAATGGACTAGAACTTTTGGGATTGACATGGATTGATCTCGCTAATACTTAAGTCACATAGCTTTAATTTGATCCCAAATTTAGCTGCTATCTCCAACAATCTCCAAAGTTATGATTTTTTCAGCTTTGGTCGTTTGTATTGTTGCGACGCTTGTTTTGCTTTCTTATTTCTCTCCGTAAGAAGGCGCGTCCAGTCGAGTCCAGCGAATACAAGGATAGTGACTCGGAAGCATGAAATAACTAGTTCTAATGCTCAAATATACTACCAAACCCTCCTTACCCACACAATCACGCACACACTATGTTGTTCCCCCCTCTTCGCTCATTTTCGTTACCTCCTGATCATACCTGTTATCCTTTATTGCGTATGTACAATTTTAATTCTTGTAAGTGCGTACTTTTGTTTGATTATATTTGTTTAATCTGTTAAAATTAAAATTTTTTTTCTTGCCACTCTATTTTTAATACATATTCTCCCACATTTCAAACTATTGTTCCTGTTAATATTTTTAGATCCTTGTTCAAAAACTAGATCCCGTTAGGGATCTCATATTCTTGATCAAATTGAAACCTGAAATAAATTTATTGAGAACCTAATAACCTTATTTTTTTCTTTGTAGAAAATAGAAAATAGTACCCAGTTTACTTTAATTCCGGGGCAGGCACGCGGGGCACAGAGTCAACCCAGAATAACAAAATTGTTAATTCCGGGAAAACTGTTTATTTGTTACCAATGACCTTGATAGTATCCTCCTATATGGAAGTCTTCATGGGAATTCAAATGTATTTATCACATATCTCCTTCTTTTTTGGGCGTGGTAATCATTTTTTTACACTCTAAAGGTATTTGTTTTGACTGAGTTCCCCGAGTAACCACTTTTGTCCCAAAATATTTTCTATAAACATGCTACATTTTCCCCCTGTGTGAATGATTTTACTTGCTATGCCTTTAATGAGCAGAATATACACTCTGTCGCAAAAATATATGCACCCAGAAGAATTCAAGCTACAATCACGAAACTCGGCAAGAATGTAGTCTGGTAAGAGATATGCAAATGATTAAAATTTCGAAGCCAATGAGACAAGGCTAAGTGTGCTATGCGCATATTAGTTGCGCAACTGGGAGAGTTTAAAAGCATGAGTACGAGCGCCGTACGGCTATCCAAACGAATCTGATGACTTTGATAGACGATATTGAGTTTTAGGATGACTCTAAGACGTAACCGGCGGCAGTACGAGCAGCTGACGGACTTTGATAGGGGCCGTATAATAGGCCTCAGAGAAGCAGGTTGGTCGAATAGACGTATCGGCCGCCACCTCGGTCGGAGCGATATGGTAGTTGCTCGGTGTTGGCAACAGTGGATCACAGAAGGTAGAGTGTACCGTCGCGGAGGGTCAGGACGTCCCAGGAACACAAATGATCGCGAGGATCGTGCAATCAGAAGAGTGGCCACTTCGGCACCGACAACGTCGCTAGCATCGATTCAACGCCACTTACCTCCTTCCAGACATCCAGTGCCATCAAGAGAAACCATAAGGAGACGACTGACCGAAGTTGGCTTGAGGAGCCGACGTCCGCTAAGACGCTACCACTGACCCCACATCATAGGCAGTGTCGACTGGATTTTGCCGACCTCGGGCAACTTGGGAGTGTGACAGACTGGAGACGTGTCATCTTCAGTGATGAATCCCGATTCAGTCTCAGTGCTGATGACCACCGCATACGTGTCTGGAGGCGCACCGGCCAGCGGTCCGATCCGGCATTTATTGTCGAGCGGCATACAGCAATTTCACAAGGTGTGACAGTGTGGGGGAGCAATTTCTTGGGACACACGATCATCTTTAGTGGTCCTTCAAGGCACTTTGACAGCTCGCAGATACGTGGACGATATTTTAACGCCGATTGTGCTACCCATGCTATCAAGTCGCCCAGGTGCCATTTATCAACAGGTTAATGCTCGTCCACATACTGCGCGACTCTCCCAACAATGTCTTCAAGGATATGACGTCCTACCATGGCCTGCCAGGTCACCAGATCTTTCGCCAATAGAGCATGTCTGGACGCGCTGGGAAGGCAACTGCAGCCGTCCCGAGATACAGGAGAATTAACTGCGCAGATGCAAAGACTATGGCAGGATCTTCCACAGGGGTCATAAGTGATCTAATTGAATCGATGCCACGCCGAATTTCGGCTTGTATAGCTGCCAGAGGTGGCTTTACTACTTACTGATTTTTAACCTTTTGCAAGCTGTAACCGCTTAATAAAATGATATTTTGTTCTGAATTTTTAATCATTTGTTTATTTTCATATACACTACATGCATACCAAATTTCGTGAATGTAGCTCAATTTCTTCTGAGTGCATATATTTTTTTGCGACAGAGTGTATATAAAAAAAGAAATTGATCTCTATTGATGGAAATTTTTAAATGCTACCTCAAGAACTCTATCACTAAAAATATGAAGCCATAAGAGTGCAGGACAAAAAACACTTCCCCCTGTCAAAAAGACACAAGCAAGAAATTGAACATATTATTTGTCGATCATCAAAGGACAGTAAAACTGCAATAACTTGAACAGTATATGACAGTTTTGCCTGCAAATAACATTCCTGTAATGTTAGTGAAAAATGTTTGGGATTTGTGTCCTTTGTTAAAGTCATTTGACATTTGAAATTTCTTGCTTCAGTTCGATTGTTGGATTTATCAAAGAAAAATTGAAAGTTCTTAAAAGTAGGTAAATATACTTTTTTTTAATTAAATTATTCTCTGGAATTGCTATTTTCATCGTGTACGGTAGAAACAATTGTAAGAAAAAAGGATTAGGAGGACTCTGTCACCCCCCTCCCCGCTTGATCATTAACGTTAGTATCGAGTGCACCCCTGCTTCTAGTTGAATTCGTATGATTTTTGAACCTTTGATATAATCATGAAGCCATTAAAAATAATTTTACTGTGAAAACTGCTCACTGTACGCCCCTCTCTCTCTTCCCACGCATGTTCGGACGTATCCAATATTTTCATCTGTGTGGGAAACAGCATTTTTTAATTTCCTTCAATTCTTTGCATGGAATTCGACAAAATATGCAAATTTCTTTAACTGAACACCAGTGTATTAAAGAAGGAATTAGTTGGCTGGTTGTATTATTTACTTTTTACTTCTTAAACATCTCTTAGAATGAAAGGAATTTAAGTATTTTACAGTTTTCTATTTGCTCTCTTTTATTTACTGCATTTGTTCATTGGAAGTGCTTGGGCCTTTCATTTTATTTTTTTTAAAACATATTATTTATGAAATGTAAGTTTTACCAAAAACAGTGAAATAATAGATTAATACACTGCTAAGTCTGTCGAAAAAAATCAATCAATTTTGACTTTTGCTATAAATCAAATAAATATTCTATGACTCTTATACACTCATGTCCATAATGTAAGGATAATTCAGAATCACACAGAAATTGAACTCTAAAATAAAAATTTCACCTGTAGAATTATCACACACATCTTGAAGAAGAATATGCAAATTACAGGAAACCACCAGATGGCGAGGATAATAAGTCACAATTACGAGAGTGTAAGATTTGATTTGATTTGATTTTGATTTAATATTAACGTTACACTGTTCAGCTACACGAGGGCATTTGGCGGCGGACCACGTAATTTTGAATCATGGTCAAGTGACATGGACGTCACCTGAGCTAGCACCCCCTCTCCTAACTACCACACCACACCAACGGAAGGATGTTTCATCTCTCGACAGATTTAACGTGCATCGCTGCCCTACACGATGGGTCTTTAGTGGTACTGGGCTCGAACTCGTGACAAGCACAGCCACGGTCCGATACCTATACCCCTGGCCTACCGCGGCCACATGAGAGTGTAAGAGAGGGGTATATAAGGAATGGTGGCAAAGAAGTAAAATTGTTCACAAGCGCTTTAAAAGCCTTTCAGTGCAATAACCGCATAGTTATGGCGCAAAGGAAGCATTTCGATGATTTTTTACGTGGTAGAATTATTGGACGACTGGAATGTGGACGTACCCAGCTGAAAGTATCCGAAGAACTTGGAATTGCCCAGAGTGTCATCTCCAGGCTTTGGCAACGATTCCAAGAGGATGGTAATGTGAGTAGATGTTACAGCACAGGTCGCCCCGGAGTTACAACGCCGAATGAGGATCGGTATATTTGGCAGTTACTGCCAAAAGAGACAGACGGAGCACAGCATCAGACCTATCTCGTCAGCTCTCTTCAGCTACCGGTACGACAGTTTCAAGGCAGACCGTGTGCAGACGCTTAGGGCACATTGGTCTATATGCTCGTAGGCCTGTCAGATGTGTTCCAGTTACCGCAACTCACACTGTCGGCTGCGATTAACCTGGAGTAGAGAGCATGCTTTGTCGACACCACAACAGTGGTCTTGTGTGATGTTTTTCGACGAGTCCAGGTTTAATTTTCAGTCCGATTCTCGCCGAACTTTAATATGGAGAGCACCAGGTTCCCGTGGCATGTGTGGGATATGCTTGGCCGACGAATTGCAGCCCGTCAACCTCTCCCACCTGTCTACCGGAACTTCGGAGGACATTGCTTAATGAGTGGTGTAATATTCCCCAAGATCAGATTGATAATTTGATACTCAGCATGCCTAGGCGTTGTAAGGCCTGTATTGCATCGTCCGGGAGACATACTCCGTATGAACCATCATACTAACCGTGTTATACTGTTTTTTGTAAATAGGTTCTTTTTTGAAATTTGGTCCAGGGAGTAAAAATCGCAATTTTTATTAATTACATATAGCGTCTTTTTTGCTCTTTACCTTTTGTTTGATAAATAGACTTTACAAATAAGTCAAATTTGCTTTGTTGCTGTCTCTTTTTTTGCCTGAACTTCATTATCCTTAATTGATGGACATGAGTGTAATAAAGAATAAGGAAAATTTTACTTATCCGTATGCATAGAACATCGATCCAGTCGGTCCTGGTTCTAACGAAGCTGTAAACAAATTATTTTCAATAAATTAGAGATCCAAGGATAGTAGCCTGTATTTTTAAATTAATACTTTAATTGGACGTAATGCTGCAACTATACTACACGAATAGACAGAACATTAATAGGTAAGATACCATAGAATACTAAAATTACTACACACACACATAGCACATTTCGATACATCTTTTTCTACTACTGATACAAATAAGCAGTTCTTACGCGCATGCGTGGATTCAGTGTTCAGTGGCTGATAGTGAGTAAGTGTTAACAGGCACACACAAAAAAAAAAGACTATACTATCCAAGAAAATATTAAATATTTTGAAAAATCAGATAGAGATCGTTTGGGAAAAGCTTTTTTTTGAAATAGGTATTGTATTTACTACATATCGGTTAAATAAAATATTGTAAGGTTTAGAGAACACAAAGAACCTTAAATCCTTGAAGAAATGTGAAAAGGATCTGATGTTATACACATTACGTTGCAATTCGCAAAGATAGAGATCATTTATTATTCTCCCGTTTTTGTTACTTGAAGTATGTATATATATATTAGACTGCTATTATCAAAAAACTGTCTGAGCAGCGTCATTACTTTTTCATACTGTAATTATTGAATACACCCAATTATAAATTCCTCTGTTTGCACAGCTGGACTTTTTGGGTGTCAACTAATATCTCTGTCAATAAATAAGATCTTAGGAAATCATCTTCAGGATTCGTTTCATTAGGGCTTATTATTACTGTTTGTAATTAAAAGTTTCGTAAGCGCTTAAATGAAGATTTCATTAGCATTCTGTGTCTCGTCAAAATCGATTGAAATGGCTCAAATCTTGTAGAATGTTTTGAGATAGATTTAGGAAGTGTGTTTTGCTTGTCCCTATTTTCAACAATGTTTATTAATTAGATAATAAGCTCTATAGAATGATATGTCTCAAGATAGTATATTGAGTAGGAAAATGCTCATTTATATTTCTCTTTAAAGCATAGTCCATTTAAACACCGTATTTTTGTTAAAATTATAATGCCGCATTGGGGTTTACAGAAGGATCGATTTTTGATGTTTATTCTGATAAAGAGGAAAGAAAAAGAGGTTTTTAAACGAACTCTTAATAATGCTACTTTCCTCAACTTCCAAATCCAATGCTATAAATATTATTTGTACTAATATCATTTCTATAGAATATTCTGTATATTTTACACACACACACACAATAAATTAAGCTTAAGATTTATAATTAAAGATATTTATCTTGACTAAAGGCGTTTCAAACTGGCTGAGAAACTTTGTAAAGGGAGAGATCAGGAAAATAGAATGCTTTCATAATTGGTTTTGTATTTATAAAATGAAAAATTCGTTTCCTACATATTGAAAAGAAACCTTTTCAATGCAGCCAGGGTGTTTTTTCGGCAAGATTCGAATGACTCCACACCTCTGGGTGGCTCATTAGGATCACTGTTATAAAAAAATAGAAACAAGAAATATAATTTCTTCGATGCGATATTTTTAGGACATAGATTATTTTCCAAGGTCTATTGATATCCAATTGTAATTCTGGATTGAAAAGCTTCTTGTGTGATGTATATCAATTGGAACGTCATTTACTTTCAAAAAATATTCTACTGTCCACTCAAAATGCATTATTATGATTGAAGAGAAATTTTCATCGTGCTCATCCTCCGATAACACCAGAACTTCTAGGCAGATACGCATAGTGTGGACCTGTAATTTGACCCAAAAAATACCATTGGAATGAGTGGTTGTTTTGTGTTTAAAGATCACGGTACCTGAAACTAATTGTCGTAATTGACAAGAAGCAAGTATAAAAACAGCTTTTTTGTTTAGTTTAAGATTGCTTTTGACGTCAACAAGATTTGATTTCTGGGAGGATCGTATGTGTGAAAGTGCTCAATATATATATATATACAATCGGACCCCGATGGGACGAATTCATTGGGACCGAACCTTGTGTTCTTTAAATCGGGCTTATTCATTAGATAGGAGAACCAAAAAAAATAAATATTTTTGGCTCTTACCTTTTGGAAATTCTATAATAAGCAACTGCACAAAAACTCTATCCGTAGTTAGAAATTACATACTTTTTATTCAATAGTTAAAAATAATGTTAGTGAATTATTACGCACCAGTTAATTGGGAATTTTAAAATAGTCACTAAAAAATATTTGAAATCATTTTAATTCCTCATTCGAAAGAGTTCTTTTTTCAACATTGCAGAGAAGGAAAATATTGCATCATTTATATCCTGCTGTATATGGTAGGTTTTCGCTTACAAACAATGTACACTGGTGTGCAAAACTTAAGCAACAGATGGGTTTATTGCCATAACTTCACGAAAAATCATCTGAGAGACATGAAACTCAGAAATGAGGGAGAGTATTATGTACGTAATGGTTGACGAAAGCATCGGTGCTGAAAAAAGAATACAATGCATACGGTATGGAATCAAACAAAAACCAGCTTTATTGAACGCATAATATCGTGCCTCATGATTGTCTATCCAACAGAAAGACCAACAAGCGGATGTTCAATAATATGGTATATGCCCTCCTCTCACTGCAATGGTTGTTTCGCACCATCTCGACATACTTAGAACCAGCTGGTGCAATATTTTTTGCGGTAGGAATGCCCTTTCCTCAATCAGCCTCTGTTTGAGTAGTTGGGTGTTCTCCGGATGATATAAGCATACTGCAATACGTCTCCCCAAAGTATTCCACGCATGTTCAATGGGATTTAAATCTGGGGAGTAGGCTGGCCAATCCATTCGAGTGATATCTTCATTTTCCAGCAGTTCCTCAACAGCAAGAGTTCGATGTGGCCTTGCATTGTCAGCCATAAAAATGAAGTCCGGGCCAATGCCACCTCGGAACAGACGCACATGTAGAAGAAGTACCTCATCATAATAGCGATCGCCGGTTACAGACCCTCTGTTGAAAATGTGGAGCTCAGTTCGCCCGTTGAGCATAATGCCTCCGCAGACAAGAACTCCAGGACCACCGTAACGGTATCTTTCCTTTAAGTTACTGGGATAAAACAGGGTCCCAATCTCTTTCGAAATCAAAACGCGTTGAGAATTCCTTCTGGTACGGAACCGACTCTCATCCGTAAAGAGGACACGAATATACTGATCAGTTGTCCAGTTTTTGAGCTCTCTTCACCACTGTAAACGGTGGCGTCGGTAGTCAACTTTCAACGGGAGGCGGCGTCCAGGACGGTGGGCGAATAGGCTCCCTTTGTGAAAGCATCTGGCCGCAGTAAACCGCGACACTTGTCGCCCCGTTGCTGTACAGAGTTGCCGAGAAATGGCACTTGCTGACTGATATCGGCCTCTTTTCGCCTACAGGATGATATATCGGTCATCCTCTGCAGTTGTCGTCCTCGGGAGGCAACCACCAACCTTTCTAACAGCAGTACTTGTGGTTTGGAGCACTTTCCAAGCGCGTGAAAGGACACTTTAGTTTATTCCGAACTCACTGCTACACTGGTGACAGTACGCCCCTCCTCCAGCTTTCCGATCATTCTTCAACGTGTGAAGTTGTCCATGCGATTTCTTCTAGCCATATTTTACGAACTGACTTACTGGCACTCGCAGAGAATATGATGAATTGCGTCTCCGTCTTTCATTTTATTCTACTGTTGAGCAGCGTGCGCCGACATCACGAGTTTTGCGTACGCTCACATGGCTTCGGACGTTTTGTTCCTGATATTTGCATACGCATGACGTTTCTACTGGTTTATGTGTTCACTGCACTGATTCCCAGTCCTTATTTTCTGCAATTTCCTGGCTATCTGCTAAATTTTTACATTGTTGCTTAAGTTTTAAACACCAGTGTAAATCATTAGAAAATTTAAAAGTTTCTTTATCAATTTCTGCATCAAAATCGCTATTCATTGGCTCCAACAAATCAATAAGTTCCTGATTTTCAATTGCACATATAGGCAGTCCGTAATCTCAGATGGAAGATAATCGTTAAAATCTTGAAATACCTCCTGCTTTTTGGAGTGGGCTAAGATACGAAAGGAATTTCCTGTCACACATATTCAAAATTCACACGATAGGTTGCACTCATGACTCATTTGCATCTTTTAAGTCTTATAACATTCTGCGCACTTTCCTGTTAAAATTTGCTACATGCATGACGACATTTTTTTTTAAAGTTTCGGACGAAAAAGATGTCATTTGGTGAAAAAAAAAGAAAATACACAATTTCTTTTAACTCAAAATAATAAAAATAATTTTTTTTAAGTTTTTGAAATAATTCGCTAATTCGTGGTTTCTTATTTGTTAAATAAGGGGTCTTACCTTCATTTTAATCTGGGTAAAAGAAAAGTTAATAAATTGTGGAATTCGTTAAATATGGTTTTTTTTAATCGGGCTCCCACTGTATACAGGGTGTCCGAGAAAGATTGTACCTCTTTTAAAATTTTTCTCTAGTTTCTCTGAAGTACTATTGTAATGTTTTATTATACCAGAGATTAGGTAATACATTCATGCACAAAAAAATTAGCGCACCAAGAAGGAGTCAAGAAAACAAATCGAAGTTTTGCATACGTAATGACTACTTTGATATAAGTAAATGATTAGAAAATCAAAGAAAAAGGTTAATTTATTTCAGAGAAAAAGCAAAAGAACTGATGATTTAATACCCTGTTGAACTCCCTCTAGCGCTAATGCACGATGCGATACGATCGAGCTTTGAGGACAAGTTCTGTATAATGTCTTGAAACATTTCGTTCCATATTTGCTGTAACCTTGCCTCTCTTTCGTTCAAACTCGTGGGATGCCCAACTCGCCGTCCCAAATGATTCTATATATGCTCGATTAGAGACAAATCTGGGAATCGAGCAAGCCAAGGAAGTGTAGTACAGTGCAAAGACAGTCTTGTGAAACCCTTGCCGTGTGGAGACGAGCATTGTCTTGTTAAAAAATGGCTCCTGGGTGCCGTTGCATGAGAGGCAACACATGTGGTTGCAGGATATCATGAACATTCTGCTCTGCTGTCATGGTGCCTAGGATCAATACAAGGGGTGATCGTGTATTTTAAGCAATAGCACCCCAAACCATCACACCAGCTGTGGGAGCGGTGTGTCGCTGTAAGGCAAAGACAGGATTGAGGCGTTCACCACGATTGTCATCACTGATGAGATTGAATCTGAATTCATCGCTAAAGACGACCTGGTTCCATTCTGCTGCAGTCTAGTTTCCTCGTGCGCGGTACCACTCCAAACGGAGGTGTTGATGGGTAGGCGTAAAAGGCAGCACACGTAATGGGTGCCGTGATTGCAAATGTCCAGGCGCCTTCGTATGGCTCGAGAAGACACAGGGGTCCCTAATGAAGGTGCTACCTGTGCCTGGATGGCGGCCGATGAAGCAGTTGGCTGTACGCGTGAATTTCTTACGATGCAGCGTTCTTCTCGACGACTGGTCTGCCGAGGGCATCCTGAGCCTGGTCTTCGTATAAATGACATCTCTCGGATCCACTGGTCCCAACACCTCTTCTCAACACAATCAGAATGGCTTAACTGACGAGCTATTCGCCATGCTAATTATCCAGCTTCCATCATACGGATGATTTATCCCCCTCCTCTCAAACTGTGACAGCTGCTCATATTGTCTTCTAAAACGGCGTAATGGCATGTCTATCTCAGCTCTTCCTTTGTAATCGATTCAGCACACTCAAACAAGCTTTAGTTACCCGTTTTATACTCCACGGAGAACGACATTCGGCACCCTCTACCGGCTATACGTTTTTTTGCGCAATCAATCTGCATTTCTAATCATTTACATATCTCCCCGACATGTATTGTTACGATCCCGCAATTTTTTCTGGATGAGCTAATTTTTTTGTCCATGAGTATATATTAAAGTATTTTTGTACCAAAGATGTACCTTACAAAGATTCAATATGTGACTCGGCAGATATCTATGTGAAACTCCATTTCTGTCCATACTTGCTCCATTATGTCTCTTGTAACAGCAGAAAAAGAATGTACCATTTTTCTTTATTTTTTTCTAGGTACCCAGTATGTAGAGAGTGTTGAAAATTAGCCAGAGAGCTACAATATATTTCAAGTTTTGAAATGTCCGCCTTTCCTGTGTGCACAAAATTGTCAACATGGCGCCCACCAAACCACAAAAAGTCAATTAACTGTTGCTTTGCACTGTAATAATAGAAGTGAAAAACACAATGCCGGTTATCACAGTTCAAAGCAACTATCGGCGACACTTTGGGGTCGATCCACTGGACAAGAACTTAATTAAACGTTAGCAGACTCAACTCATGGAGACCGGTTACCTTGACAAAGGCAAAAACACCGGGCGAATCCTTCCTTGAAATATAGAGTAGCTTTCAGGCTAATTTTCACCACTCTTTATACACTGAGGATCTAGAAAAAGGATACATTCTTTTTCTGCTGCTACAAGAGACACGTTGTTGTGAAATGGAGTTTCGCTTAGGAGGGCGTCCATATTGAATCCTTGGAAGGTACAACTTTGGTATATTACCTTACTTCTGGTATAATACACAGTACTTTAGAGAAACCAGAGAACATTTTTAAAAAATGTATAATCTTTTTCGGAAACCTTGCATATATATATACTACAATAAAATAAAAGTGAAGAAGTTCTAGAACCTATATATATACATATATATATATATATATATATATATATATATATATATATATATATATATATATATATATATATATATATGTGTGTGTGTGTGTGTGTGCGTGCTTGCGTGTGTGTGTAAGTTACCTCTATCTTGTAATGAATTTAGATATTCCTATTCATTATTTTCAATAGGTTTTTCCTCAGTATTATTAACATAAAGGGGGAAGGTTGGCTGGCCCAAAAACATGTTGAATTCCACTTTTATATAAATCAATTTTTATATATAAGCTGTCCTAAGACAGCAATGTTTATAATACTGCAGCATCCATTTTTTAAAATTCGATTACTCATGTGTCCGTTATTGTGTGATTTTCTTACTGTCTCTGTGTTTTTCGATTTTGATTGATAGATGTTCATCTCTCGTTTGTAGAGAATTAGACTAGATATATACTCTCTCTCTCTCTCTCTCTCTGATTTATCAAAATCAAAGCGTTTTTTTAAAAACCCTTACTAATGGGATACATTGTTTAAAATGTGTCAATGTAAAATGAAACGCTAGTAGAAAAAGCAACCGAAATTGTATTAATCTTTTTAAACAGTGATCTTGCGGAAGCTTATTTTGGAATATTTTGAATATATTTTCTTCGTCTTCTGAATATTATCAAATGCTTAGCATCCAAATGTGCAAAATAAGAATGAAAGAAAATATTTTAGAAAATAAAGTAAAATACTTAATTTCTTGAATAAAAAAAACTTGAAAACTCTGGTAGTTTAACACACTTAAGAAGCATTTAGTAAATTGTCATATACTGCCAATTCATCAATTTCTTAATATATGATTATATTAAAAGGTGAATATGGGTCTTAAAATGGTCTTGAACTCATTCGTTCCAACAATTGATTAATGTTTTTTTTCATTGCTGTAATTACAGTATTTAGCTATCTTATCCCAAGCTAATCGTATCCCTTTGGTTAAGATTCATGGAGTGAATTGTTTCGTTTGTGCTGAAGCCAAATCCCCCGTGAGAATTGCCTCCTTACAAATCTCAACCACAAACTAAAGAAGGTGGTAGTGAGGAGAATTGGAATCAATAGAATAACTTTTTTCTTCTTTTCAAATATTTTTCTGTAATATTTTATAAAAGGCATGGGGATTGCTCCAAAAAGGATACTTAAAAGTGAAGAATAGTTTAAGAGAGATAAAATGGGGGTTGGGGAAGGATTGGTGAGGGGCAGAGGTACTGTACATTGTGAGATAATTCTGTGCTATATATCTGCTTAGAATTCTGTAGTTTTCAGGCTTTTAAGAAAGAATAACGACATGTAAATATAGCTTGTAATTTTTCTTCTCTGGTTTTTGAAAAAAATGGCATCCTTTTTTTTTTTGGATGATAATATTTACGGAATTTTTGAAACTTTAATGGTATTTCTTTCTACTGGCACAATCAATCCTTTTTCAGGTTCATTTACCCCCATAAAAATTATTTTACTTTCATTCATTTTAATGTGTAACTAAAATTGTCGTTTATTTTGAAATAACACATCTCTTACATTTCCTAGAGAGTTCTCTAAATTTTTTCCCTAATTTAAATAGGAAGTTGATTTGAGATATTTATTTAGCATTTCTTTTCAAGAATAAGCTTTGAATTTATATTTAGTTATTCATTTATACATTTATATATATATATATATATATATATATATATATATATATATATATCCCTGTCTCACTCATTTCATTTGTTCCCCTTCTAACTTTAAAAATGAGCTCAACAGATTAATTAATTTTATAAAAAAATAAAACTATTCTAGTATGAATAGAGATGTTGATGCTCTTTGAACGTAAGATGACTTTCTCCTGATTGGAATTGACGTCAATTAGAACGAAATTGTCTTGAAAAATAATTTCAGCATTTTGGAAGATAGATTCACTCCCTTATTGCAGCAACTAAGAATTTTGAAGAAGGCTGAATCTTGTAAAATACTCATAGAAAAGAACATGGGAGGGTTATCAGAATGTTGAACAAAATCGATGTAAAACAGTATTCTTTAGAATAGTGCAATACAAAATATTTTTCCTGGAGTTTGTACTTGTGCAATTCTTGAAATTAAGTACATAGCCTTCAGCAATTTATGGTTTCCAAACTTTTTACCATTTTTCGTTAATTAAGTTCTGACACTTTTGAATAAAGCAAAACATTATTTTCCAATCAACTTTAGTCGTTAACTCTTAGAACCTAGGATCTTAAAAAATGTATCAATGAATTGTAACGAAGAATCAATAAAGATTTTCATATAGACGTATGACTTAGTTAATAACTAACTTAGGAATTGTTTTCAAGAATTGATAATCCCTTTGAGAAGTTATGAAGCAAAATTGTATTGCAAATCAAAGCATTTGATAGCATAATTGACTTGCCCAAGGACTGATTTTTATTTGACTTATTTTTGCCAATATTTTTTCTTTGCGTTTCTTACTCATATCTCTCTTACGAAGTATGATTAGAATGTTTATATATTTATAAAAGGGACATTGTGGAAATAAGTTATAAATAATCCACAATAATCATGTTAAGTTGGGAAAATAATCATAAAAATGTTAATTGTGAATTTTAATCATTAGAGTTTTAAAAAAGGTATTCCAAGTAATTACAAAAACAAAAAGCATTTGTATTTCGTGTTTATTTTTTGAATACACATTATTTTAATTAAGAGGAAATCTTTTTGGATTACAATAGAGATATTCTAAGAATAATAACACCTTAGTGAATTGCTTTCTCATCAGATGATCCAACTTGGACTTCCAAAGCCCCATTCCAAAGCATCGTAATGCAACAGTGGTCATTGATTGTTAGCACCGGAAGTTAGTCGAAATCAATCACACACATGGTGGTGACATTCGTGATGGGTCAATGACTCTGGCATAAATCAACGGATAAAATGAATCTCTCCGTTGCTATGCGACCAGGAGATGATAAATTGAGACCGAAAGAGTTGTATCATACATTGAACCTGGATGTTCTCGCAGAGCTCAGGATTTTCATTGACTTGGAGCATTTTCTTTCAACAATTATTTGTTACAAAAGCAGTTATTTAGGTAGAGATCCATTTGATCATTCAGTCAAATATCAAAAGAATGATTTTCATGGCTAATGATGAAATAAATTTCTTATAAAAGAAGAAATTCAAAGATACATTTTTTTTAATTTCATTTCATTTTGTGTCGCCCTTTGCAGTAACACGAGAGCTAATCTCGTCATTTTAAAAAGCAACGAGGACGAAACCTGAGCTTCTCCAGATTTCAATACTAGGTGAAAGGATGTATCAACTGATTTAACGTGCTCTCTACAAAGTAAGGTTTCAATACCACTCAAATTCCATTCGACCCCAAGCTTGTGACCATGACCCTTCACTCTCAAGGCTATGCATTTTCTATAGAACTCTAGGCATGGTCTCTGTAGTTCTATAGATGCATCCTAACTATGGAGTGAATGAACTATCTCCTATTAAAGTATCGGATTTCTGCTAAAAACTATTTGATTCAACTGTGGGAAAAATTTTGTTTTGGCTTCATTTCTAGTTTTTCTACGTCTAGTTAAATAAGGATAGTCTTCATTCCCGTTTTTAATTGCCGTTTGGAACAAAGACGCAGAAAAAAGCTGAAGAGTTCTCAACCATACGTTGAAAGAGTAAACGTGCTCCTTGCTAAGGGATTCTTTTCTCTTTCTCTAACTCTACATGAAAGTAAGATGAATAATTAACATTTTGTCCTTAGAGGCCTTCCGTTTGAAATGAATTGTTACATTCTCCTCCACTCGAAGGGAATAATTTGTCAATGTTCAAAATTCTCATTCCTACACCAAATCGTTAGGAATCACATAGTGTGCTAGGTTTCAAATTCCAGAAATTTGGATGGAAAAAGTCGAATTTATTGGGACTTGCAACACTTGAATAAAAAGCATGGGGACGTTTAAGGGGGATGAGTTCATTGAAAAGTGGACACGTGGATATTTTTCGTAGATTAAACAGGCCAACTGAATTATTGCATACACACACACATTTATATATATATATATATATATATATATATATATATATATATGTATATGTGTGTGTGTGCACGCGCGCGCGCGCGTGTGTAAGGATAATTAAATTAGAGAGATCTAAAAAACAAAATCCCCTATTTATTACTTAACTTTTATGTCCCGTTGCATCTCTTTCTTCAAGTCTTAAATTAAAAAAAAAACCTAATTATATCTCACTGCAGATATTCTCTTTCTCCTAACACAACACTTTTAATCCCAGATTATTATTTTTTATAGTTCCCATCCTTCACTTTCGAGTAGAACAAATAAACTATAAAGAGCTATCTAATAGTTCTGGAGGTAAGTAGTCAGCCCAATTAAAATCTTCCCTTAGCGCCCGCTTTCTCTTAGCGTAAGACGTGTCGATTGCTCGCTGAATAAAACTGTTTTGACAAAAGATTGGTTGACTTGAAATATTATGTATATATTTGCTGGATTATTGGCAAATTTCTAAGGGTATTTGATGATTGATTGATGAGACTCTGATTTTTACTAAAACTAACGTTTAATGTTGGACAATTGATACAGTTCTACTCACTTCTACAGACGTTTACGTAGATTATTATAGATTGGCATTTGGACTATAAAACTTCTTTTCCTTAGCAACAGTCCGAGAACAATTGATGACATTTAATCTTCGCGATAGTCTTCAGTATTTAGGTGATGGGAGTGACCTTCTCTTACGAACAACATATGTCTGGACCCCACTCGGTCGCAGTTCCGCTGGCTCCCTTTTTCTCAGCAGATGATCCTCGAACTTCACGTCCTCTGTCTCCCCTCCAGTCCTCCTTTCCTCACGTTAACTCGCTGAGTCACCAGCGCTCATATTCCACATATATCTATATAACTAAAAGGGAGGGTTTTCGCGTCAGATAGACCACCTAACCGGATCATCTGCTCTTGGATTTCAGTGTCATGGGCCATGAAAATTGAGATGGACACAGCAGGTCTTGGCTCTCTATGGGCTATTGCGTCAGTAGGTATTTAGTTTACATATAATGTAATGAAATAAATTAATAAACATAATGAATATCCTACAAAATAAAGAATGACACACTGAATGGCCAAATTATTATGACTAACCCATCAAAACATCATTGCACCACCTCCATGGATTCTTCTTGGTCATGTAGTCTAAGAAATGATGTTAAGTGTTATGAAGAATCTAAGACCTTAGCCGATGGATTGCACTTTCCAATGCCTTTAAATTGGCTGGAACAGGATCCAGTTGCTTGATGCTCCTTTCGATTCACCACATAGATTCTCAATTGGATTGGGATTTGGCTATTGTGCAGGCCAACTAAGCTAAATAAAATCTCTGTCATGCTCTTCGAATCATCTTTGGACAATACCAGCTGTATGGCAGGAAACAATGTTTTGCTGAAAGTTTTCTACCCGTTAGGGCACACGATTAACTAAACTAACACATATTTGGTACACCATTATCTAACCATTAACCATTGTCTGCAATAACAATTAAATAACCTTGAGCTTTCAGACGTTCTTCTATATGAATCATAAGACGGATGCAATACGAATAAAACATCGCCTTCGTCATAATATTGCCTCCATCAGTTGGAATATTTTTGGTAATGCAATGAGTTAATGCTGCTAAATAAGTTAATGCTTTCCTCCTCCGGTCAACTATTGTCCTATCCTCGTGTTTCTTTGCGTATTCGAGATACCTGTTCTAGTTCAAGACTGATTTTAGAGGCGTTCGAAAAGGTGGTTGGCTACCATAGCATATACGGTGTATTGTGCAACAAACAGTTCCTTCAGAAACGTTAAAAATTGCTCCTGGATTAAGATGTTCTCCAATTTAGCTCACGGGTGCCCTTGTATTGGACTGGAACAATTTTCGCAACTCTCCTTTTCGAGCGATCATTCAGTAGACTGTGACGACCAGAAGCCGGACTTTTAGAACCGGATTTTGCTTAGTAATCATCTCTCTGTAAATATTAATAACTGCTACTCTCGTATATTTAACAAGTGCTGCCGTTTTTTTCATACTGCTTTGGACGCTTTGAGTGTCTAAAAACAAACATCCTGCGTTCAAATTCAGTTATATCGTGGGTTTTCCCCATTTTGTCACAAGCAACACAATGTAATTAATGCTTCACCACCCTTAAATTTTCTTTTAATAGCTATCTCACCTTCTACTGGCAACAATATGAAATTCTGCTTGTCTTCTGTATAAGTGTCAAATAGTCATAATAATTTGACCACTCAGTATATATATATATATATATATATATATACAAATAGCTATAAAACCTAAGTATAACTAGTCAAGATAGTATAAAATATTAGCCACAGTAGTACAATAGAAAACTCCTAGCCTTAGGAACCAAGATTTCAGGTTTAAACAAAGTTTTGGGGCTAGCGAACCTTCAACTGTAGTTAACTTATAATCTGACTCTGGGCCATAGGGAGAGGAAGGAATTATATATATATATATATGTGTGTGTGTGTGCGTGTGTGTGAGTATGTGTATTGTGTGTATAGAGTGGGGCAAATAAAAGTGGCCCGGAGAAACGAGTTGAGTATTACAAAGAATCACGCCAAAAGAAAGAAAATAGTGCACTAACCTGCTTATAACTTAGTAAATGTTGAAAATGACCACGATTCATCTATTGGCATCTTTAGGCCCTGGTCAACAATTTGCGGAAGGCATATCAAAGGTTATCTGCTAGAACTGCAACAATCTCATCAGAAATGTTCTGCTGAAGTTCTTGAAGACTGTGAGTGTTGTTTCTCGATACTTCTTAGATTTGAGGAACTCGCCAAAAAAAAGTAATCCCACACTGACAGATCACGTGACTTAGGTAGCAAGTAAGGGCCGAGACCAAACATGCCTCTGTTAACAACTCTGTCAGAAGTGATAATTGTTTAAATATGATCAATGTTTCAGCAAGATGTTTAGGTAGTTGTAACTGTATCTTTTTTCCCCTCAGTTAATGCTGCTACAAGTTAATTAAAAATGCTGGAAAGCTGCTGCCATCTGAGGAATTTAGATGAGCTTAATAATTTAGCTTTCAGACACTGCACCTATTTTCTGATCATACAATGGTGTTTCGTGGAAGTTACGTGGATGGATTCTCCACTGCCAAGAACCTGCCATTCTGTGAGTTGACATAGCCCTTAAGGTGAACCAAGCCTCATCAGAAATAAGGAAAAGATCCATGTCTAAGCATTCTCACAAAAAAGCTTCATGTGTAATAGTATCCACTTGTCCGTGCCACCTTTATTTGCCCCATCATGTATATATACAAGATGTGGCTATTAAATAACGAGACTCACGTTGTTAGAAAGAAAATAAGCTCGCACCAAGCGCTGGTGACCAATAGCTATGTAGCATGAAACCTTTTCCTTCGAATTAATGAACCCAACGAATTTTTTCGAGTCCCTTGGTTTCTCTTAGTGAAAAAATGTGTCGATTGCTCGCAGAATAAACTTTTTTTACAAAAAGTCCTCGTTGCTGACTTAAAACAAAAGATATTCAAGTCCACAAGATCATGCTCCTGAACATGGATTTCAAATTTTTAACTTAAATTTGTTCTTAATTGCAAACGCATTTTAAAAAACCAACGCCAAGTTTCCCAACTATCGTAAAATTGCTGTAGAGGACTATTATCGAACTCCAAAAGATGTTTTTCTCTGACCAGGGTTGCCTGAACGCAAGAAAGTTACTACTGCGAGAAATAAGCAGAGCTTTTAGATGGTGAAAAAAAACCACACTTGAGCTTTAAAAAAATGGAAACATGTATAATAATACCGTGAATTTGAAAAACATTGAATACATCATTGAAAGACCAACATCGAATGTTATATTAAAGAACAAACATTGAATACAATTATTGTATCATACCAATGAACAACATAAAACAAAGGGGATTACCGTCCACCAAAAATCTGTGAGTTAGAAATAGAAGTCAATGAAGTAATTCCTTTTCATTGAAACGATAGTGCAGTGAGTGGCGTACTCAGACATTTTGGTGAAGAGGAGTAATAGGATATGTGCTTAAAAGTATGTACCGTACAATTCGGTGTATAGCGTGCACCTATACTTTAAAGCTGCATTTTTTAACTTTAAGGTCTATTCGCTGTATAGCGTGCACCCCCTTTTTTACGAAGGAATTTGCAAAGGACGTTAGCAATGCCACCAATGCATTCAAGGCCATTGATTTGAGGTATTATCCCGGGAGTTTGAAAAAATAGTAGATTTCCAGAAAAATGACCTTTTAAGTTCATAAGGTATGACATTTCTTTTAAATAAACAGATCTTTGTAGAAGTCTACACTTTTTTTATGTACATCTCTTTTTTTTTGATTTTTGAAGCTATCATTTTTTTACCCGGAGTATAACTCCCACCCTTAAATTTCCATCTTATTTTTGGTGTTCAAAGTGCACGTTTACGCCGGATTTTACGGTAGTATATTTAGAGTTAAGTGATATTGTTTATGTTATGAAAAAGAAAGTAGAGTTATTACAAGTTTTGCCAAATTTTACTGTGCATTATTTTATTTTAAAATGTTAAACGGTCTTTCATTTGTGATAGTTATTTTTGTTTGAAGGTATCCAACTGGCTTAAAATCATCATTTTCATCAAAACAATCAAAATTTGTTTTTTAATCTATTTTTGTAGCATATGTTTAAGCTTTCTAAAAATATCTTACTTTTAACTGAGTCAATTAGAAAAAAAAAATGCAGCTGTTTTTGTTTGGGGTAGTAAGCCGAAATCGAAACTAGAATTTTAAATCCGAAACCGGGAGTGTAAGCTTTTGGTTGATTTTCACCCGCAAAATACAATTTTTATTCATTTAAAATATTTTAACAAATTATTTTCCTGTTTAGTAAACTTTATTTCACTTCCTAAATGTTTTAATATATAAAATATGTATAAAATATAAAATATATGTATTTCGTTATAAAATATGCAACATTTAACTGAGATTGCAATGCTTGTTTTGATTTAAACTTCTTTTTATCATTTATGTTCTAAATTAGAGCTCTTTATATCTTTCTTATTAGTATTTTTATATAGAGTTATAGTTATTTTTTATTAAATTAAAGTTGTCATGTGAGGTCAAAAAAGAAGAGATTTCCTGAGAGCAGAATTTGTTGAAATACGTTGTATGAAAGAAAAATCATCGAAGCTTTCAAATTCAGTTATTAAGAGGTCTCAGGGGTGTTCAATTTCTCTAGAAGGCTGAAAATATAAACAATTTACAAACAAATATAGTTCTTTTTAATTTAAATTAAATAGTTCGAATCTCTTACACATTATTTATAAAGGAATGGGGCTTCAGAAAAGTATAAAATGCTTAAAATATAATCATAATTTTCAAAATTATAAGCATATGAATAAAAGAAACTTTTCTAAAAGAAATATTTATTAAATTGTACGTCGCGCATGCTATTTTCTAAAATATTAGCTTTAATTACTAGCTTTAAAATGATTTATAAAATTAAATGTAATATTATTACACTGTAGCTGTTTTTATATAAATAGAATAATAACTTACATTTTTTTAAAAAATGAAAATGATACAATTTTAAAAAATATTTAAGAAATTGCAATATTTTACAAATATTTTGAAATACTAAAGATATATAATATTAAAATTAGGTAGGGTTTAAATAGTATGATGTATTTTATAATTCTATAAAGGTTTATACATCAGAGGCTAATATTTTAGAAAATAGCGTGCGCAACGCAAAAAATACTTCATATTCGTAATAGAATTTTCATATGCTTATGATTTTTAAAATTATAATTATACATATATATATTAAACTTTCTATACTTTTCTGAAACCCCATTATTTTATAAGTAATGTGTAAAAGATTCGAAACATTTAATTTAAATTTAAAAGAATTCTACCTGTTTGAAAATTGTTTATAGTTTTAGACCTCTTGAGAAATTTAACACCCCTGAGATCTCTTAATTCTATTAAAAAGACTTATACGGGTCATTGCGATCAAAATTTCCTAAGAAATTGTCTTGACGGGAAAACTCAGAACTGCAATGAAAGTCTTAACAATGTCGTGTGGAGTACAATCTCGTAAAAGACCTTTGTTGAGCTACAAACCCTCAGGGTAGGGATTTCTATTGCAATAGTACTTTTCAATCTGGATTTGCTAATCTGTTATCTCTACTGCAAAAGTTAGGAGGGGAATTTTGGTACCTCGACAATACGAGAATAGTTGATTAGGGGCATTCTAAGCCAGCTAAGAAACTGTTTTTTACACACACACACACACACACACACACACACACACACACACACACACACACACACACACACACACACACACACACACACACACATATATATATATATATATAATCCTACAATCTTGGTTCCTAAGACTAAAGTGTTTATCATTTTTCCTATTATATATATGAAATAATTTGATTTGACTTAGGGCATTTGAATTTGTAATATGATACTTAGGATGGAATTAATTAATTTGTTGCAGTCGTTGAGGGACGAGGAAGCTTGCTATTTTTAGATCCACATTTGGTTTTACGCAAACAAATAACGAACCCAGGAAATATTGAAAACAAATACAAATGTACAAACACAAGAGTACATCCTAGACGTTTTGCAAAAGCATTCATTGTTCGCTCACGAGATGAAAAACTTGCATAGTCTTGGTATACAAGAAGTTGCTGGAATCATATGATTTCCGATAAAGGCTTTTCGGAATATATATTTCAATTGAAATTTGTGGTCATTTCTTGTTCAGGAGATAAAATAAAAAATTACTTCTCACGTAAGGTCTTCGAGAGCTCAAGACCACTATGAATTCAAATCCCACGAGAGAAAATTTAAGTCAACTATTACATAAACTTTTATTCTTTAAAATAATATACTTGATAATTATTTTATAAACTTTCCTTCGTGTATTAGAAATTATTCAAAGAATTTTTCTTTCTCTTATGATGTGTTTCAATAGATTTTCTTCAACATACTTTATAAATGACTTTACAATCAGCACTTTCAGTTACGGGGTCTCAGGGATATTAAATTTCTCTAGAGGTCGGAAAAAATAAACAATTTTCAAACAGGTATAATTCTTTTAAATTCAAATTAAATAATTCGAATCTTTTGCCCCTTATTTATAAATGAATGGGTCTTCAGAAAAGTATATAATGTTTAAAATATAATCATAATTTTAAAAACTATAAGCATATGAAAATAAGAATCTTTTCTATAAGAAATATCTATTAAGTTTTAGGTCGTGCATGCTATTTTCTAAAATAGTAGCTCTAATTACTAGCTTTAAGTTGATTTATAAAGATAAATGTATTCTTATTACACTGTAGCTACTTTTATATAAATAGAATAACAACTTACATATTTTATTAAAGAAGAAAATACATTTTAAAAAAATATATAAGAAATTTCAATATTTTACAAGTATTTTGAATTACAAAAGATATATAATACTAAAATTAGGTAGAGTTTAAAGAGTATGATGGATTTTATAATTCTGTAAAGTTTTATACATCAGAGGGTACTAATTTAGAAAATAGCGTGAGCAAAACAAAAAATACTTAATATTTATTATAAAATTTTCATATACTTATGTGATTTTTAAAATTATTATTACATTTTTTAAACAGTTTATACTTTCCTGAAGCCCCATTTTTTTATAAATAATGTGTAAAAGATTCGAATCATTTAGTTTGGATTTGAAAGATTATACGTGTTTGAAAATCGTTTATATTTTCAGACCTCTAGAGAAATTGAACACCCCTGAGACCTCTTATATCTTAAGACAGCGATTCTCGAACTATGGAGCACGCCTCCCTAGGGGGGGGGTGATAACCCTGTGGGAGGGGACTCGAATATATAGACCATCGAAAATTAAAGATTATTTAAGAAAATATTAATTTACTGTAACATTTACTTCAAATGCATATTCATGAAACAGTGCTTCTCAAACTTTCAATATTCGCCCATCAATATTCAACCCAATATTCAATCATCATTTTCATCGCTCCCCCCTACATACAATAACAATGTATTGAATTCAATAAAACTATACTTTGACACTAAAGCTATAACACTACTTTACCCTTTTATATGCTACCAACGTATATAAACGTCTCGATCTGCCAAAACATTAATTTTCTGGACGTATATATACGTCTTTCCTAAGTATGATCTTTTCTATGCACTGCTATTCATAAAATTATTCTGAAGGATTTGGAATGCAATAAAAGGACTTTGACAGTGTTTGCAAATGATTTACTCATTTCAGAGGAGTTGCTTATTTATTCCTTTTCTCCACCTGCTCCCCCCAAAAAACATCAAAATACTCGCGACTAAGTGGAAAAGGGTGGCATTGGGGAGAGAATCACGTCACTTTAAATCGGCAGTTAAAGAATTAGTTATAAACCGTGCACAAATTATCAAGATAAGTGTAAATACAAGCCCATGAGGTCACTGATAATTATCCAACTTGTTCTTAACTTAATATTGTTAAATTAATAATGAAGTACATTGCAAAGTACTGATACATTTATAAGTGTATTATATCAGTGTAAACGTGTATTTTATATTTTATTATATCAGAAAGTATTTTGTTTGCTTACTTTGAGTAAATTTATAATTTTTTAAATAATCTTTTCTTTTCGACTTTTCAAAATGCTCGCGCCACTCTCATAGAGTTATCACGCCCCTCCCCCCCCCCCAGTTTGAGAAACGCAAACTTAAAAGTAATGCATAAAAAATTTAATACTCCTCTTGATAATTTGTATGGTTTGTAATTAAGGTCGTATAGTAACTTTATCGTCGAAATACATTATTATTGCATTTAATACATTGTTGTTGTATGGTTGAGGCGATGAAAAATATGATTGAAAATGGTCGCAAACTTTTAAAGTTTGAGAAGCACTAATTTAGTATGATAAAAATGCAATTTATATGACAATGTTGTGTAGTGAGTGAGTGAGTGAATGTTGGGTTTTATGGCGCACGAGCCGACAATGTTGTGTAAGGATATTAAGTTGTGTAAGTATATTAATTATATAAATAATGCCACTTCCTCGTCATTCCTGCTTTTATATCGCTTACAAATAAAATGAATTTTTTGATAGATTGAGTTGATAGCTTCCGGATCTCTGAATAGCACTGAATGGAATTCATTTTATTGTCTTTTTATTGGCAAATAATACTAGCTACGGAATGACATTGGAATATAGGATTACTCTCACTTCTAAGTGTATCCACTTAGAGCCAAATTCAATTTGGGGGGGAGGGGTTATATATATTATTTCTCAACTCTCTTACCCTTATATTCTGTTAAACTTAGTTTCTGAATCTGAATTATTTTTCGAATCTACTCACACACCCACATTCTCTGTTCCTTTTTTATCCATATATGAAATACAATGAAACTAATATTATATCGTTCCAATTGAGAGAAACAACTTGAATGTCTTCAATAAGACTCAAACATTGTCTCTCAGAATCCCTTGTCTAAAAAAGGGAAGATAGTGAGTGAAATGCTACTTTTTCCCCTTGTTTTATAAACACATTTGAAGTAAACGCCTCAATGACCATCCGAAGCGGTGATCCTTTTCAAGTATTCACTCTATATTTAAACAAACCATCACTTAATATTTTTCTCACATTTTGCATTGGAAGTACGAGGCTTGCATCCACTTTTCAGCCGTAACTGATTTTTAATCTCGTTTCTGGTCTACTTTCTAAAATAATTAATGCTAGCTGAAAAGTTATGGTCACAAACTAGTAGACGACGATTCGTGACCACCTTGCAGAGGGTTGATGCTGGGTAGCTGAAAGTTTTCACCTTGACGTGGTGTGGAGATCCGGAGGCCAGTTCAGGGGTCGTCACTTGACCCAGATTCAAAAGGACGAATCGTAACAGACCTTTTGTTAATAAGAAATCCTATCAACTCTCCTTTCCAATTGGTTCAATAAAGCTATACACTTGTCGTAATTTCCCAGAAATGTTCACATGAGAAATGGATTGGGTTTAGTTTCAGTGATTATCGCTGTCGTAGCTAGTCCTGAGAGGGCCCTATATCAAAACTCCTTGTGGTGCTTCCTTTTTCTTTTGAAAAAAAATATAATCGTATAAATAAAGCTTATTTTAAAGTGTTGAAATAATTACACATAGTCACACGTATTAAAAAGTTTTTACTTAAAAACTAGTTTAATAGGTACTTTTCTCGATTTTTTCCGGCAAACTCATTCATAATAATAACAGTAGTAGCACAAATGATGATAGTTTTTCAAGTTTTTCTGTTTCCATTGACGGAATTGCCAAGTTCGATAACCAATTCTGTGTCCCATGAAAAGTTCTAAAATTATTTTATAAAAGATTGCGTACAAAAATATTTTTAATTAATTAAATTTTCTAATATAGAAAAAAGACTTAAAAATTCAACTGAAGCTTAAACATGAACTCATCAATTATTGGGTATCAAATGGAGAGAAATGAAGGAAAAAAAATAAAAATATTATAGATAAAAGAGAGCATATTTAGGAATTTAGAGGGAAGCAGGATCAATGAGGATTGATCTGGTTCTGTGAAAATTAATATCAGGAGTATATTTTTCGATATACTATAATTAATTTACTTTCCAAGTTGTCAATTTTATTAAAGAAATTGGTAGCATTTCTCCTGATCGCTTGTGGTATTTCACTTGCGGTTCTGACATTTGTCATAAACCAGGAGCGTTAAGAACTTGCTTGACAATTCAACTTTTTCTAAATAATTCATATGGGTCTTTGGTGCATTTCCCCAAACAGGGAAAGTGAAGGTCAGGATCGGTTTTAGTAGCAGGGAGTAGATAAGCATTGCGTTTCTATCACTTAATTTTGATATTCTGGAAATTAAGGGGAAGAGTTTAGGCGCGGCTTTTTTAAATTTTTCTCTAATAAAAGTTACATGTTTTTTAAAAGTGAGAGTTTTATCAAGGTCATACCTAGGTATTTAAGGATTCTATTCTCTCTCATGTAGATGTCTGGAGCTTCTTTTTTTTTTGTATCGAGCGAAAAATAGTTTTCAGTTGGTGAACAAGTGGTCAAGCTGTGTTAGGTTATCATAATGTATAAGATGGGTTCTTTGTGTTGACAAAGTCAGTATACATACAAATTTCAGTGTTGTTAGTGGTGGGAATGTCATTGACATTGTGCCAGACGCGGTCGAATGCTTTTTGTATATCTAGAAACCAGTGTACATTTTCTTTTTCTTTTCAGATTGAATATACTCTAATGTTCTGATTAACTGGTGAGGGCTGGAGAGCTGTGGTCGAAAGCCGTGCTGCTCCGGAATTAAAATTTGATTTTAACTAAGATGATCATTTAATCTATTAAGGGAGATCTTTTCCGCCAATTTACTAAGAGCTGGTAGTAGAGAGATTGGCCTGTATTTTCAGCAAGGTTTTTACCAAGCTTTGAAATAAGAACAATCAATGCAGTTTTCCAGGCACTCGGAAAGTAATTAATATGAAGAATATCATTAGCAATGTTTGCAATTTTAATAACAGAGAAAGAAATTCGACTTTTTTAGCATTTTATTTGGGTTGCCATCTCTCCTTGGGGATTTTTGAATTTGAATCATTTTTTTTTGAAAAATAATCTCCGGGGGGCTAAAATTGAAATGGGGGAAGCTCGAACCCCGGTCGCCTGGTTGCCTAGTAGGAGCACTGCCCACTTCACAGACAAACCGGTTGTAAGTAGCGTTAACCTGGCATCACTCTCACGAAAAAAATGTACTAAATTTCTCGCGCAGGGCATCTCAAA
Organism: Trichonephila clavipes; assembly: GCA_019973935.1. Taxonomy (NCBI): domain Eukaryota; kingdom Metazoa; phylum Arthropoda; class Arachnida; order Araneae; family Nephilidae; genus Trichonephila; species Trichonephila clavipes. The sequence continues at coordinate 1,496,358 of BMAU01021243.1, read as the reverse complement.
CCCAAGAGTGTTGCATTCTGTTTTCACAATAAAATTTGTATACAAAGGTGGAAAAGGAAGAAAAGTAAGAAATACAATATGTTTATTATACTTTTTACTCGTAAATTTAGTTTTCTGTTATTTTTACTATAGGGCAATCACTATTTTCTCTATACACTCCTTCAGTCTTTGTCGCCAGTGAGAGCGATGTTTTTCACTGGATCTTAATTTTTTTTTTAAATTTCGTAGAATCAATGCTTGATGGTTTCTACCTTCTTTACATTCCTCTGTACGCTCAGTTAAGTTAAGACAGATACAATTTTAGATTTCAAACAAATCCCATGTGGAGGGTACTGTAGAGGAATCCATTCTATCGCCACTATGCATCGTTGAAAGTAGAAGACAATTTTTCTTGAGTGTATTGAAATTAATTGTTGTAACTTTTTAAAACTAAACATGTAGGAGTAAACTTCTCAGTTCTTTAAATTCAGAAATTTCTGAATTTCTTTTTTATTTTCTCTTGTTGATCCAGCAATAGTTTTTCTTTTTTCAAAAGTTCATCTGAAAGTGGATAAGATAAGTATTACCAGTTGTCTCCTTTAAAATTCATTCTTACCAAATGTTTTTGCATTTCTACATATAAAACATTTATTTTCAACAGTGTCTCCCTCTTTTAAATCTCGATCGAGTTCATTGGAGGAATCATACTTGCTATGAAACTCTTCATCATTTGATTCTTCCTCATCATCACCGTGGAAGAGACCTTTTTCATCCGAAAATACTGTTAAACTCTATCTATTAAATACTGTATCAGTTAAATTACTTAAATATCATATTTATTCATCCTAACTGCACCCTAGCATAAAATAGATTTAAAGTGTGTTCATGCATTCAGAATTGTAACTGCGATTTACGTGCAGGGTATGACATACCCAAAGAGTCGGTATCCAAAAATATATATTTAGAATTCACCTACAAGCTGTCACCCAGCCAGTATGGTGGCTATGACCCTCGGCTTGTAACCGAGTGGGTTCGAATCCCGGGTAAGACTTGGTTGTATCTTCTTCGGGAAAGAAGTCGGTCTTTCGCCTGAAATCGATTCCCGTCTCGAAAGGAAAAACAGCGCACCTCTTCTTGTTATATGCTGGGATCTCATCGTTTGTAATAATTCTGTATTCTTCTGTGGTTGTGTTATATGTTTCTGTTCATCTGTCTTTCGTATGTATCCCTGTAATAAACACACGACAACAACCTACAAGCTAAGGGCTCCTCAAAGAATAGAACCTTAAAGTCAGTGACACGAGAAGCTATCCATTTTCCAAAAAAAGTTTAGAAGGAGTGTTGAAAAAAGCTAGACGGTGGGTGTGACATACCCTGCGTGAGAAGTGCTGGGTTAAGAAAAAAATTTGTCAATGACGTGCTATTCAGTGGTGTAGCGTAGGGGATGAAGATGGTGCCATGGGCCCGGGCGGCATACGAAAAAGGGCGGCGGAAAGCACCATGATATTTAAATTCAAAAAATATTTCAAACTCCAAAACCCGCGACGAAACTGATAGAAACGAGTGAAAGCTGTAATGCACGAACAGATACAGGAAGTCTATTAGTCGCTATGCAATTGAATTAATTTTTATGTTATTTAGGCTTCTGGTAACCGATACTGTGGGAAGTCAATGATGCTCAAAATTATTTGCCAACAGAGGAACTAAATACCCATCAATGTGCTCAAAAAATATGTGCTTTACAGACCGTATTAGAAGCAAAACGATAGGAATTCGTGGATGACGCTTTAATATATGCTAAAAGTTTATGTGAAGAGCTTCAAACTTCTTTTGAATCCCCAAGATGAATTAGCAGAAAGCATATATTTGGCGACGGAAGTAAAGATTTTCAGTTATCATACGAAGATGACCTTAGGCGAACAATGTTTTCTTCAATAAGTAACTACTGAGAGTGAGTGAAAGTGAAATGCTAAGTGAAAGTAACTGCTGAAATTCGAGAAAGATTCCAACGGTTACAGAAACTAGCGCAAAACTATGTTTCTTTAAGGCCTAAAGTGATATTCAGCATGGACGAACTTAACTTAATCAAGCTCCTCAAGACATTAATAAAGAATAATTCCAACTTAAGCGCGTACGTCTACAAGCTTTCGTAGCTGCAACATAACTGTAAAATTTCAGGCTATAAAAAATAACTCATTAGGTCCGACTCTCTGGGCTTATTAAAACATATTATTGAGTCCAAATTGAAGATGGCTTACATTGTCATAATGTTGACAATGTTTTTAACATCTGCTCTCAGTAATGCCAGTTTTGAGAGAAGCTTCTCTAAGCTAAAATGAATCAAAAATTATCTCAAATTGACAGTGTCCACGTTTAGGATAACAAATTTAGCTGTTCTGGCAATTGAACATGACATACATATTGATATTGACAATTGTATAGAAGATTTTGTTATGAAAAAAAAACACACGAAAAGCGCATTTTAACCAATCAAACATTTTAAAGCTGTTTTTTTTAATTTTACTAATTTTCTTGACTAGTAATTAAGATAGAGAGGCGACAAATTTCCGGTCGGCCCTCGGCGGCTAAAGCCCACGCTACACCACTGGTGTTATTGTGCTACCAGAGTAAGTGTTATAAATATCATTTCACTGAAATTGATTCGCAAACGAATCAGCAATGTATCCAGATTTATCAGTGCGGATACCTTGCGGGCCATTGAGGGTTGAAAGTTTGGGGGAAAATGTGTACATATTTCATAAAGAATTTTCATCTGTATTCAGGATCCAATGCGTATCATCTAAAGACTTTTGTCTGTATTTGTTAGCCATTCGTTTAATTTTGTTGCCAAGTCTTTTTAGAGTAATTTTATCATTTGGGTGTCGGGTGAATTGCCAGATTTTTCTGGCTACTATTACAAATGGTTTACCCGATTGATTCCCAGGCTTAGAAGCTGATTTATGAGCAAGTAGAGGTTGTTGTGTGATATCGGGAATTTTAGCATCTATGTCATCTGGGCTATTGGGAGTTATAATATCCTAACCTTTGCTATTTTTGACTTGGTTTTTAAAAATGTTCCAATTTGTGTATGTTTCTGAAGGTGGTGGTGAGAATTTTGTGGAATCTAGAAAAGTTATTTTAACTGGGTTATAATCGGAGCTAAGCTCCGGAATGGAGGGGATATTGCATGGATAGCAGATATTTTTCATGATCTAGAAAAGAGAATGTCCCATGCTCAAAGTGGGTATGAGTGGGTTAATTTTCTTAAAGTCTCAATCATATATTTTTTTCAATTTTTGACTTTAAATTTCTTAATAGCAAATTTTTTCTTCCGTCCCTTAAATCATGGTAAATTACTCATTAATGTTCAACACCAACAATTCTAATAGGGGATTATGACCTCAACTGAGATCATGTGCCCCGATGATCATTCTACGCATTCAAGCTTCAGTCTTTTATTTTTATATAATGTTCGTCAGAAAATTGTTTCCTCTATTCGAGTTTTTCGTGCATCTCCAATGTGCATGTTTTGTGTTGAAATAGAGGTAAAAGGAAATAGAGGTAAAAGGAAGATTTAGAGGTGTGTCAAGGTTGGTGTGTAGTGTTATGACTGGAGAAAACGGGGGAGATATCGACTGAGGAAACAAAAAGGGCTTCCCAATCAATGGGGTTAAGTGCCCTGTAACTGAGGGGTGGGTACGTGAAGGTGATGAATGTCTTTTTATAAGGATTACAGTCCCCCCACTAGGGGAGGCGCCTGTTGTTTCTGTAAATGGAGGAAGGGCGAAAGAAAGCTCAGGTCCATGTCCTGTTTCTTGTAAAAGAATATCGGGGGAATGCTTTTTAACGAAATCTCGTAACTCGACGATACGAGATCTCACACCGTCCATGAAATAACATTGATCTCGAAAAGCGTTTATTCATTAAAAATATTTAGAGAATTTGAGGTGGTGCTAATACTTTGGATGAGAATATTTAATTTATCGAGAACAATTTCTGTTTTACTAGATTGCTCCATTGCTGAGTACAGTGGCGAACTCTACTAAAACTTGAATTACGTTAAATTCGTTAGATGGCTGTTTATTTTTGTTTTTATTAGCATGGTTAGTACGCGTTTCGGGATCGTTCATCTTTTTCGCTGATTCTGACGACCCTTCGTTTTGTAGCGTCACTTGGTCGATAATATTACAAACATTGTTGGCATAACTTGGCGGGACGACAGATTTGGAGCACACGCGGTAGTCTGATTTTTATTTTTGTTATCGTTATTAGATTTTCCTTTCTTGCTCCTTGGGTATTTAGGGCAATCAGTCGAAGATGAGGCCACATGCCTGTTTGGTTCGCAATTTATGCAAGTGGGATTTTCACTTTTTTCTTTAATAGGTCAATTTCCGGTCTTATGATTTTCTCTACTCTTCAAGCAACTTAGCTTCATTTCCGGAAAAAAATTGTCCTATGTTGAAACAATATGTATGTGTGTTCCTGATTTTATTTTAATTATTTAATGAAACATGTATACATTTAAGATTCCTGATAAATGTAAGTAATTTTTAAAAGCAATCTTCATTCCATATTGTTGTTGGTGTCGTGTATAAAAAAAGTTCAGAGGTTGTAATAAAATAAGATATTGCTAGAGGCATGAATCACTGTCATGGCAACATCCATGGCACGATCTGAGTCGTGCCATGGAAGTCCTATGGCATGGCTTAAAAGATTGTGGAACTCTTTTTTTACTCTACAAATGGAGTATCTATTTTGCGTGGTTTGTTTCATGTAGCGCATTAAGGGAATTGATGACAACTAATTTAATACCTTACAAGATATCGAGATGGCGTGGTTACTGCAAAATTTTGGGTACAAGTATTTGTCTAAAGATTTCCAACATATGCAATGAATTTCTCTCTCGGGTACTCCTTTCAATAAAATTCTCCCCTTTCAGCTAAATGAGACATGCACTAAGGACTGGGGACTGAGGGAGGATCAAAATCTTAAAACTGGTTAAAAAAATGCTAGTTTCTCTTTTTCAAGGTGGTGGAAGGGGGTTAAAACAGCAGTGAATCTTGACCATGTAAGTGTTATCATTTCTGGACATATATCAGTCGTCAAATTTTTTCAACTCCTGGAACGCTTAGAACTGTAAGATGTTTTGAGGGGATTCCATTCCACACTTAGAAGTTGATATCTTAAAATAATATTTAAAGTAGATCAACATGTTTTCGATATTATATGTAAAGACAATTTTAAAAAAGAATTTATATTTATTAAAAAATTGTATGACCTATATTATCCATTGATAATATTAATTTGTGATCCAAATGTCACATACGTATGCATTATATTTCTTAACTAGGATATGTGTTCGCAATTTTTTACACAAATTGTCGAAGTCCAGGTCTTTTTGAATATATCTGCAGTAGCATTTCATATTCTTTAATTCTTTTTTTTACATTTTGTTTTCTAGCCCCTCCTGTTGAGAAATTTTTCACTTACTAAATACATTTTTGTGAATGACATTAAACTGTTTATATCTGTGTGAGAAATTCTGTGCAATTTGCATACATTACCAACCAAAAATTTGGGAGTTGTGCTTAAATTTAAATTTTAACATTGAATCTGCTGATATGTCACTAAATTGTTCCCTCGTCTTCATTATAGGTGATTTTTTTTTCCACAACTGTTAAAGGTTGCAAAACATTGTACTAACTAGTATAAAATTTCTTCGTGGAATTTGGGATAGAAAACAATAGTGTAATCACATTCTTCTTTGTTCAAGGAAAAAAAAATTAAAAATTCATTTACTATATTGCAATAAAAGTTTAAAAAAGTATTACAAAATACAGTTAAATTATGTAGAAATAAAATTTTTAATTTTAATGTCTGGGATCAGCTTTAGATACTTGTGGTTATGCGAATTTCATAGAGAATGTGAATTCATTTTGCATGCACAATTCTAATTTTTCCTTCCAATTTTTTATTGTAAAACCCACAGTTCTGTGGAATACAGTTTGAGCTCTAGATAAATGCTGTAGAGAACAAAACAGAAGAATAGGAAGATTTACAGCAGTGAAATATTAAATTTCATGTTTTAATCTGTTGTATTAAAAATGGACTAACAGTATAATGCAATTTTACTCTTATCGAATGAATATATTACCACAGAACATTATATATTATATTTTTTGGAATTAAGTTAACGTATAATTCACAAGTAGATCTTTACAATTTTCTATGAATTCCACATAAAAATAAATTCCATGTACTTGGTGAGTATGGTGTCTTTCAGGGAAAATTTGTTTTTATTCTTATCCCCTTCTCTCACAAAAAAAATGTGTTCCTAATACGTTTCTGAAATTTCCAATCTTATTAGTTTTGGAAAATACATAATAATTGTCAATAAGAAAAAGTATCAAAATAGTAAAAAAATGTTTGTTTCTTTTTCACTGGCGTATAAAACATTTCTTGTCGAATGTTTATACAATTCCAATCCCACAAAATAGAAAGTGAACTTGTTTGATTTCTTAAATATGCATTTTATTTACGCCTTTTTCTAAAAAAATCATAAGTATGAAAGGACAATTGCTTTAAATATGGAATTGAATGTTTTATGTGCGTTAAATAATTTTTTTCTTACATGTCCTAAAAATATAAACTTATATATACTTTAAATATAGCAATAATATTCATGTGTTAAATCAAAGTAGTAATCCTTAAATCAGTGTAGGGGGATGCAAGCATATTGAAAAGTTGAAAACAAAACATTATTTGAAAAAATTAGTAATTTACAGAAAGTAAACAAACAAAAGGCATTCTGACATAATAAAAAATAAAATTAACATTTACAATGATGTAATACACTAATAAATATATCAGTTCTACACAGTGGATTTTCTACTTAATTTAACAACACCAAGTTAAGAACCAATTGAATAATTACCAGTGACCTCATGGGATTGTCCTATTCAATGAAACACACCCATTAACACTTCTCTTTAGAGTTTGTAAGGTTTCTAAGGAACGTAGGAGCGCACACGTGATGTATTGCGGGAAGAAAATGAATTCATAATAAGAAATCCTCTGTTAGGAGTAAATCCTTTGTAAACTCTGTCCAGGTCCTTTGATTGCCCTCGGAACCATTTTATGGACAGCAGTGCACAAAAAAGACTTGCATATATACGTCCGAAGAATGGAATGCATCGGTTGAGCAAGACGTATACATACACCGGTGGCACTTAAGAGATGAAAGAAACGAGATACACAAGAAACCATGATATCAGGAAAGCTCTTCAAATCAATAGTTTCAAATAGCATAATCACAAAATAGCAATCAACTTCTCCAATCTCTCATACAAATAATATTAATATGTTGTTAAATTTAATTCCCTATGATGCTAACATAAAAACCGAAAGGCCAAGGAGAATTCTCCTTGATTCCTAAAACCCGCCATAGCATCACTTTTTCGTGCAACATCATTATTGCATATCTGCTAAATTTTAACTTCTCCTTTTTAATTTCTTTATTACTTTTCATATTTTTCTCACTTAACTTTAAATTCTATCTTCCAACTGGACAAGAACCTCACATGTTTCCGTTTTGTAACTTTTCGAACCCGTTGGGCAGCCATTAGAGGTCATTATCCTCTCCACTCAGCATCCAATCAGAGATTAGCCACCCAGCTCTCTCCTAAGTAAAACTCACAGTTTCCAGAACATCAGGAAGAAGCCAAGTTAAGCCACACCTCCCGGAGCAGTCATCTCCACCAATAGTGACCAAGTATTTCGCAGAAAAGAAAAATCCACTATCGTCGCTTCCCCATCAAAGACTCTCAGATCAAAGTGCATTGTTATTTGCAGGAAAGGAAGGTGCGAGAAAAATTATCATTGAATATTTGGTCAATGCTTCAACCATTGTTCAAGAATGTTCGAGAAACACTGCCTTAAAGGAAAATATATCAATTAGAATTAAATAACTTATTATGTATATAATACCAATTAGAATTCAAAATTCTACGCTGGATTCCATTGGGATATGCCTTTTCACTGTTTGGGGGATTTTCTCTATTAGAAATAATAAGTTTTCTTAATTTGTTTCACTGATTAATAAAATAAGACCTGCTGCCTCTTCATACCACATCCTTCATACTGAGGGGGAATGTTCAATCTGGGGTCAAAGGCTATTTGCTACCTCTCTCTTTTCATATAGACATAGACTGCCTTTCTGCAACCTTCTTCTGGAATACTACCTATCATACGAGTTATGCAAGGGAACGTGGACTTTCTGGGGGATCTAAATGTTTATTTTCCCTGTTGGGAAATTATCTTTACTCTTCCTAAAGCAATGTGTGTGTTTGATGTAGATGTCATTTCAAAGAATTAACTTCATGTTTTTGAAATCCAATCACTTGATTTTTAGAGTTACAATGTTAAAATTAAATATATTTTCAAAAGGCATACAATGGGAATTATTCCAACGATGAGCGTTTAAAACTCTGCAGTTTACGTGCTCTATTAATCTTACTTTTCAAAGGCATTTTTAAAACTTTAAAAAAAAGAAGCTGGATTGAAATAGTTCCTTTAAGTTTCCTACTCTAAATTTCAAAAGTGACTAAGACGAGCAACTTATTTTGCTTCGATCAGAATGATTATCCTACGCAATCCTATCAGACTTCTCAAAAATCCCCAAAAGTGCGGACCCTCCCCACTCCTCCCATTCTTTACAATTTCTTCGTCTCTTTTCTGTTTTAGTACATATCAATACATTTTTCCTATTTCTTTTCTTTTCTCTTCTTTCCGAAAGACTTTGGACCAGCATGTGTTTTCTGGTGCCACTGAAGTCAAATTCCCATGATATATTGAAATCATGACATGACGAGATGCCTTTGGAAACTCGCTAAACGCTTTGCTGTTAACAAAACGGCAAATAAACAAAGTAATTATCATATAGTGATTATACTGAGTTAACAGATTGTTTTAAAACTATAACTTATGGTAAAATAGCTTTGTAATAATTAGATTGACATAAGTTTTCTAGTAGATAGATTCAACATTCCAAAAAAAAAAAAAAGGTGTAAATAGCTCATAACTAATGGAATAATGAGAAATATAAAACTTTTTAACATTTGAAAATCAAGCAATTCGATTCGCAATTGCTAGATTAATAGAAGCAAAAGTTATTAATTATTACAGTTATATTTTTCATTTGTTTATAAAAAAAATAATTCATTTTAAAAGTCTTCTAAAATTAAAAATTATGTATATTTCCGTTTAAAAAATGGAAACACCGTTTATATATATATATATGTATATATATATATATATATATATATATATATATATATATATATATATATATATATATATATATATATATATATATATATATATATATATACAAATTTAGAAAATTAACTTTTAATTTTTTAAAAGCTAGTGTTTTAAAAGTTTATTCACAGATGATTATCTTTTTGTGAATGCGTTATAATATAATTTATAAATAAACTAGACTAAATCAATATTTTAACTATAGCACTTAAGTAAAACTCCTAGTCACACAGCAACAAATATTTTTATTGTTCTTATATCAATTATTAATTAATAAAATTAGTTTATTAAGAATTAACTTTAATTCTGAATTTGATATGTGTCAGATGTATTGCTCAAAAAGAAATTACATCATCTATTTTATTAAAAATTTAGTCAAGGGCTTAACCAGGTTATTGAAAATGTTCATTGATAGAAAATTTCAGACAGCAATTTTGATTAGGAAAAAAAAAAGCTAAACTTTAGGTAGAGAGACCTTGAAATCGCGATATTGCCATATTTATTCGAATCTATAAGCCACTCTTTTTTTCCAATGTTAATATTACTACAAATTGGTAGCAGCTTAGAATCGAAAACGGAAAAATTCATCGTATGCGAAAATTGAACAAGATACTAACTAATAGAAAAAATGCATGTTCTCATTTCATTTTTAATACTGGTAAAATAAATTAATTATTCACTTTTTACCAATTTTCCTTTATTTTTTATTTCGTAAATATATCAGATATAGATAATATTTTTTGCACTATTTTTAATTTTTTTCACAGAAATTGTTGAAAATTTGAGGTGCGGATTAGAACCTGAACATAATTAAATGAAAAACTAAGTCTCTGTTAATTAAATTAGAAAACAAGTTTTCTTTAATAATTGTTCCAACGGTTTAATGGTAAAATTTTACGTCAGATATAAAATCTATTCGATGGAAAAAATTCTTTATTACTCACAAAGAAAATAATAATATTGCATTACAGTAATTAGATTAAAATTTCAGATTGCGAGCTTCAAGGTGTAGTAATTTGGATTCTTTAGTTAACTGACAACATTCGGTCAAGTATAAAATAAGTTTACTTTCAAATCTTCGCTCAGTCATTTCACAGAATTTTAACATTTTTATGGACATTTCTTCAATAACATGCAAAAAAAATGTAAGCAGTAAAATTATAAATTATCGACATAAATTAATTTTTTAAGGCACACATGCTGAAAATATTTAAAACATTCCTAAATGAGAAAGTTCATCATATTTGATATGTTAAATCTTCGTATATCAAAAATATTTTCCATAATCGAATATTTTTCATCATTTGCAAGTTACCATAATTTCAGTTGGTGACTATATTTCAGAAAGGTATCCCCCCAAAATAAGTATTCGTAGCTAAGAATAATTCATTTTACAAAACGTGGGGGCGACATCTGTACGAGACAGTCCTAACTACGTCAAAAATAATTCAGAATTACCTTAAAATTTATGAAAAGTTCATTAATAAAAACATAACTTGATAATCAAAAAACTTGATTCTAATTAAAAGAGGGGTTAAGCATGCGTTCTTATATTCTATTTAATTCTACTCGAAAAAATCAATTTTTTTTTTGTTAAAATGTGCTTCGCTTTTTCACCTCCTCTACTTTAACATAAAAAAATTCAATTTTCATTTTGCAATAATGTTGAAAACTGGGTATTTTTTTTTAAAAAAATCAAAATTCAAAGAACACTATTCTTTAAGCAATTATTTTCTGTACTTCAATAGAAATTGATATTGTTATTCGAGCTCTTTTCTGCCCATAAATGGGATTGCCGTTGGATCTCTATCCTTTAACATTGACCGAAAACAGCCTTAACCGTGTCAAAATAAAATCTGAACTCTACTAAACAATATAAGGAAACAAAACAAAAAATTTAATTCTTATCTTTACACAATGCAAATGAGACTGACTTGTTCTCTGTTAGAAAAAGATGAAATGTTGGCAATTGATTTGCAATGCTTTCTTTCTTTTTTAATTTTGCATTTCAATGCACCACTAAGATATAACCTATTTTTGCTCATTTTTTCAACAATTAATTACACAAAGAATCCCAAAGCAATGATTTAAATTAGCTAAGTGAAATGAAACCTCTAATCCGCAGGCTGTTAGAATGACTACTTTTCGAAAGCACCCTATTTTAGACACACAATTGGTAGCTCTATTCTATGGGACAATTAGAAGACTTGTGGAACTTATGGTTCTCAGAAGTGGAAACAAATTTCTGACCATCACTCCGTCGTTTGAATGTTATACAAATGAAAAAGAACAGAGGTAAACCAAATCTATTCATTCAACAACCTGTGGGCCAGTTTCAGACTAAGGGACAATCCATTGAGTAGCTTCCAAGCGCGACGTTTATCAATCAACAGACGGATTTTATTTACATCCAATCACACATACGTTGTCATTCGAATCCTACTTTTACAATTCATCAATCGATTTTTCTGACCAGGTCACTTTCTATAAGATTTTCAGACAACTCCCCATTCTTTTGATAAAAACTGCTTTGAAAGGTTTCACTTCGTAGGATCAAAGATGTGGAGTTCCCATGAAAACTATTTGAAGCCAGTGTTAGACAGTTTTTTGAAGCGTAAAATCAAGTTCTGTTTATAAGATTATTGGTAACATTTTTCGGCTTACTGCTTACTCATGTTGGGGTCCTGTAGCTCGGGGAGCCCATATCATAGATACGGCTAATATTACGTTAGGTACGTCCATGGTGATTATGGATGAAATTATTCTAGCGCAAAATAAGTATTTGTTTTTAATTACATCGATCTTTTATTTACTCCCCAAATTTTACATTTTTAAATCTCTTACTTTTTCTTGAAGATACCTAGAAGCTCTTTTAATTATACCATTATCCTACTACTACATGATTGTTAAGTAGTTTTCACTTAGCAATACATATTTTTCCTTGTTTAATTTAATGTACTTGATTAAATAACCTCTTTCCCATTCAATTTAAATAACATTTATTAAAAAAATTATACATTTCAGTTAATGCTAAAAGGGAAATGATCCTATTCGATTGAAACAATTCTTACCACTGAATCTGATTCAGTCAGTGATGCCGAACAGTTTTGATAGCTTAATCTCTATGGGTTAAGAGCATGATGTTTTTAAAGGTTGCTAAAGAGTCATCGGTACAAGATTTAGGACGATTTCCAAAGACTTTAGTTGAAATTAACAATGGAAAACAAAACTCTTAACTCGGTTTACAGCAAGGCATTATGTTTATGATCAATAGAAAATATTTTTATATTCCTCAACTAGAAAATTTGGAAGGAGTATAATGCATAGTTTGCGTACTTTAAACTTGGAGAATTGACTTTTAAAATTGTAGCGTTTTAGTTTCTTCGTATTGTACTGCTACATGTGTATTTTTTTGATGAAAATAAGTGTAGTATGTTGTCACAAACACATGTCTTTCGTCATAATTTTAAATTGCCTAAAAAAACTGATATAATTCGTATTTTGTATATTTTCAAGAAAGGGTAGTATCATATTAATATTCAACTTATAAAAATATGTTGTTTACCGTTATTTTTTGAAGAATTACTGGATTCAGACCGTTCAGACGTATGGGAATTTTGCCTCCAGTTCTGTGAATATTACATTAAAATATACAAGTTAGCCAATTTGCAGTCAACATGACTTCTAATAATCGCTTAGATGATTCATTGAGGTGTAGATTCATTGGCAGGCTTGAAGCTGGCCAGTCCCAAGCAGAGGTGGTTCGATGGTTACAAGTATCCCGTAAGTGGACTCCCACCTGTGAAATCAATACTAAACTTGAGTTACCGTCACCAGTAAGGTCAGTCAAGGTCACCCCAGAGAGCATCGGTGTCTGCACAGGATCGCTACTTGGCCTCAAGCGCATGAAAACATAGGTGGACAACGGCTTCTTAGCTTGCTCGTGAAGTTGCTGCTGTTTCTGAAAAAAATAATTTCCAGGCTAACAGTCTACAGCCGCTTTGCAAAGACTGTCCTTTACATCCGGCGTCCAGTCTTATGCATCCCTTTGACTGCATCCTGCAGAAAAGCCTGGATATTATGGAGCTGAAAAGATCCGCCGGGGGCACCACAAGAAAGGGGTCATATTTTCTTCAGTGACGAGTCGAAATGTATCAGACAAAGGGCTTCTCGTCGAGTCTTCATCTGGAGAGAAAGTGGTAACTACGTAACAAAAATCAATACATTGGAGGAATTCTTGTGTGGAGTGGCAGAATGGCGGGCAGTCGTTCACCCCTGTATGTTTTCGATGCGAGCACTATCAACTTTCAGAGCCAATGGGATGAGATCCTGGAAGCCCATGGGAGGTTCTTCTGGGTGCCTGGAATACATATTTATGTACGAAAATGCGCTGCCACACAGAATTGACATTGTTGATGAATTGAATGAAGGAATGGCTATTAATGGTATGGATTCGTCCTCAAGGTCTCCTGACCTCAATCCAATTGCATGGATTTCGGATGGTCTGGGAAAAGCCGTTTCTCAGCGTAGCTCACTTCTCAAGACCCTCAAGAATTAAATGTTTCGCTTTTGGAAGAACGGGCTTTGTGGCCACAAATATTTCTTGACACCCTCATAAACAGTATGACAGCTCGTTTTGAGGCTTGTATACCTGTACATGGTTATCAAACTCCACAAATTAGACAGACTTTTTTCTAGAGTTAAATGTTTTATCTCTGATTCATGATTTCCCACTTTATGATATATCCTGTATTTTAATTGAAAATTAAAAATATTTTCTAAATGGTTATGTGGCTATATTCTTTCTTCTATTGTAATACGTCTCTATGCCAAATTGTGTGGCAATACAAGTAGTTCATCACTTTTCCCAGATGATTTTGTGTTTGTGACCTTAATTTTGATTATGAATATATTTTGGGAAAAAAAAATTTCCTTTATCTTTAGCTTTGGTTGGAAACGCTGTATTTTATTCGCATTTTCCTTTACTTTTAAATTTAAAAGTATTATCAAGTTAAGCTAAAATATTATTAAGATTTTTCATACATTAGTGTTGACTATCATAAAGTCTTTAATAAATATTTGTGTAGCTCTCTAGATCTAGACAATGTATTCCTTATATATTTACAAATTTTGGAATAATTTTAGGTATTCGTAAGGTAATTTATTAAAGAAAAGTAAATAATAATTTGAAAATAAGAAAATTTTTCATCAAGATTTATAGTTATTAGAATTTTCTGAACATTTCTATCTGGTGACGATAATCCGTATTTTATATGTAGACATATTTGAATCCACTCATTGAAATCGTATGTATAATATTCACAGACTAAGTGTTTTAACTATGTATAATTTTGTTATCTATTCAATGGAATAAAAATTAGTGTTCTAGTTGTATGAAGATGGACCATAGTTCTATCTTCAACAGTGCTCACATCGTTCATGCGGCATCATTGCAAATATTTATATCCAACATTTCTAAAGAATAATTTATTAATTTACAAATGGCTTACACGATTAGTTTCTAAGTACACACTAATATAGCTTTAATATAAACGATTGTGTTTTTAGGTTTTACATTGTAACTCTACATTGACTAATTCAAAATGTTTGTGAAATAAGTCTTCTCTATGTATTTTTAAATGTTCTTGTCTGTAATGGTGAATAATTAAAAGAAGTTTAAAAATCTAAAAATTATTTTATAATTGTCTCGTTATTTTGAAATGAAAGTATTTGTTGTTGAACTGTTTCTATAAAAATGATGCATTGAAAAGAAATCTATTAATTGTTACGTGATTGATTGTCTTTTAAAAGATCCCCGCATCGAACAATTCCATTCTAGCAGAAAAGAGCTAGCGTATCAATTCACAACAACACAGATAATAAATCTTGAACATAGCAATTCAAGTACGCAGTCGTAGTTTTGCACAAGGCCAACTAAACGTTTAGGTTTCTTTAAAGATAGGGAACTTTCTGGAAGCTTCTAATGTTTTCTCATCAAATAATCATCCGAGAGCTGACGGGATTCTTCTAGGTATATATATTTTGTCGCCAAATTTGGTGACATTTTTCAAACCTAATTGGCACCAAGGTATTCACATAGCCTGGATTGAACAAATAACCTCTATTGACCTACAAACGATTACAATACCCTTTCAAGAGAAGAGGATAAAGTCTGAAATTTTCGTAACAATATACGGGCATTCGAATACCGGTATGTTCTCTTGTATCAATTGATATTTTTTAAATTTATTTGAACGCAATTTACAGTTGATTGAATTCGAATCACGGGAAAAAATCTACTATTAAAGAGCTAAGAGAATTTCAATTAATTTAATTTGAAAACTCGGATGTTTCCCTTTTTTACAAATGTGAAATTATTGTTCAAAACACAACTTTTTCCACAAATATACGAGTCGATTCGATTGATTTTCATGTACAAACTGAAATTTATTCCATTAAAAGAACTAATATGTTTCAATCACTCCACATAATATAGTAAATGAGAGTTATCTAATCTTAGGAATTGAATATTTTGATATCATTTATGACACGCATCTTTTGAAGGAACTTATTTTAATGGACTCACTTCGATGAATTTTATTTTATTTATATTGATTATTTTTAATCTTCTGATGAATATTGGTACAGTTCTAGAAGCTGAAGTCAATACAATATGAAGCCCATTTTCTAGTTCTGTATAAATTTTAAGGAATCAAGTTCGGGGGTGTGTTAATGATAGTTTGAATGGTGATTTCTATCTGAATCTCTCTCATAGGACTTGGAGTCCTGT
Source organism: Trichonephila clavipes (assembly GCA_019973935.1). Classification (NCBI taxonomy): domain Eukaryota; kingdom Metazoa; phylum Arthropoda; class Arachnida; order Araneae; family Nephilidae; genus Trichonephila; species Trichonephila clavipes. The sequence goes on along the minus strand of BMAU01021243.1, from coordinate 1,480,271 downwards.
TGTTCAAGTCTAAGGAGGATAGCCGTGTGCCTTGATAAATATCTTTTGTAATATTTATTCTTGAAGATTAATCTCCCCTTAACTAACTGTAAAAAGAATTGAATTTGTAAGAATAAAAAGAGTGTTGAGATAGTTGTAGACATGTCTCTTCCTCCTCACACGAACGCGCTCGTTGAATTGATAGATTGAGTTATTTTTTTCGCCAATTCAATCAAAACATTCTTTCTAAAAGTGTTGATGAATAATTTGCTACTTTGTTGCAAATTTTCATTCTGTCTGTTTAAATTGAGTCGCTAATCATAAACAAATGCTTTTCTTAAAGATACCAGGTTGACCAAAAGTACGATAACATTCAAAAATTCAATAATTCATGTAGAGAGAGGGGTAAAAATTGACACACGTCTCCTGAAATTGACATGAGATTATACTAAAAACAGAAAAAAAAATGCAAACAATAACCAACAGATGGCGCATTATGCAACAAAAGCAATAATTAACATAAGAATTTATTTTTTAGCAATAAACGATGTTCTTTATAACAAATGTTCAACATGTTAGCCTTAATTCATCAACAATCCCTGGAGTCGAGGTATAAAGTTGAAAACATCACTGTACATCAAGGGTGTCAAACTCAAAGGCTAACTTGGGCAAAGTTAAACTTGAATAAGGCTGCAAGAAAAAAACCAATATTCATAGAAACGTAAGTTTATTTTGAATAATACATTATGATAAACATATCTACTGCTTCTACTTTATAGAAAAGAACAGGTACAAGTGAGAGAATTACTTAACAATCTTACATAATTTCGTGTGTAAGTTTTATTGATTTTCAACTGTTGTTGTCAGTTTCTTTGAGAAATGCCAGTACAGTCTAGCAATGTACACTGCTCAAAACAATTAGGGGAGCAAGCAAAAAAGTGAAGAAAACCGTGTGAGAAAGCCACGTATTGACATACAATGCATAGTACACGCGTATCAATGCGCAATACAGAAAAAAAGGCGTAAAAAATTTGGAATTAAGCTTTAATTCTTTGAAAATATGGAAAAAAAACAGGAAAAGATGATTTAGGGCAACAATTTGGTTACATGTAAACGATAAAAAAAGGTACTGTTTAGACATGATGCATGAGTTTTAATAGGGCATGTGGTCTCCTCGAACAGCTAAGACTGCTGCACACCTGTTTGCCATGGATGCGATGAGGTTATCGATCAGAATTTGGGGAATACTGTTCCACTCCTCAAGAAGTGCAATCTCCAAGTCTCGGACAGTAGCAGGCGGCCTTGGTCGCGCAGCAATGCGTCGTCCGAGCATGTCCCAAACATGCTCGATTGGATTCAGGTCAGGAGAGCACGCTGGTCATTCCATACGCTGTATTGTTTCAGCTTCAAGCATGTTCTCAACAGACGAGCTCTATGTGGTCGGGCATTATCATCCTGGAAAACAAAGGGATCTCAATGTCTCCAGCGTAAGGGATGACATGAGGTCGAAGTATCTCGTCTGCATAACTTCGGCCCGTCAAAGTTTCATTCCCAATGATATGCAGGTCCGTACGTCCGCCTATGCTGATTCCACCCCATAGCATCCAACCAGCTCTTCTGTATTGTGACCTTTCACGAACGAATGTGGGGTTATTTCGAGTGCCCCTGTCCCTCCATACAAGAACACGTCGGGTGTCACACTCTAGACTGAATCGGGACTCGTCTGTAAACAGCACTTGGCTCCAATCATGTTGCTCCCAATCTCGATGTTCAGCAACCCATCTTCTTCGGGCCGCACGGTGGCGTGGCGTCAACGGAATGCAGACCATTGGCCTACGTGCATAGAGCCCTCCCTCATGAAGCCGATTACGTACTATTTGGCTGGACACCCTTCGTCTTGTTGCCAAGAGCAACTGTCTTTGCAGCTGCGTAGCATTCTCTGTTCTGTTTCGACGGGCTGTTAACTGTATATACCGGTCATCAGTTGATGTAGTGGTGCGTGGCCGACCTGCCCCTGGTCGACGTCTAACATTTCCTGTTTCTTGGAATCGATTCCACAGCCTTGCAACAACACTTCTGGCGACTCCAATAGCGTCCGCGACACTACGTTGTGTTTGCCCGGATTCCAGTCTGCCTATAACGCGCCATGCCATGGATTCCGGTAAATCACGTTGTTGAGACATTCTCAAGTAACCTTGTCTGAAAAAAAAATACTGCGCAATCGAATTTCACAGTTACGGCAATAAAACAGACGTTTCTGCAACATCCCGATTTCTGCCCTTATCTCCTTTTTCTGGTTTTTGACGTCATGAACTTTGATTTGCATATAAAGTTTTCTTCTCCCGTTTCCTGGTAGGCTTTACATTATGGATGATTCATTTAATGTTACTTATTGTTATACATCTTTGCTTACTTTTGTTAAAATCATGTGCTCCCCTAATTGTTTTGAGCAGTGTATATGAAAAGTCGTTTACCTGATTCTATAAGGTTGTGGGTAGTCGGATGAACAGAAATGTGGTATCAAAGGTTTCTAGACGTCTCTCTCAATGTGTCTCTCCATCAACTATCTAATGAATTCAAAGTTTCTGTGTCCAAATGACATGTTCCAGACCAACCCCGAACGACAACACCTGCAAAAGCAGATTTTCTTTCTCCTTCGGCCCCGAAAGAGAAAAAACACAGTTCGTTGCCGAATACTCTGTAGCGTCAAGGGTGAAGAATCTCCGCTACACAACAGCGCGAAGACGCTTTCACATTGCAGGTCTTTATGCAAAAGGATCAGTTGTGCGTGGCTCCATGAATGGACGGCCAAAAAGTACAGTGGGCAAGAGAACACGTTTCCTTGACCAGATGACAATGATGTTCTGAAATCGTCACAGACGACTGTGTACACATCTGCTGACCTGGACCCCAGATGCCATCAATCCCACACTGTTGAAAGAGACAGTTGGTGATGCAATTATGGATCGTGCAGGGAATTCACTCGGTGCCGTGTTCTATGGAGGACTGATGAAACCTTCCTTTATATATTCTGGTGCTAGTGGTAAGGATTTCATTCGGATGAATGATGGTACACGACCTTACCGAAAGGAGTTGGTTGAGCTTTTTTTTCTAATGGGCTGTGAATTGATATTTCTATCTTTGCAGATCTAGTACATTCCCTGGGAGCTGGTATCACTTTTTAGTATAGAGGCGATACCAATTACCGCATGTCATTTTGACACCTAGTTTCCTCCCCACCTGAGCTCTGCCAATGCGAAATTTATACTTCGGAATTTCATTTTTCCGAAAGCATCCAAGCCAAACGCACACTTAAGGTATTTTTTGCATGCCACCTAATCATGCGACATGGTCGCTTTCGATTTTCTGCATCATGAAAATCCATCGACTTGGGCCGGGGTTGAACCCGCAACCTTCGGTGCAGAAGGCCAGCGATAAAGCAACTCCGCCACCCAGCCGATTGAGGGTGATGATTTGGATTGAAGGAAATAACCCGAAGGATCACACCGAATCCGATGAATCCGATGGGAAATTATTTCACTATCTTAAAGATGGATTCACAAAAATTTTTTATTGTAATTTAAAAAATCTTTTCAATTCTAATATTCAAACTGCCAATTGAATTCAGATCAAACTTTAGTAGATTTTTATCACATAATGTTGATAATTTTTGTAATATTTTTTTTTTCAAAATTAATCATAAATATAGTAAAAAATACTTGGTATTTACACGTTCTATTCATTTAAATTACTTATCTTGATACCAATCATCACAGTTAGAACTATTCAGTTGAAGTAAAATCAATCATTACAATAAACTTTAAAATTTTAATTTTGGTATAAAAATTTGTAATTGAATGGGAACTTAAAAGTTGAAAATAAACTATTTTTTAATTACGATATTGATGTTCCTTTTTTTACTAACCTTCAATCATAAAATTATAGTATCGATTCATATACGTCGCAATAAATGTAAAATCTTAAAAAAGAATCTAGAGCTCATCTCGGCACGAATAGCTTTTAAAATAAGATTTTCCAATATCTTTCAATCTAAATAACTTGAAAAAAAACAGCTTAAAAATTTCATCAATATACTTGTAACATAAATAAAATTTATAAAAAGTTACATATAACATGCTACAGCATATTCAAACTTTTCTTCTAAAATAAATTACAAGTGTCTAATTGAATTGAATTTGTTTGATTGTAATCCATTTGAAGCCAAAACAATATATTTGTGAAAGATTATTGTTTTTCTCTTTATATATACGGAATTTGAAATCAGTTCTCTAGTAGGAGAAAAATTGCATTGAAATATACTCTGACGTCTGAAACACCGAAGGGAACAAATTCCGCAAAAATATAGCATTTATTTGCTCTCGTGATTTTTAAAGAATATTTATAAAAAAAAAAATTTACCCCCCCCCCCACAAATTTTAAGTTGTCCACCTCTTAAGGAAATTGTTTGAGTATGTATAATGATGAAACGCTCTTTTGAAGAGAAGTAACGGAGTTAGAATTTAAAAAAAGGGCAATATTTTTTCTAAAAAAAAAATCTAGGACATTTCTATAGTAATTGGCATTGCGTAGTAAGAGCCCCATTTGTGTTTTTAAGATAATTGAAAAGCTTTATCACTCATTTAACATCTACTAGAAAAATATATTTATTATAAGAAATTCTCCTCATTATGTAAATAACTGAAAAGATTATAATTTAGGGTACTCTAAATAAAAATTTGAAATGAGATTAATTAAAAATTTGAAACATAAAATCAACATTCATAGAAATCTGATGTTTTGGAACTTGTTTGATTCCAAACCTTCTTTTGAGACTCTTCCTTTCAAATGAATCCAATTGTAATGAAAATTAAAAATGACGTCTATTAAGTACTGCATTTGTACTTGAAACAATGAATTGCTTAATGCATGCCTTGATTCCTTGAGGACTTTCTGCTGAATCGTTTCCAATCCTCCTTTGAGAAGAAAAGCAATGGAGGATCAATGGAAAGGCAATTATTTATCCTCCGTTTCTACACGGGCAGAAAAAGACTCGACCCGATTCGACAGTATTGTAATCGATTGCTCCCTTCCTCAATAGCTTCTACCATAAATCATATTTCCTGCTCGGTGCTGTCCCAAGGATATCATTGGCGTGGAAAGGGTAAAAATATTTTACGAGGGGGTGTTTCCTCCTGATACATCCTACATTGATATTCATTTAGAAACCGGTTCAAGTCTCGCTAGATTTCTAGAGTCTTGAAATGTTCATCATCTTACATTTATCGGGGACAGAGTCCGGTTTTCAATAGATATTATCTTGTCTCATGCCCTTGCCCTAGATATCATGGGGAAAATGAAGATTTTGATACATTTTATTCTCTCTCTCTTCATTAATGGAATTTTATAGCATACCCAAGACTTGGCCTTAAATTGGTAAAAAATAAACTTTTTACCAAACATTTTGTTGGACATAATTTATCAAAAATTCGTTCAAGTAAGACTCGGTGTTACTCGTATGCTATTCAAAAGCTTAGCATAATTAAAATAAAATTATAAAGTTATTGCAATATATTATTAAAATCATTTATTGAGTTATAAACAATGGAGCATGGAGTTACATAGATATATTTTAGAAACGATTCAATGAATGTCAAAAGTTGCTCAAGGATAAGGGAAAATTCTACTTTCGAATCATCTAAGAAATAATTTGAAGAAGCCGTTTTAAAATGGAAAAATTATACTTATTGAACGCAAATTATCAATTTTTGCACTGTATTTGTCAATGGAACATGAATTGTGTGTGTATGAAAGTAGTGATGGACCAGTCTATTTTTTTCAATACACTTAACGAAAAACAATTCAACAGTTCTAGTTCAAAGTGACTGCTGGAATCTATTTGAACCTCGTCAGTGAAGCTTCTGATGAATGTTACAGTCGTCAACATGCTATAAGACAGGGGTGTCAAACTCGTATGATATTACGGGGTCTATTTCATTAGAAGTTGGGGCCCGCATGTTTACAACCTACCGAAAATCAATAACATGCGATTCTTAAAATGCATTACGTATTGATTTGACGCAATGTAAAACCCATTGTGCTTAGTTATTATACATACGTAGTCATCTTATATTTCCAAGTTATTTTTTAAACTTAAGCTATACGTATTTTATATTTTTAATAAAAAAATTAAGAATTTCAATTTGACATTAGTTTTTAGAAGATATTTGGCATCGATTTTTTCACAAAGCAAGTCACCAAGATTTGATTAAAAATACTGTGCTGATGTAATTTTTAAAATTGACAATAAATGGTGGGTGGGGTTAATCTTAATCTTTCTGAACTTTCGCTATTTTTCATTACAGAAAATAATTGGCCGCATAAATGAGTGCTTCCGAGCATAGCCATTATTTGCATAACAAATGATAAATTTTAGGAAATCTATCTACTAATATAAATATATATACTGCTCAAAATAATTAAAGGATATTGCGGTTTTAGGTGGATCTTGTGGATGGGAAACTTTTTAGCTGATTGATACATGGTCGATAGACGTAGTAGGTTATATGAGAATAAATTACACATGTTTGGCAGAAAAAATGCATTTTATTGCGCATTTGTGTACAAAAAGAAAAAAAAAACACAATTTGTGCATATGAGAAAAAAAGAATAAGAAAAGGTGTTTTCTTCAAAGGAAATCATTTTCAGTAGGGGGTATGGTTTCCACGGACGGCCAGCAACGTTGAGCACATTTAAGGCATGGAGTCAATGAGGCCATTAATCACAAGTTGGGGTATTCTGTCCCACTCTTCCAGAAGAGCTCTTTCCAGTTCTTGGAGAGTTTGGGGGGTTGGCGTCCAGCAACTCGTCTTCTTAGAGCGTTCCAAATGTGCTCTATTGGATTCATGTCTGGAAAACACGCTGGCCATTCCATTCGTACGATTCCTTCATCGAAAAAAGGAAATCCTCCACCAGGTTAGCACGATGTGGCCTGCAGTTATCGTCCATTAAAATGAAGTCATCTCCGATTTCTTCAGCGTAAGAGACTACAATAGGTCTGAGGATCTCATCCCTATATCGGCGAGCAGTCAGAGGTCCATCTCGAATGATGTAGAGGTCTGTGCGCCCGCCAATGGAGATGCCATCTTACACCAACACTTACCTGACACTTTCGTGCACGAACGCTGGATTATTCCTTCTGCCACGGTCCCTCCAGATGAAAATACGCCTATTATCCGGATGAACAGAAAAACAAGACTCGTCAGACAAAAGAACATTGCTCCATTCATTTCTCCTCCAGTTCACATGCTCTGTTGCCCACTCCCTGCGGTCGTGACGATGCCTTGATGTTAGTCTAACACATACCATCGGTCGGCGAGCATACAGACCTACACCATGGAGCCGGTTTCGGACAGTCGTGGGTTCAAACCGTGGTGCCAATAGCAGAGCGAAGGTGTTGTTGGAGAAGAATAGTGTTCATAATTCGGTGTCTCCGAGCCGTTAACTTTAAATAACTATCTTTATTGGGCGTTGTTGCCTGTCTACGACCTTGTCCTGGTCTTCGGCCTGCACTTCCAGTCTCCAAAAAACGGTTCAGATCCTGGAAATCACACTTTGTGACAATCCAATGGTTTGCACTATTTCGACTTGAATTTGGCCCCCTTCTAACCTACCAACAACTCCCCAAGCTTCTGAATCGGTTAAATGACCTCGCTGACACATCGTATTCATCGAAACAAAGCAGTCACTGAATGCCGATCATCCTTGTCTTCAATTCAGTTGAAAGTCAAATTTCTTTCTTTGCCGCTGAAGCGACGTTTTGGACGTCGAACTCAAAATTAGCATACTCCACAGTTTGAAAATCAGAAAAAGTTGCATTTGTGATTCTCTTCTTCCATTTTTGGCAAAAAAAATTTCACTTATATCTTTATTTATATGAAACTTACAATATCCTTTAACTGTTTTGAGCAGTGTATATATATAAATCTAGAATTTCATCTTCCATAGATTTTTGCTTCAACAAAGAATCCCATTGGATTTTAATCAATTTCTCTCATTTGTAATTTTTCATCAACAATTTCAATATCGATAGATAGAGTTGAAGTAAAAGTGTGAAATTATAGCTCAAAGTTTTTAAAAGTAGAATTATTAATTCCGTTTCAAACAATTAAATTTTGTGCATGCGTTTGGTAAATTTTAATTTATGGGATTTAAACAGATATTGTGTGACAGAGAGAGAGAGAGAGAGAGAGAGAGAGAGAGCTTTCAAAGTGAGACAAGTTTTTCTTTTTTATTTATTTTTGCCAAAGTAATAATTTTTAACTTTATCAAATAGAGTTGTAACATGATTTTTACCAGGAAGCTTAAAATTAAGTTGATTAAGATGGCTTGTAATATCAACTGAGAAAGCCAGGTTCTTCATTCATTGTCCATCTTTTAATTCAGCACATTCATAATATTTTTGTTTCCAAGAGAATTATAATTTCGTCCAGCAATTTCAAGACACATTTTAACACTTTTTGAATTGAAAGCCATTGCATTTCTACATAATATGGTAAATCGTTGTATTCATTTTCTATATCTTCCAGAAATGGAGCAAATTGACGATGATTAAGTCTATGTTTTCGAATAAAGTTTACAATTTTGGTGACTATTTTTGAAACATGCCCCATGTTTAAAACTTTGAAGCACAGTATCTGATGGTGAATAATACAATAAAAATGCTCAAAATTATTATTGCTATGCTGTTCGCAGGTTTCTTTTACTCTTGCAACAACTCCTTTAGTAATACCGGTCATGGTAGGTGCACCCTCATGTGAAACGGATCAACACCTCCACTGGTAGCATATTTCTCTTTTCGAAATCTTTATAAGAACTTTTAAAATATCGGCTACTGAAGTTGTATTTCGAATATGAATGATTTCCTAAAGTTCTTCACTTATTTGTAAATCAGCAGCGTATCCGGGGGAAAAAACTAGCCAAGATAAATTTGGAATATCTGTACTTCCATCAATATTGCAATAAAGTAGGCTTGTGAAATGTTGATATTATTGAATAATGCTGATTTCTCAAATTCTCAGCTATTTCATGAGCTCTGCTGCCTACAACATTTCGATTGATCATAACACTTCCGCTGTGTTTTAAGTAAATACTAACTAATAAATTCCTTTTCAGTAAATAATTTCGATCTGCTTGCCTGCTTAAATATATAATAATATACGTTCTGTATATTTTACAGCAGCTGCATAATCTTCAACAAATTTAATGAGAGAGCTTCATTGTTTTGAAGAATTGATCTCTCATATACACACAATTTGCACAGTTTGTCTTCACAAAGTTTTGCAAAATATTAGTCATAGCTTGCTTCCTGATTTGTGTCATAGTACCTCTTAAGATTATATTCTTAGCAACTGAAATAGAGTTTTTAGATATCAAACATATTTTGATTTTATTTTAAACACAAAAATATCACAGTTACCATTTTCTTGAAAATTATGGCATTGCTTTTGAATTAATATTTCTCTACTCATTGTTGAAATTTGATTGTACTTTGATTCGCAAGCGATTAAATGTACACTTCCTTATCTTGAATATATTTTTTGAAACTTTTAAAAATACCTCTGACTGCCCCTTGCGAATTGAAATACAGAAAGCGGAAGAGAAATAGAAGCGAAGCCTCAGGGTATAATCTATAGTTCAGAATAGGCACAGAGCATTTCAGCATTTAATAAGAAATACTTTATTACAATAAAATTAAAGGAAACATTAGAAAAATATTTTTGATTTGAAGGTCATTTCTATTATTAAGAAGGATTTCTTTTAAAACAAGAATAGGTAGCAGGCAAAATATACTGTAGATTTTGTAACATCGTGGACTGGTAGCGTGTTGATGAATTCACAGAAAATTGTAGAAATAAAAGAAAAAAATTATTTTCTCCACAAAAAAAATAGTTAATGTTAACGCAATATGGAAATGTCTCTTTCCACCAAGCCGGTGCGCTCAGTCTCTCTTTAACGTTGAAGTCCAATTGATCCCATGATCTACAACGCAGCCGGCGTTTAACCTCTCCTCTCCCTCCAGGAAAATCCACCTTGGACTTGAATCCGATCTCTGGTCTCTGCTATCCGATCTAATCTCTCATCTCACCGAAAAGTGACCCTTTTAAATTCCAGAGGTGGGTCCACTACACACACCCCAAACTCAATGGTGTCCTATTCGTGCAGACCTAACAATAGCACTCTCTGACCCATCACGCTGCTGTTGTTTTCTTGAAGCCTTTCTCTCGTCATCCTCCTCGGCGTAAGACAGACCTCGTCAATTGTCACCCGGTGGGTGCACTTTTATGTCTATTTCGTCTTCCAGTCATATTGTCGTAGTGGACCGGAGACCAAATAATAGAAAATGACCTCAAAGCCACTTGAACTGTCTCCGAGCCACCTGCTCTAATCCATAAAACTTGTCATGAATAGAAGGGTGTGGGTCGCAAGCGCAGACGTCACAATTTATATATAAGGTTCACCTCAAATAAATTTCAAATAAATCAGGGCTTTAAAAGCCTGATATTTAAAAAATTTAAGAATAATTGTGTGGAGGGCCGCAACTTACGCACTGGTGGGCCACATGCGGCCCGTGTGCCGAGTGTTTGACACCCCTGCTGTAAGATTTAGCTCATAAAGTATTCATATTTTAGGTATTGCAGTGATTTATGTAAGGTGTGGTGACACAATCTCCATTCAATTAAACACCTGTTCCTGCGTTCAATGGAAAACTCGTCTTCCTATTGTGTCATATCGTCCTCTGGATACAGTTAACTCGTCCCCAGACTGTATCTACAAGTATGAAATTTGTCGCCTTTGTGTCAGGACACCAAACTAAAGTATATTTTAACTAATGGTGGGTAGTTATTGATTTCTTATGAACACCGTTCTTAGACAATGGCGATAGATGAAATTAGGAATTGGGAAAAATCCCTAAGGGATATGACAACTTCACGGTCTTAACGTCTTTTGAAGGTCATTTCTTAAAGAGCCTTAATTGTCATTGCGTACAATACATTGTTATTGTATGGGAGCCGATGAAAATTATGATTAAAAATTGGGTCAAAAATATTGAAAGATTAAGAAGCACTGTGATAGCATTTGCAATCGAGGTTTTTTCGAAAATAAGCTCTCGGTTTCGCTGATACCTGAAAGGTTTAAAGGCAGGAGTTATGTTGCTTAGTAACTTGAATTAATTTAAAGACAAAATCTAATGTTTGCAAATCGAATAAATACCGAGAACTCTTTTCACAAATTTATTCATTTAGGCTTGGAATATAATACAATGATAAAATAATTAAAAAATTTTATACTTTAAGTTAGAGCTGGAAAGAAAGGTTCAGAATAAAACTCTAATTTACTTTTCTTCCAGAAATAATACAGAAACATTTTTTTTTCTAGAATTTTTCGTACCAAAACTTGCAAAATACTAAGCTTGACTAAAATTTAATAGGGTTAAGGACATTGGTGTCACCCAGCCGGTAGAGTGGCTAGCGATACCGTAGGGACTGGGTTCAAATCCTGGAGAAGACATGGATGTCTGTAAATGAGTGCCTTTGTGGCATGGGAGTACTCTAAAGAATCTTTAAGCCGCAAGTCCTCTCGTGAGGTTAGTGGAAGAGAAAGAGAGGTGGCAGGCCCCTGGCCTCCCTAAGGGTTTTCTCCTTCTAAATTGGGGTGGAACCGAGCCAAATCGTACTGTCACCTGCAGGTGCTCAAAGCTAAAGGCTAACGACAGACGTACAATTCTAGCCCTTAACCGCGATGAATTTCGCGGGCCTTGTTCTGACTTCGTCAGGCAGGTGGCATTAGTCAGAACAACAAAGACATTGGTTTGCTCTTTACATTTTAAAATATAGAATCGTTTTATTTATTAATGCACTTTAACATTATTTTTAACCTTCCAAGCGGTTAGCACGGGAAATACCGTCATTGTAAAGATACTTCAAAAACGCACTGCAAGGGTTTTTTTGCCTTCAAGTGACATTTTCAAAAGCGGATTAGCCGTACTTTTCTGAAAACCTTTCCCCCTTTTAAAGGTTTAACATCTTAAAGGATAATTAAGGACGGTGGAAGCAACACAGCAGGACACTGATAGGAAGTTTGATGGCTCGCAGGGAACCCCGTGTTTTAACCTTGGAGCAATCGTAAGAAATCAGGGGAAAATTTCTTTAGATCCCAGGAAGTGTTTGTTTGTTAGCTTGTATTTTAAAAGTTTTGAAAAGTCCCAACGCATAATTAAAATATGTTACAATTCCCTTTTGGTTTCATATTAATTTGAAACTGTAACAAGCTGGGGCGTGTCAGGGCAAACTGCTATTTTATATTGTTAGACAAATTATCTTTTTTAAGTATATTCTTTCGCTTTATTTTTCTTATCTTAATTAATGCTTTCAGTTTTTGAAACATGATTATTTCATTATAACATGCCAAAAAATTAATAAAACACCAAACACTTTAAAATTTGAAATCTTTTCAACTTTCCAACCACTAAAAATGAATAAATGTAAACTTCATCAAATAATTTGAAACATTTTCTTACACTTTGATAAAAATAATAACGAAACAAAAACTAATTAAGATCTATTAGTTTTTTTTTAGATTTCAAAGCCCAAGTGTTCAGGGAAATCTACGTACAGTGCCTAGTTATATATTGTTAAAATACACCGAATTATATTTGAATTTTAAGTGCTTCAACTTCAGTTCACATTAAAGACAGAATGAATGAAGATTTTCCCACATTTTTTTTATAACTTGAATGTTTAAATAAATGGTAATCAAAAATATACGAAAACATTTAACTTCTTTGGTATTTTTTTATAAATTTCGAAGATTTCAGACAATTTAGTTGAAAACTGCATGCTAAGAGCAAAAAATATAGTAAAAAATTCAACGAATATACAACAAAGTTTTACATAGAAGCAAAACTGAGAAGATAAAGCGTAGGAATGAAAATTTTGAGTATATCTGAAGTAGTTTTCGAAATATTTATTTTAAAGTTCAGAAAATTTATGTGCTTTATGTTATACTTAATATTAATTAAATGGTTAAAATAATATGTTAATAATAGTCATGTAATGACACATTCATATACTAATAAAAATTATAATGGTCATTGATGCGAAAATGTCAAGATTTTTATGTAATTTTAAATTCAGACATTAAGATATTAATGTAGAAAATATAAAACGACCATCTAAAATACATGAAAAATGCAGTCTGCTATAAAATGATATTGACAAACAAAATACGGCATTTTCACTTACTATGGCAGAGCCGTCTTAGTCAGGGGCGATCTGGAAAAACAGAGAGGGAACCGCGGTTTTGATGGATGCCGCTCTAGTTTTTAAATCTCTCAGGAAAAAAAATATATAAATTACAAATGCAAAAACTAAGTCTTGTAATTTTCCATACATTTTTATAACAACGAATTGTGGAATTGGCTGTCAATAATTTGTTGTGTTTGACAATATCTAAGTTAACCAACCATACTTTAGATAGATTTGCACTACTTTTTCGTAACCGTATTCCTTTTAAAATTAATTCGTGCAGCCAAAATAAAATTTTTGCACTCTTAAAAATTTATGTAAAGTATAACAGTTACTTTTAATTTATGCAACTTGTAAAATGTTTATAATTATCCATTTCCGTCGAAACAGTTTACATGAAAAAAAAGTTTGGACTCCCTCATTCATTAGGGAATTATATAAGATTCCAACAATAAGTTTTATTTTTCACCGAATAGGGTCGAGTGGTAGTGTATCGTGCTTCCACACCACAGGTCTTGGGTTCTATTAACGGGCTGGGCAAGGTCGACTCTGCCTTTCTTCCCCGCTACATTGGGTCGATAAATGAGTACCAAGCTTGCTTGGGGTCTTAAACACTGAAGGTCTCTCTTCAGACAGACCACCAAATCGGGACATCTGTTCATGCACCTCAGCGCCCAATGTTCACGTATATTGGGATGGGCATAGTAGTTCCTGTCCCTCATGGAATGTTGTGCCACTGAGTTTGAGTTTTAAGTTTGAGGATTGCCTCACTTTGGGGATACCCCTTAGATAAACATGTATTTCCACTCATTTGCAATTAAACATTTTTCTTTCAATTACGTTTATTTCAGAAGGAAGTTTGATTTTTCAAATGTATTTGCTTAATAACATGTATATTTGTGTATTATATTAAAATGTTGATCAATCCAATTTTACATGTTTTTTTGCTCCTCTAAAAGCTTTTAGGATTTTTACAACTGATCTAACAATCAATATACGTTTTATAGTAGCATATTTAAAAATGATAAAGACATTTTTACGACTGTGAGAGCTTTTATGCCTCGTTTATAAATATAAAAAATTGCATTCAGCTACAGTTTTTAAAATGTACTGAAATAAGTTGAGGAATAGGATATTTACATATTATGAAAATTTTTGACTGCTGTAAGATATATTTATATTTCAGTTTCTTTACAATTTGAATAGAAGTTGTAAACCATTTTGCGAATAGTTTGATATTGAACATAAACTCATAGACTGTTTAATATTGTAAAGTTTTTTATTTTGATACCAGCACACATTAAAATAAGGCTCATTTGCAGTTATATGATCAGCTTTAGTGATATTTAAATTTTAAAAAATAGTCTACACGTACGAAAACATTCTTTCAAAACCACAAACCACATCTCATACTATGTCTTCCATACAGCAGGAAGCATTTGTGTATACTCAAAAAATTTAATACAGGATACATTTCAAAATGTTAAAATTGTTTTTAAAATATATTGTGGAACTGTCGGTTAACTTCACTGAACAAAATTGTTTTAAGTGTACTGTTTTTAAGGACAAAATTAATTAGGGAGAACTTTTCTCACAATAGAATTTGAAATGACTGAATTGTGTGAAAATGTAGTTATCGATGTGTGACATTTTTCCTTGTAATAAAAGAAACAGAAAGATAAGAAATTTAACTTGAGTAGAAAATCGTTAGAAGTACTGTCATGCGCATTTGAAGAAGTATATCCCCTATTTAAATTAAAAATTATCGACTGAATGTGTGTTATGTCCATCACAAATGCCGATGTAGAAAAGAAATTTTTAGTTAATACAAGAAGTTCGAAAAGGAGAACACTAGGAATAAAAATTTATATTTTTTCCGAAAAATATTCAGTTAACTTAAAAATATCATTTATATGATTTTAATTAAAATAAATTAAAAGTATTGAAATCTTTTTTATGTTATTTTAAATTAAAAATATAATTGAATACAGAAAGATCCGTTTTATTTCATAAATATAATCATCGTATGTATATCACCGTATGCACCATTTGTCTTATTGTTTAAAAAAAAGAGATAGGGCCTTCGCTCTTTTTACCTCATTACTTTTTTAAAAAACAGGAAAGTGAGCGCGTTTTCTTACTCTCATATTCAAAAATGAATACAGGATGCTTTTTCTGGTTCAAATCACAATACCAATATATATATATATATATATATAATTTTTAAAAAATGACAGAAAAATAACTTTTGTTTGAAGAAAATATAATTATTTTTAAACTTCTAACACACTATTTATTTCCTTTTTTCCACCCTTCATTCTGTTTTAATTTTACTGTGACTAAACATATAGGGGACTTGACAGCTAGCTGTAAACGATTGATCTCTTGGTTCTTACTTTACAAAGGGACCGAACTGAGTCATAAAATTGTCCCCGTTCGACCTCCCAAGTTTTTAAAGGGGGAAAGGAAAGAAGTCTGTTGCATTTTTAAAGCGAATGGCAAAATAAGGGTAAACGCTTTTGGAATAACTTTTCAGGAGGAAGCTAACCACTCAGAGGGTTAATAATTAGATCTAAAAATGATATAAACATAATATCAATCAATTTACATAACAATCCCATTTTGGTTTAAATCCCCCACCCTAGCAAAATACTACCTTAAAAATATATCTGAGGTAGTGTGTAAGACAATGCATGTAAAATTTTCAGACAGTAAAAAAAAATATGATAAGATTAATGGATGGCTTAATAGGAATTTTTTGACATATATCTTGCACTAAAGCTATTCATATATTACTTTAGGTTTGAAGGAAGTTTGAGCAAAATTGGAAGCAAATCAACAGATGACGGTCTTTGTTTGTATTGAATTTTGAATCAAGTTTCTGTTTTGGGTAAGTAATTTGACGATCTTTATTGTCTACACAAATCAGTTTGTGTCAGGATTTCAAAACAATCAATAGACAGAGGAATATTTAAAGTTGTCTATTTGCTCGGAATATTGAAAACAGGTTAAAATAAAACCGGCTCGATTATTCTACGAGCAAACCTTTTTCTCATTTGCTAACTCTCTTTTAAGATACCGGCTTATGAATGCTCAACAGATATTGCTTCCCAAATACAATTGTATAGTTGTTAAAATACATTATATGCTAAATTGTAAGAGTTTGAATCTATTTTGAGTGACTTATAAGTGAGAGGAACGCATTTTACGTTAGTGCTTTTGTCATAAATACTTGGCAAAATAAAACTTTGTGGTTTAACGACGGTCTCCCAATAAAAATTCTCATTCAGGAAGCCTTAGGCTTAGCCTCGTAACCACACCTTAAGGCGCCTTCACCTTAAGGCGCCCACTTTTTTATGAACTTAGAGAACCCTTTCAGGCTGAAAAGGGGACTTACGCTGAAAGACTGATATCAGCCATTTTTTTCCTCTCAAAGGTAAAGAGTAAACAAGCTGTTGAGTTCTTTATCAAAAAGCGAATTTTATAAAGAGTCTTTCGAATAGTTTGAGAAGAAAAAAAGGCTGTTCCAAAAAGATAAGTGTAATTAACTGTGATTTAGATCGGTGGATATTCTCGAAATGAACTATGACAAGCTACAAAAGAAGATAGAGATTATTTTTCTTCTTCAAGTTGATTTTACACCTTTTCAGATTTACGAAATCCAGTTTTTGCTTAGAAAGGTTTTCATTTTCCAAATTTATAATTAATTTAGATAGAAATCACGCTTAAAAAGAAATTTATTTTAAGAAATGGATCATTGCTTATCCATTTGTAAAAGTCTGTTACAGTATTCGAAGGTATACTGATAATTTTAAAATTTGAAGCGTAATATATAGACCATATATATTTCGCAGAGGAGAGTAATACCAAAAAAAATAATAAAATTTAAGAAAGCGACCACAGGGTTACTTTAAAAGAATTTATTTGTTTATTTATTTGCATTTTAAGATATTAACTAATTGAGAAATTTAAAAAAAAATTAAAAATTTGAGAACGAGATATTTAAAAAAATAAAATAAAATTGCAACTAATTTTAAAAAAGAATGAGTGCTTTCTTTCTATTAATCTTTTATCATGTCAAAAATATAACATGAATTATTTTTAAGCGGCGATATTTAATCATATATATTGTTAGTGTTAATATAAATTCAAATTTTTCTGTGAATAAATAATTTTTCAAAAGGAAGAAACATGCGTAAAATTTATGTCCTTTGAATTGTTAAAAATGTTTTAAAGGATGGAATTCAAATATTTCGCTAGCTTTAAATGTGAATATATTTTTCTTAACTGAATAAAAGCATGTAATTCATATTTACGTTTGTGAGTGGAGTTATTAGAACGTTATTTAATTAAGCGATTCCCTATGTTAAAGCAAGAATTTCATTAATTGATCAATTGAGGAACTTGCGCAAAAAAAGAGTGTAAATTTCTTAAATTTAATTTTGATCACAGAGTTTTGACAGAATAATAGACAAATTTATATTTACAAATTGAATAGAATTTTTTAAAAAGTAAAATAACAGCTACTTATAATACATATACGAATAAAATAATATACCCTATTCCTTTGGATTTCTATAATTATTGAATCTATGCAATTTATAATTTTTTTTTGTCTTCTATTATTGTTTCATCATTGTCACAGTATAGCAAACCAAATATCGAATTATGCTTGAAATACTCAAATGTATTTGGGCTTCATTTCTTTGTTGTTCGAGATTTCTCAAATGTTCTAGAATTATTTCTACGATGTTTCCAGTTATTTGACGATTGTTTGGGTTTTTGCATTTTTCTCAACATCATCAAATATTTTTGAAAAATTATTACAATGTACGAAGGGAATCAATAATAAAATTAAAGGAATTTCAAAAAACTTCAAAGTGTAACAATGTGTTCACAAATTTGTTTTCGTAAGAAAATATTAGTACGAGAACTTCAAAAGTATTAATTCCTTATTAACCAAATATCTGCGATAAGCTTTTTCATTCTTTAATTTCGCTATTTATACATTATAATTAGCTACGTCACTGAAATTCGGCGCAACCAATTGACTAGTAATTCAGTTATATTTGATAATATAATAAAAATATGTATTTTATCAATAATATTTGATGTTGCAAAGAAAAAAAAATTGTATACCAAATATTTTTCCATCCTGGATTGTCTAACACACTAAATTAAGCGCCTTGCAAAACTCAGATGTAATTAAGTGCGTAAAAGCAATCAAAACTATTACCATTTCATTTCCTTACATGTCCCATACAATTCATAGATTCAACTAATGGTCTTCAACATTTAACGTTGGAGCGTCATATCAATAAATCCACAATGATCTGTGATTATCAAAAAATAATGTAGTCAGGAAATTTAAATATGTAAGGGAAGTTTGTTTTATATATACAAGACTACACCTGATTTTGAGAGAAGAGATGGTGTTACAAACGTATATATATATATATGTACAAATATCTATAAAACCTAAAAATAACTTGTCAAGATAGGAAATATTAGCCTCAGTAGTACAATAACAAACTCCTGACCTTAGGAACGAAGATTGCAGGTTTAAACAAGTTTTAGTGCTAGTCAACCTTCACCTACAATTTGCCTATATTACTGAGCCAAAGGGAAAGGAAAGAATAATATTAGGAGAAATTTAATAATTACATAATTAATAATACAAATAAAATACACTATACCATTAAAATATAACGACAAAATATTATAGCCTGCTAATATTTACTAATATAAATTTAATGTCGATGCAATAAAGTAGATAGTTAAACTTACTTCGTGAGTATAGCAGCATGTTATGTTTCCCGACAAATACAACAAAAGTAAAAGCAGCACCGCATAAAAGTAAAAGTTAGTTAGCAAATTATGATATATATATATATATATATATATATATATATATATATATATAAATATATATATAAATATATATATAAATATATATATATATATATATATATATATATATATATATATATATATATAAATATATATAATATATATATATATAAATATATATATATATATATATATATATATATATATATATATATATATATATATATATATATATATATATATATATGTATGCAAATTTAAAAAACCACACATATTGATTTAAAATTTTATAGAAAATAAAGGATTACAAGACATACACAAGAATATTTTTAAAAATATATAACATTATTAATTTATTAAACATGTGGCACCATCTATTGAATAACTGTATAATTAATCAAAAATGCTAATATTAATACATATTGCCATTTCACTGAGAACTATTAGAAATATAATTGTAAGGAAAGTTAGTTAATGTGGTTTCAAAAACGTTAAAATACTATGCGTGTTAAAGATAGAAGTACAAAATTTCTTCTGAAAACTACTGAGGTTTTATGCATAGTCAGATTTTTTATTTTATGTTTTAAATTATTTAAGATACAACGTGTGTGTGTGGAATTTTTGAAAAATTCGTCCTTTTAAGAAAATGTTTCATCAAATGGATATCAACCCTATCAATAAAATGTTTTAAATAGCAAGAATAACACAAGAAATGTTTTTTTTACTACAAAAAGGCAATCTTTCTGAAATTGCCTTGTATTCATACGAAGGGCCACTAAAATGCCTTCAGCGGGCCATTTGAAGGGCCACGGGTTGAAGACTCCTAGTTTAAGCAATTTCATGTAGTTATTTTAAACTGTAATCAGTGCGGCTGTTTTTGTTTTTTATACAAAACGGAATCCCACAAACAAGTTGGGTAGCTTCAGAAAAGTTGAAATTAAAATTCCATTTACGTTTTTCTAAAAAAAATATTAAAAAACAACACTTTTTATTCTTAAACTGACACTATGTGCATAAATTAAAATTATTTCCTAAACTACGCTGTACAACATCACTTTTTGAAATAATAATTGTGATATATTTCTATTTTTTTCAAAAGAATGCGTTTGTAATTTTAATTTTCAACACAGAAGCATTTAATCACGATTGTTATTTGAATGCAAGCAAAAAGTACACAAGTTGTATAGACTGGAGAAAGTCGTAGCAAGTTGACAGAATGGGCTGAGTGGAATAAAATTGCACGAGAACTAGTGATATGTTGGTGAGACGTGCGTCTTTCGCTTGTTTCGTATGGTGTACGAATTTTTATCGGGGCGTAACTCAGCCATATCAATGATGCGGGCTACAGGAGCCCCATTAGAGGCGAGGAAAATTGTTAATATATTAAGGATCCCCAAAAAAGATGCGCGAAAAATGTTGTTACGGAACACACTCAGGATCAGGAGCGAGTGACTTGTTTTTTTGTTTTTTTCACAATGCAAATGTAATGAAATGTTAACTTGTAAAGTAGAATCCTCTATACTAAAAGCAGTCCACGAAAAAATCGTCTGATGTCTTCCCGAGTTCTTGAAAACCACCTAGCATCTTTGATTTCTTGAAAAGGAGTTGAGAAGAAATTGTATCAAGGACTTTTCTGGCTTGGATGAAGGAAACTATGAAAGAATTCGATTGGAAAAAAAAGGAGGAGAAACGTGTGTCTACAACTTACGATCAGTGGACTTCAAACACTATTGTCTCAATTATTTTTAGAAATGTAAAATGTATGAGTAAAAATTCTTTAGAAAAATATATCTTAAAATAATATTTAAAGTCCATTCACACGTTATGGATGCTTTATGTTAGGACAAATGAAGAAAAGTATTGCATTTTTAGTTTAAAAAAATAACATAAAACTACTTATTAATAGCATTAATTCATACTCCAGATCATCATTTTCTTGTTAGGACGCTGAAAAGGGATGCGAAAGAGTATCTAGTATACTCAGCAACTGTTGTTTCAAGTTGACTTTACTTGAGATACTAACATTTCATTGATGCAGGCCAGGTAATCAAAACATAGTTCTGGGATTGAGTTATCTATCTCGGATGGATGGAGAAATTTCCTCTCGGAAAAAGAACTTGGCGGTGAGATCTTGTTTGAAATCGCTACGAATAAGGTTTAGTTGATATTCTTTTCGGGCGCTTCATTTATTAATGTTAAATTATTTAAATCAATAAGCGATGAAAAGGAGAAATAAATGAAAATGTATTATGCCAGTGATTTTAAGAAGTCCTTTATTGCTTTAATCATGATTCGGGTAGTAACAGAAAATAGTTGGGATTCTAGATTATCTCTAGTAAAGATAAAAAATATATTATCAGTATATCAATAATAAATAACAGTTATTCTAAACCAGCAGCCAGACACTAGATTATTGATAAATAATTAAACTATAGATTAAAATACTGAGCATTCTTCAACGATTAAGAACAACATCTATTTTGTTTTCCTTGATATTATATTCTAAAAATAATGCTAGATTAAGTAACACATGGGAGTCCTAATAAATTTATGTAACTGCGTGATATATATTAAAATACTGACTTTGAGATCAAATTCTCAACTAAATGTTATTTTTATTTAATGAAATTAGTGAATAAAGCATTTTTTCATACCATATAGCTGCAAATAACTATGTATGAATTCTATTTGTAAAGGATGTACGAAATGAAATTTTAACTGTACATTTATTGTCTGCATTTGGAACATGTTTATCAAAATGTAGTTTTTTAATTGCACTTTCATTGTTTGTTAACTCGTATTCTCATATCAATAAGTATTTTGAAATTTATTCTGAGAATAATTTAAGTGCTTTGTTCAATCCATTTGGTATTTTCCAACATTTTTGGAAATGTCATCTTTTGATTGTTTTGATCTAATTTTCTTAATCTTATTGAAGAGTAAAGAATAGTTTTTTTCCAATGGAAGTTCCATTTTTGTGTACTAATTTGTGAAGATTTGGGAATGATTGATTGGATTCTATTAAACAATATAAATATGTATTACTGATTGGAACTTTTGAAAATGTTTCCTTAAAGTGTTGAGTTAATTAATATCACCTTTCTATGATTTTTACGAATAGAAGGATCTTATATTACGTATCAAATAGTTGTTATTCCAAAAATCGTATGAGCTCAAAAATGGAGTTTGAATTGAGGTAAAATTACAGTAAATCAATTCTATCATCATTATCAAGTACAATTAATTGGATTTGAGTTGTAATTTTTTAAAATTAGGAATATGACATTTCTCACATTTCTATCCCATGTATTTCTTTCTGCATACTACTTGAAAACCTGAGCAAACTATGTCTGTAAGAGATATCGGTTTTTTTTCTTTTTTGTTTACAATTCAACTACATGCATTCGGATTCTACATGGTTTTTTATAAGACGTCAAAGAGTTCTGTAACCGAGAAAGCTTAGTCGTTCTGAATCAAGAATTTTATTTAGAATTGTTGGATTCATCCAATTATCTACCGTCGCATCCCTATGGAGAAGTTGTATTTGTGTCGATATTCTTCATTATATTCAAGTGCCTAACATGCATAGGATTGTCTAAAGACAAATATTGGTGGAGGATGTGTCTGAGGATGGCTGGGTTTTAATGTAGTATATGTTGACATACGTTCTACCTCTTTTCTTTTTTGCGTTTGTTTGTTTGTGTGCGCTGCGTCTGCAAGCAGTTGTCCCATTCACCAGAAAATAGCCTTGCCTCTATTGAGTCGATATTTCGATTGGATGGTCTGCTTGAACTAATGTTGTCTCGAAGGTTCCTACAGAAAAGGATTTAGTGTGATATTCTTGATAAAACTGGGTTGAAAGTTCAGTAAGTAAACCATTAATGTAACGTTTAAACAATTCTTAGACTTTGATTCGATAATATGGGTAAACAATCCTTGTATATTATTAAAACGATACAATTGACGTGTATAATTTCAACTATACTTTTTTAGCAATACAGCAAAACTGTAAAAATGGAGCTATTGACAGGCTTCATTTGCTATTCCCTGCTTATATATTACCCAGTTGCTGAGAAATTCCTTAAATCGTCAATTCGGATCTGTCACTTTAAAGATTCTCATGCAAGTAATAACTTCCATTGATCTAGAATGATAATGTTAAGTTAAACATCATATTAGATTAAAGGTGAATACATATAGCATCACTAAAGACTAGAGTTATTCAAGGAAAAATTGTCAAGTATTGTAGTAGTCATACTTATTTTAAAAAAATACCGAAGAGATTTTCTACTTTTGCAACCCTCTAAATTATTATTATTAAAATGGAGAAACAATGTGTAGTAAACAGAAAAAATTTAAATAGAAAGCAACAACAACAAAAAAACCACTCAAATATAAATAAAATAATGGATTTTCTCTGTATAAATCATGAATTCTCTTCATTTAAATTTGATTTGTAAAAATCGAGACCCAGACGTCTGACTTAACATTTGAACTAAGAATAAAATTGAAATGAATTAAGCTTAAGAAGTGGATTAAGAATTAAAATGCATTCCCCCCTTAAAATTTAACTTTTTTGTAAAAAAGGGTGTACCACTGATTGTGTGCCAGTGCCTCGAGAAAAATAAAATACCTTTCACTAGTGCATTATCGGTGTCTTAATATTTCTCCTGGAGTTTCCCTGGCATTTTAGTGTAACAACGAGCCACTTTGATTCGATTCTTCAATCTTCGTCTATTTTTAACTTACTTCACTCTGCATTAGACAACTTAAATCTTTGTAAAATAAGTTACAATACATTAGTGATTCACTTGGTCTAACTTTGCCTTGTCAATTTTAAATTAAGTTAAACTATTATTAACTTTAAATGCCATCATTGTTCGTTAACATTGTCCATGCTATATTTATTGGAATACTAAAGAATTTATTTTAATTGGCCGGCCAATAAAAATGTGAAATGAAAATCAGAAGCTGAAAAGGCAAAGGATTATTTTCTGTACTTGTAGCCTGTGTCACCTCCGTGTGAAACCTATATCATACTGATCAATTGATGTTGCCCCACGCTTTTCATTCTGTCGAGTTGAATTCAACATCATACTACTCAATGCTATCTCCCTCTTCCTCCCTTTCTACTATCGCATTTGTAGTACCTTTGCAATGTCAGGCAGCGAACAAAACAGTTAATTGTAGCAATGGAAATCTTTTCTGCACATGAAATACAACAATCAAAACTAATAAATAATTTGATCTATAATTTCAAACGGCTTGCAAGCAATTTGCTTTCCAAATTGCAATCGTGATAAAAATATTTTCTTTCCAAAATCAAGAAAAAAAAAACCACTGTTCTTATTTTATTGTTTTACTGTAGCCGTGATAAATTGATAGTTGAAAACTCTTTATATATCTGAACTGAATCAAAAATACTGTAATGTGTCATTTAAATTTTATATTAGGGCATACAAAAAATTTTTTCTTGCTCTCTTTTGACACTGTTTTCTTATAAATATTCCTATTATAAGTAATACGGCATTTGTACAAATTTATAATTCAAAGCATCTTAATTGTATATTAAGTACACTCATGTCTATAAATTAAGGATAATTCAGAATCACACAGAAATTGAACTCTAAAATAAAAATTTCACTTGTAGAATTATTACACATATCTTGACGAAAAATATGCAAATTACAGGAAACCACCAGATGGCGCGAATAGTACGTCATAATGACGAGAGTGTAAGAAAGGGGTATATAAGGAATGGCGGCAAAGAAGTAAAATTGTTCACCAGCACTTTAAAAGCCTTTCAGTGCAATAACCGCATAGTTATGGCACAAAGGAAGCATTTGGATGATTTTTTACGTGATAAAATTATTGGACGACTGGAATGTGGACGTACCCAGCTGGAAGTATCCGAGAAACTTGGAATCGCCCAGAGTGTCATCTCCATCCTTCGGCAACGATTCCAAGATGATGGTAGTGTGAGTAGATGTTACAGCACAGGTCGCCCCCGAGTTACAACGCCGAATGAGGACCGGTATTTGGCAGTTACTTGCAAAAGAAACAGACGGAGCACAGCATCAGACCTGTCTCGTTTGCTCCCTTCAGCTACCGGTACGACAGTTTCAAGGCAGACCGTGTACAGACGCTTAGGGCACATTGGTCTACATGCTTGTAGGCCTGTCAGATGTGTTCCACTTACCGCAACTCACTGTCGCCAGCGATTAACCTGGAGTAGAGAGCATACATTGTGGACACCACAACTGTGGTCTTGTGTGATGTTTTTTTTTTTCGACGAGTCCAGGTTTAGTTTGCAGTCTAATTCTCGCCAGACTTTATTATGGAGAGTACCAGGTACCCGTTACCACCAAGAGAACACCATTGAACAATACTGTTACGGTGGGGCAGGATAGCTCGTTCGGGGAGGAATTATTCTTGGTTCCAGAACTGACCTGCATGTTCAGAGTGTAACGATGACAGGCTACTTCTATTGGGATGTCATTCTGGAACAACATGTACGTTTGTTTCGGGGTGCCATGAGTGCTGAATTTCTGTTTATGGATGACAACGCCCGTTCTCTCGGTGCAAACATTGTAGACGAGTGCCTTCATTTGTAGGATATCACCCATATGGATTTACCAGCATACTCACCAGACTGGAATCCAATAGAGCATGTATGGGATATGCTTGGCCGACGAATTGCATCCCGTCAACCCCCTCCCTCCTGTCTAACGGAACTTCGGAGGGCATTGCTTGATGAGTGGTGTAATATTCCCCAAGATCAGATTGATAATTTGATACTCAGCATGTCTAGGCGTTGTAAGGCCTGTATTGCATCGTCCGGCAGACATACTCCGTATTAACCTTCATACTAACCATGTTATACTGTTTTTTGTAAATAGGTTCATTTTGAAATTTCTTCCGGGGAGTAAAAATCGTAATTTTTATTAATTATGTCAAATATATAGCATCTTTTTTGCTTTTTACCTTTTGTTTACCCCTCCAAACGGACAGCACGGATTTTTCCGCCCTACTAGAGAGGATTCGAAAACGGACCACACTGAATTTTTTGTAAGGCCGGGGACTCACCAAAAATGAACCAAACACAGATTTTTTCCCCTTCAAGTAATGTGTTCAAAAACGTTAAAGTCGAGTTTTTCCGAATTCTTTTCCACCTTTATAGGTTTACGATCTTGAAAGATAATTAGAGATGGTTGGGGAGACACAATGGGCATTGAGGGGAAGTTTTATGGCTCACGGGGAGACCGGTTCCTGTAGCAATCGTAAAAAAAATTCTTTGAAGAATTTCTTTAAATCCTAAAGTGTAGGAAAGTAATCGCAAGTCAACGAGTTGAGAATTCTCATTTTTTTCTTTACCTTAAAATTCTCAAACGGAATTATGTTTTTATAATGTATGTCTAAGTTTTTTAAAAAAATCTGTAGTATTTAAATTCAAATTATATATTAAAACATTGAGGATAATTTACTGTTTCATTTTTCTTTTTTTAATCAATATTTTCAGGGATTTTTTTTTAATCAATACTTTCAGGGATTTTTTTTTAAAAATGATTATTTTGTTATGTGTCAAAAAAATAAAAAAAAAGGTTCAAAATTTAAAATCTTTTAAAATTTCGGACACTTCTAAACATGAATAATTTTTAAGCTTCTGTATTACATTATTTGCAAAAAATTTATATGTATTGTTAAAAAAAACTCTATTTAAATCTTTTAGTTTTTCATAATTTTAAAGCCAGATATTCAGGGCATCTTACATAGAATCCCTTGTTTTGTATTGTTCAGATAACAAAGTATATTTGAATTTTGAATGTCTGAACATTAATTTCATTCAAAGAGAACTTTAACTTCAAGTTTATATTTTTTAACTTGAATCCTCAAATAAAGAGTTTTTAAAAGCATCTGGACAAATTTACAGTTAACATTTGCGCATATAAATAAATATAAAGATCCTTTTTAAATTCAAGTTAAAAAATATATATTTATGCATAATCCCTCATCATTCATGTTCCATTAGTGGTTGACTGAAGAAAAGGTTATTAAAATTTGGACATTTTTATAATCTTAACCATGCAAAACTAGGAATTTTGTATTAGCTCCACTGAAATTCTGCATTGGAATTTCGAAAAAGATATTTATGCGTGTCTCACATACTCAGTTGAAAAACATATATTTACCATAAATACTAATAATTCTTTGGATATTTAAAATTATCATTAGATTAATTTTTTAATATACATATATATATTCGACTTCTAATAATTTTCAAGTATTCCTTAAATTTCATATAATTTAATTAAGTGAGGGGATATTAAAGTCGCACTCTCTCTTCTCTACTCAACTACTTGAGGGCTTTTGGCGACAGACCTGTGGCCGGGGTACCAGGTGGTCAAGGTATCGAATCATGGTTGGCATGTCTCGAGTTCAAGTCCAGTGCCACAAAAGACCCGCCGTGTAGGGCAGCGATGCACGTTAAATCTATCGAGAGCTGAAATGTCCTCTCGTTGGTGTGGTAGTTAGGAGAGGAGGGTGCCAGCTCAGGTGTCGCCCTCGTCATTTGACCATGCTTCAAAATTACGAGGTCCAACACTAAAAGCCCTCGTGTAGCTGAACAGTGCGACGTTAATATTCACTCACTTGGCGACGGACCTTGTAATTTTAAACCATGCTCAAGTGACGAGGATGACTCTTGAGCATCGCTCCCTTACACGGCGGATCTTCAGTGGTGCTGGGGTCGAACTCATGACACGTCAGCTACGAGTCCGTTACTTTGACCATTAGGCTACCGCGGCCTCACAATGTGGTTGAAAACTGCATGTTATGAGTAAAAATATGCTGAAACATTTGATGAACTTATAATAGATTTTTGCATAGAAGATAGATATGTGATATGCTAAAATGACAATATGTAAAAGTTATGAGAATATCGATGACAATTTTTGAAAAATTCAATTTAAGTTTCAGTTTGAAACTTATTCTTTTTTTTTTTTTTTGCATTTAATAATAAATAGTCGCGATAACAAATTAATAGTTTAACGCATTCATAGATTATAAAAAATAAAGGTATAAATGTGACATTGTTGGGAATAATATGTTTTTATAGTTTTGAATTCAGACTTCTTTGCAGGAGTGTAGACTATTAAAACGCTGATGTAGAAGTTAGAAAACTAATATTTAAAATATATGGAAAACAATATCTGCAATTCCATGATCTTGACGAGCAGAAGACGGCATTTTTACTTAGTAGGGCAGAGTAAGCATAAGGTAGGAGCTTGTGGAGTAAACAACCAGGCCTCTGCAGTTTTGGCAGGTAATGAACTCCCATTTGTTGCTTTCTCAGTAAGGAATATAAAAATAACAAATACAAAAATAAGTCATGTAAAATTTTACATATTTTAATAACAATGAATTGTGAACTTAATTTCCAATTCATTGTCACGAGTTGGCAGTAACTACGGTACTCTATCGACGTACTTCTTATATATATATATATATATATATATATATATATATATATAAAAAAAGAAGTAAGGTTGATAGAGTACCAATAATTTTAACGCAATTTTATATTTTGTTCTCGTAAACTTTACTCCTTTTAAAACATGTATTGACAAAATACTCTCCTTTTGTATATTTAAAAAATTTTAAAAATATAATGGTTATCTTACCCAACATTTTCAATCAGGGGCTGCAACTGTTTAGCTAAGACGTGCCAAACCAATCTGTCAGTATCATTCAGCGTGCCACATAGTAGGAAATTTTTGAAATCCTTCGATTCTTACGGTAATATTTGCAGATTTAAAGAATAGAGGTAAATAATTTAGATTTACAGTTTTATTTTATATTAATTATGTATCAATAAAATACATTTATTAACATAAAAATAAACAATATAAAATGTTACTATTTCTTCAACAAAGATAAAAAAATTAAAAATGTATGTTTCCAGCATATTTTTTTAAATAAGAAATAGACAAAGTGAAATATAAATTATTCCCTTCATTACAGTTAAATAAAAATTGTAATGCGAATTAACTCTTTCACCACTCTTCTTTCATATCGCAAAACCATAGGTATAATGCTTGACACGATTCTTAGCATTCAGTTGTTAAACAATTTCTTTGCGGAGTCAAAATATTTTTAATATTAGGAAAGATTTTTTACTTTGATATGCCGAATCATAAGTGGAAAGCAGAGTACATGCAATTTTCTTTTTTCAACAATTAAATCCCCTAGCAATAACACTCAATTATTTACAAAATAGCTGTAAATTTATCCTTAGAATTATCTTTCAGATTATTTTGTAGTTCCATAAATGTCCATAACTCAGAAGATGTTTGTCAAATAAGGTCTATTATCAACTTCCATCCACTCAAGAACTGACAAATTTGTAGAGTAGTGCTGAGTGCCACTAAGAATTGTACCACGTGCCACAGTACACATTGCCGACACGTTTTAAATGTTCTTATTAACTAACCATCTCCTATTCAAACACAATTTATATGATAAAAAAGGGTTTTCATTCATTTTGTAGGGAATTCTATTAGATTCAACCATAAGTAATTTTGTGTATCAAAAAAATTACATTGTTTCGGGGATCCCCTTAGAGCAAAATGAAAGGAATTTGACATAGTTATAGTAAGTTTCTCTAAAAGGGGAAACGTTCACTTTCAAAATACACTGCGTAAAGTGGTTTTAGGTGTACGAAGTGAAATTCACTATTATTCCTAAAATAAATTTTGATATTTTGGTTTTTCGTTAAGTTTTGAAGTTATTCCTTCAAATACACTTCTCCATTACATTTCTTTCAAACTTGCTATTTTCTTTTGCGGCCACGGTAGCCTGATGGTCATGGTTATGAACTCGTGTCCAGTGTTCGAGCCCTGGTACCACAAAAGTTTAGCGTTGAAGAGGAGCTGATGCACGTTAAACACGACGAGGTCAAAAGTCCTCACGTTGGTGTGATGTGGAAGTTTGGAAGGGGAGTTATCAGCTCAAGTATCGTCCTCGTCACTTAACCGTGGTTCAAAATTACGTAGTCGCTCGTCAGTAGCCACCGTGTTGACTTAGAATGCAATATAAACCCTTGACGTGTGCACTTGAGTTAATTCGAGTACGCTAAACATTTCCAAATATGCACATTAGATATAATTCAAACGAGGTCGCATTTTATGTGCTGCTGTTATTTTCTCACTCAAATATCAGCGAGCGCCGTCTGCACTCGTGATATTTGACTGTTGTTTCTTATATTTACGATTTAGTCGTGAAACATCAAAAACTTGGATAAAATACTTGTATAAGAAATTAAGGGAAAAGAAATACTTAGATTTTAGAAGTAAATTACTAGAAAATTTACATATAATTATTACTATGAAACAAATATTATCCAGTAGAATCCGAAAACTTTGCCATTTCATTGCGTATTCAAAGATTTGAACGTCGAGATAGATAAGCTTTGAACATAAAATATTTACTGACGTTTTATCTGACGTGTAAATTTTAACTGAAAAATGTACACGGCAAAAACACAGACATTTGTATCTGTCAGTATTCAAAACACGTCATTTACACCGATAATATTTTCCATTTGGAATACAATTCGGCAACTTTTGACGAAGTGGGTGGTCGTCCAGAGCTCCTTTCAACGAAATTTCCAAGAAAGGAAAAGCCGTTTTACAATTAGTTTATCTTTCTATTTTGAAGCGGTGATGCCCGTTCCTGCCTGAATCACCACTATTTTTGTGAATAGTCTATTCCAAACAATAATCTCCATTTCTATTTGTCTTACTGCTTCTTAGCAAAATCTCTCCCAAATTTCATCGGAAAGCTCCTCTTATAAAAAGCTTAAATAAATATATATAGCTACCATTTGCTTGTCGAATCCTTTTAAGAAGGGCTGTTTGGTTTACCTTAAAAATGAATAGTGATTCTGAAAATGAATGTTTGATTGAAGAGAGAAGTTCGGATGAAGAATTTTCATCCTCTGAAAGTGAGTCTGATGATGATTGCTTGGATAGTGCTAGAGACTGGTGTCAAATAGATGTTACCTCTCCTCTACCTAGTCATCCTAAATTTCCATTTACTGGAAATACAGGAATAAAAGTATGTATCGGGGATTCTGGAGATCCTTTTGAATATTTCAACCTGTTCCTTGACGATGAAATGTTCTCATTTATTGTAGAGGAAACAAATAGATACGCCGAATCATTCTTTGGAAATGCAGAATTGACACCTGGTTCTAGGGCTCTAAAATGGAAAAATACGAACAAGGAAGAGATGAAAAGATTTATCGCTCTGTTGCTCCTACAAGGCGTAGTACAAAAACCTGTGGAACAGTGGTTTGGGTCGAAAAGACCAATTCTATCCACTCCATTTTTTGGAAAAGTGATGGGTGAGGTGCGCTATGGACTTTTGATGAAGTTCCTGCACTTTGCAAATAATGATGAGTCCAGTAGCGATTTAGATCATAACACGAAGCTAAAAAAAATAAGAGAGTTTCACAATCTAATAGTGCATAAGTTCAAATCTGTGTATGTACCGAAACCGGATATATCAGTTGATGAATCGCTGATAGCATATAAAGGTCTTTTAAGTTGGAAACAATATATTCCCCAAAAACGAGCTCGTTTTGGAATTAAATTGTTTCAGTTATGCGAATCAGAAAGTGGCTACATTTAGAACTCGTTGATATACACGGGAAAAGGTACTACCTTCAACGAAAACTATAACGATTATGGTCTTTCGACGAAAAGTGTCCTGACTCTTATCCACGAATTGAAGGGGAAAGGCTATTGTTTATCCACTGATAATTTCTATACATCACCTGAATTAGCGGAATTACTGATTGACAGTAAAACGGATATCTGTGGAACTTTACGACCAAATCGAAAAAGGTTTACCTGTTTCATTAAAAAGTTCTACACTGAAGAAAGGGAGATTATAGCCTTCCAAAAGGGTAAAATGTGTGTTTTAAAGTGGAAGGATAAAAACCCTTGCATATGCTTAGCACTTTTCATAACGCTGACATGATGGAAGTGAAAGCTAAGAAGGGGGATTCTGTGAAGCTGAAACCAAAAGCCGTGGTGTTTTATAATAACAGCATGGGGGTGTTGATAGATCAGATCAGTGTCTATCTTACTATCGTGTTGCCCGAAATCAACAGTGAAAATACTACAAGAAGATTTTTCGACATTTGTTAAATCAAATTGTGTGGAATTCCTTCGTTATCTTTAAAAAAAATGGCGGGATTTTAAATCATATTGGTTTTCAAATGAAACTTATGGAACGATTGATAGAAGAAGGAGCTAGTGATTCTAGTTCTCGAAACTTTGTTTCCCCCTAAAATTTCTTAAAATGTAGTCCGCTTAATTGGAAGGCACTTCCCTTCATATGTAGAAAGTGACTGTTCAAAAAAACAAAAAACATCGCGAAAATATGTGGTATGCAACCTTAAGATAAATGATAATGGAAAACGCATTCGAAAAGAAACTCGTTTTCAATGTAAAGACTGTAATGTTGGACTGTGTGCAGTGCCGTGTTTCGAAAAAAATATCACACTGTGACATTTCTGTAAATATGTATGTGTCTTTCTCATACTTCTTTGATATTTTTTGCTATTTATACCTGTTAAAATTATTTTTTATAAAAGGTTTTTTGTAATTAATTGTAAATTGAATAAAACCTTTTCTTACAATTATATGTATTTGAGGATGAAATCTGATTTACTTTATTCAGGAAATTTTTAGTAAATTTCATTTTCTTAGCCAACTTATTTCTTTTAAAACATGCATATTTGTGTATTATATAATTAAATTTCTAACTATCTAAAATTATGTCTGGCTTTTTTTTTCTTCATTAAAATCTTTCAGGATTTTACAAATTATCTTGCCATTATTCATTATGTACTTAATAAGGAAAAATATATCTAAATATAAATAATTTCTGGCCTAATAAACATATAATTGTTTTTAGCTACAGTTTGGAAAAATGCATTGAAATTTGTATCGGGACAGGATTTTAACATATTATGAATGTGTTTTTGACTGCCACTATGTTATATATTTATCTTTCATTCTTTGTACAGTATGAGTAGAAGTCGTAAACAGTTTTATCACAGTAAAACTAATTTTTGTTTTATATTCAAATTATACTATTATATTGATTCTGAAAATAATAGGTTAATTTGACAAGCCATTACTTCACAATTTTAAAGCATTGAACAGTTTTGAAATTTTTAAAACTTTTCTAAAATGTTAAATTATTAAAAATATTTAATTATTGTAAGTGATTAATATTTCTTAGATTATTGGAAACAAAAAGTATAAAATTTAAAATATATCTCTTTGTTGAAATTTAATAATTATTTTTTTTTATGGCTAAACCTGGAAAAAACCCAATTTTTTTTAAATATTAACAATAAGATATTTTTAAAAAATAACTAGAGTTCTCAGACCTAAATCCATATGAACTTTTATAGAACATATGTAAGGGAACATTTACAAGATTTTTCAAGACTCTATCTTGAACAGGAAAAACGCCTTAGGGATTAGAAAACACTTTCATCTTCAAAATTAAAAATCTGAGAAAAACATATTTAAAATTTGTAAAGGCATAAAAAAAATTCCAATGCCTGTAAAGCTTTAATTTTTTAATCTGTTACTATCCAACTTATGCTCTACATGAAAATTCTACTTGAAATAAATATGACTGAAATATCTTTTTAATTCCAAATATTCTAAGACATAACATTGATAACAACTGTTAATTTGATAAATTATTCACTTTTATCAGAACCTTATATATTCACAAGAGTTTTAAATGCAAAATATTTATATAGAAATTAGTAGTTATACAAACGTAATCCAGAAATCACCAAGTTTGTAAATAATATCTATTTTTTTCTCAGTTCCCCATCGTGGCAGTTAAGCAAGTTTAAGTTTTTGTTGCATGACCTTAAAATACTGCAGTGTAGTACTACAATAGATTTATTATAATGTAGTTTGTGGTACATCAGGGAAATATTTAGTTCATTCTGCAACATTTGTATTCTGTAGTCTAATTGTAATATTACCTGAAAAAGCTGCATTTTAGATTTACTATTTTCAGTCATATTCCATCCCTTTCAAGTATTATTTCTCACAGTACCCTGCGTACATTTTGGTCATGGCATTTTCAAAAGGAAAAATTAATGAAGACAAAGTATAGAGCTTTTAAATTATATAAACTATGTGTCAAAAAGTATATTGGTCTTTAAATCAATCTTAATTAAGTAAATGTGAGAAAACTCAAAAACTTAAAAACATGAGCAAACAGAAATGATTTTAGAAATTAAAATTGTAGTTAATAGCCATTTCACACGAAATATTGGATTGTGTTGAAAAATATTTTTAATTAATTCAATCTAGGAATGCAAAATGCTTTAAAATGAAACCGAATTTAAAATCAAAACTCAGAAAATTAAAATTTCTTAAAACCTAATTGGTTTTAGATCAGAAATTGAGCAAATTTTCCAAATATATGAAATATATATTTGCAATAAATTGGGTGAAGTTTCTGTTGGCCGTGAAGTGGAGAAAATGTCCATTTCACAATCCTCGCCCTAGGCCACAGCTGTAAATGAGAAACCTCCCGTTTCGAAGAACACAGAGACCGAAAAGCAATAAAATCATCCCCCTGCAAAACCTTTTCAGGACCTCCTGCAGTTTTAACAGGGGAAGGCATTAAACTGCCGTGCGTTTTTGAAGCAGTTCGCGAAATTTATCGAAACATTTTCGGCTTTGCTAGCTTTGAAAAAGTAGACCGCTTTCGAAGTGAAATTCAATTAGCGGGTCATCCACTCAGAGGGTTAATAAATAGACTTTACAAATAAGTCAAATTTGTTTTGCTTCTGTCTCTTCCTTTGCCTGAACTTCATTATCCTTAATTTATGGACATGAGTGTAAATCACCTCAGGTTTTCGATTAAGGAATTTCCACATTAAAATTAATTTTACTCATTTATACAATACTAAATACAGAGATAATGACATGGCTTTAGGAAGAGAAGGAGTCATGATTTGTAACAGTTTCCCAATGAAATTCTTTCATGGATTAGTGTTGATGTCGTAAAGATTAAGTGAGTTGGATTCACATTTTATCGTTATTCTTGGTCTTTCTGTAGCGAAATCTGTCCTTGAAAGGAACTATATGTATTTTATAGTTGGCTAAAAGTCTTTCTGAGCTATATTTGTACACAGGTGAACATTCTCTGAAGTTGTTTGTTTCATCTGCATTTGGAAGGGAATGCGTTATTTCTCGTCAATCTGGAAAACGTTTAAACATGATTGTTGTGAACGACACTGTCCCTCTTTATAAGGAATAGAAATAAGAAAGTATACCAATAGAAGAATTTGGAAAACAAGAAACGTGAACAATAAAAAGTAAACATTCATGAGCTTCCTTAAACTACAAGTGATAAAACAAATGAATCTGTAGGACTGAAAACGAAATAGTCTATTTGAAATTGAAATGAAATCTTAATGCTTATCTTTATGATTTGTTCATGTTCAAATCTTAATGGTCATTTTTGACTAATGACGGTAAAGCAGTGTTTCTCAAACTGTGGGGCGCGCCCCCAACTGGGGCATGATACCTCTACGAGGCTTGCGAAATCATATTGAAAAGTCGACAACAAAAAAATATTTAAAAATATTTAAAATTAATAATTTACTTAAAGTAAACAAATAAAATACTTTCTGATATAATAAGATATATAATACATATTTACACTGATATAATGTATCAGTACTTATAAATCAACTTATAAATAATCAGTACTTATAAATCAGCACTTATAAATGTATCAGTACTGTGCAATGTGTATTATATTTTTAATTTAACAATACTAAGTTAGGAACAAGTTTGATAATTATCAGTGACCCCATGGGCTTGTATTATCACTTGTCCTGATAATTTGTACGGTTTTTAATTAATTCCTTAGTTAAAAGTTTCGCGATTCGCTTCCCCATGCCACCGTTTTCCACGTAGACGAGCGTAGTTTGATTTGCTTTGAGGAGGAGGAGAAAAGGAAAAAATAAGCAAATATCCTCTGAAATAAGTTCATCCTTCCCCATGCCACCGTTGTCCACGTAGACGAGCGTAGTTTGATTTGTTTTGAGGAGGAGGAGAAAATGAAAAAAATAAGCATATATCCTCTGAAATAAGTTCTCTCTCTCATCCTTCCCAAACACTCTCAAGGTCCTCTTATTACAATCCAAAGTCGTCGGAATAATTTTATAGATAGCACTGCATAGAAAAGATCTTATTTCGGAAAGACGTACATATACGTCCAGAAAATTAATGTTTTGGCTGAGTGAGACGTCTATGTACGTTGGTTGCACATAAGTGGTTAAAGTCGTATTGTATCTTTAGTGTCAAAGTATAATATTATTGAATTCAATACATTGTTATTATATGGAGGGGGTGCGAATGAAAATGATGATTGAACATTGGGTCACGTCTATTGAAAGTCTGAGAAGCACTGCGGTAAAGTATTTGAATTGTATCATATTCCACCAGTTTGAAACGGTCTTATGCATTCCTTGAATATCACGAGACCTCCAAACGCATTCATCAGAGAACAATGATTAGCCTACGGAATGAAAACTCAAGGTTAATGGTGACGATCTCTATAAACCAGTACAAGTAATTGCTTTGTGCAATGTTTCATTCTAACCATTTAGCTGTGAAAGGTTTAGGACTATTTATTGATAACAATTAGGACCACCTAAAAAAGAAAGATAAAGCTTCATTTCAATCCAAGAAGGATTTGTTGAGAAAACCTAATTGGTATTCTACTAGTAAAGTACAAAACAAATTTTAATTTTCTTCAATATTAAATAAATGTTATGTGAATTGAACTTTAAAATAAAATCTCTCCTAAATGTTCAAAGAAGTCTAATTTATTTTTAACTATGCCAATGCTAATTTGTCTTAGCGCAGTACACGTATTTCTCGTAGTGAAAATTACTGACGTAATTTCTGAAAGTTTCGTAAATTTTATTCAATCTATGAGAAGAGGCTGATAATTTCGCTTATCAATCAAGTGGTTTTGAAATCTGTAAGCCATATGGTAATTTATTAAGTTCTTTTGTTTCGAATTAATTCCACACTTTCGGATAGTTTCATAGAAAGTGAAAAGAGACAATTCCGGTTAACATTCGATTTTTTTTTATTTTTGTTTGAGAGTCATTTGAAACTCCAAGAGAACAGTCGAGATCAAAGTAGGAGCACTGTCACCTCTAGGGATTTGAGTTCCAGTATTTATTTTCGAAACACTTGAATCGGCCTTTCTCCAGTTTTTATGGAAAAATATCGATCGGTAGAATAGAGACACATTCGGACAAAAAAGACTACGTGAAACACATTGCGTCAACAATGCTCAACTTACTGAAATTAGGTGGAAGGCATTTTATAACGCTTTCTAAAAGACTACATTTTCCACCCATTGGGAATATACAAAATACAAAAAGAGATTTTGATTCATGCTAGAGAAAAATAAATGAGATTGATTTCTAACTATAGAGGCTCTACATGATTTTTTCCATCCACAAACGCTTAAAATCCATCTTGACAAACTTTGGAAATTCCGCTTGATACAATATCACAAAGGAAAAGATGCCTTTTTGAAAGATTTTACTTTTATTTCTTATACATAACACAAATATTGGTGGAAAAACTTGATGGGTGGAAGAAGATTCAAGAATATCTGGCTGACTTGACTCAAATTAATTCTTAAAATCTCGTTGCGAAACTTCTCCTTATTACAGCTAAGCTATCCTTCAATCAGATGCTTCACAAGAAATTTTGAATGATTTAACGTTTTTCAAGAGCTATTTTTCAGAAATACTCATACATACATTAATACAAAAAGTTTTAGATAGATACATAGATACTTTAATATACAAAATAGTTTTATTCTCAATAATTTTTTCAACTTCTCACTCAACTAAAATTTTCCGAAGACCCTTAAATTTATGGCATATAACAAAGGATTTCTTTGCAATTCTTGCTTAGAAGATTTTTGTGAATTAAATTTATACTAAAGCAATTCTTACAGAATTTTATAAACCTCCTGATATATATATATATACACACACGCACATACACACACACACATATATATATATATATATATAGTGTAATAAAATATAAAATAAGATACCAAGTGAATAAATTGTTTAAACTACAAGGCCAAAGAAGAAAGAAATTGGAGTTGAACAGACATAACAAATGAAGATACAAGAAGAGTCTTTGGATTAAAATGGAGACACATTATGATTTCTAAAGCTGTCACTGAATTAGGCCAGCGATACAGGGGTAAGAAATGCTTTATGGATGCCCTTTCCCCTGACAGCAGAAATTTTCGACATAATAGAAAAAAAACAGAGCCACGTTGAAAAGTTAAGCCTATTTCTAACACACGTGGATGATAAACCAGGCAGTAGATTAAAATGAAATTATACATATATGTTACCGGCAAAGTATGAAATGCCGGCATTCTGTAGAATGCTTAAGAGAATTATTTCATACTTTGCCTAGGTATTGTATAGAATATCAAGGCATTCTATAGAATGGCTAAAGCTGTTTAGGCAAAGTATGAAATAAAGTCATGATAAGGATACTATATTAATGACGTACATTTCTAAATAATACAAATGTTATTCTGACAAAATAATGAGAGTGCCATTAAAAATTATTCATAATACGTAAAGGAAAAAGAAAATTGTCCCCAAAAAAACTTGTCTTTCTTTTATTAAGAAAAACAAAAATTTCAAATAAAAAGTAAGAACTTAAAATTAATATATTTATTGCAACATGGTAGGCTTGAATGTCATTTTGAACTACATTTCATTACATTTTTCACGCAGAGACCATTCTTATTTTGCTACATTGTTTTACACATATATTTAACGAAATTTTTTGCCGCTTCCATTGAAAAGAGCAATTACTACTGACAGATGAGGAATTTCGTGGTCAGGTATATTTTTAATTCAAAGCAAGTTCTTAGGGCATAAAGCAAATTGTGATTCCGCATATACTTGTTTTAAAATTCCTTCAGAAGTTCCAAGTCGATAGAAACCATTTTTCCCACTCGTTACAAGTGCCAATATATTGACATTCAGAAAAAAATCTTACATTTCACAACAGTGCCTTTTTTAAAATAATTTTTCTGTTTTCTCTGTCAAGGTTCACGAAGTGGATGTACAGCTCAATATCATAACGTGTAAACTTTTTGTAATTGGTCGAAAGTTCTTTCAAAATTCTATTACGTTTCTCTGTGTCCAATAGCCAAATGACCAGCATTAAGTACTTAAAATAACTCAGAATCCGTGATGTAATACTGTATAGAAGTGCTTGTCAATCTTTTTATGCCCGTGGACCTGTCAATGTTTGATAATTTTACCGCGGCTCGCTGAGGGTGGGACTTGTTTATATTTTTAATTGTTTTGATTTAATAATTTATTGTATTTAAACATACCTCCAGAATAAAATTTAGTTACTCCAAAAAAATGAAAATAAAGGAATTTTACATAAAATATAAAGTGATTTCTATGGAAAATCAAAAAAACACTAGAGACATATACTCCAGTAAATAAAATGGAAATAATTTAATACTCCTTGAGTGGTCCGATACTATTTGTTCCACGCCCCGGTGGTTGTGGGAGCCATTCTGAATAGTACTGACACCTTCTTTAACAGGTTACGTGAGTTTACTTTTATTTTCACCAAACATCACATCATAGCTATTCAGCAACCAATAAGCCCTGGGTTTCTTTTTAGTAGTCATTTTGGCTTTTTGTACATCAGTTATTACCTTCTTGTACGTAGTTTCAGTTTAAAAAGAAAACTTTTTTTTGCAGCTTTAACTCTAGTTTTAGGCAGCTCGTCGTCAAATAGTTTCATGCCTATACACCTGGATCAGCAAGCCTTTAGCTGTGTCAAAAATCAATGTACCAATTATGATTCAGCGTGCCACACAGTACGATATTTTTGAAACAATTCTATTCCAGCGATGATGTATGAAGAGGTAGATAATAGAGTTTAATTACACAGATTTATACAGCTTTATCACACATTAACTTTGCATCAATTAAAAATATTTCTCAACATAAAAATAAACAGCATAAAGTATAACTATTTCTTCCACAAAAATAAATAAAAACCTCGGAATTGTACATATATTACGTTTTTAAACATATTTATTAAAATAAGAAATGGACAACGTAAAATATAAGTATTTCCCCTGATTGCAGTTAAAAAAATTCTTTAATGTAACCATGGTGCTGCTTCGTTCTACTTTCATATCGCAAAAATGTAGTGTAATTTGTGACTTTTACTTTCAAGATGATTCTGACCATTCACAGTTGTTAAACAATTTCTTTGCGGACTCGAAATATTTTTCGTATGAAGATATTTTATTTCAACATATAGAACTAAAAGCGAGAAAGCAGAATACATTTGCAATTTTCTCTCTTCAAGCAATCATATATCTCCAGCTGTGGCATTCAATAATTTATAAAAAAACTAGAAATTTACCTTTAGAGTTATATTTCAAATTTTTTCACAATTCCTTAATGTTCCATATTCTAGAGAAGTTTGTCAAATAAGTTCTATTACAAATTTATGAAGTTCATTCAAAAATTGACAAATTTGTTGAGTAGTGCTGAGTGCCACTGATAATTGTACCGTGTGACATAGGTTGCCTACCCCTGCTACAGACCATGACTCCTTCTCCAACAATAGCTTGTTTCTCCATTTTCATGCAGCACAGGAAAAAACCAATTTTTTGCTGAAAACGTTTAAGTAAAATTAAGTATTTTGACACTCCCGAACAAACCACAATGTGTAACTGACAAATTCTGAGTCTAAAGCATGCCGAATTTCATACTTCGCAGGTAACATATATATATATATATATATATATATATATATATATATATATATATATATATATATATATATACATATTCATATATATATACATAAATATATATATACACTCTGTCGCAAAAAAATATATGCACACAGAAGAAATCAAGCTACAATCACGAAACTCGGCAAGAATGTAGTCTGGTAAGAGATATGCAAATGATTAAAATTTCGAAGCCAATGAGACAAGGCTAAGTGTGCTATGCGCATATTAGTTGCGCAACTGGGAGAGTTTAAAAGCATGAGTACGAGCGCCGTACGGCTATCCAAACGAATCTGATGACTTTGATAGACGATATTGAGACTTAGGATGCCTCTAAGACGTAACCGGCGGCAGTACGAGCAGCTGACGGACTTTGATAGGGGCCGTATAATAGGCCTCAGAGAAGCAGGTTGGTCGAATAGACGTATCGGCCGCCACCTCGGTCGGAGCGATATGGTAGTTGCTCGGTGTTGGCAACAGTGGATCACAGAAGGTAGAGTGTACCGTCGCGGAGGGTCAGGACGTCCCAGGAACACAAATGAT
Source organism: Trichonephila clavipes (assembly GCA_019973935.1). NCBI lineage: Eukaryota > Metazoa > Arthropoda > Arachnida > Araneae > Nephilidae > Trichonephila > Trichonephila clavipes. The sequence goes on along the minus strand of BMAU01021243.1, from coordinate 1,438,632 downwards.
CGCGAGGATCGTGCAATCAGAAGAGTGGCCACTTCGGCACCAACAACGTCGCTAGCATCGATTCAACGCCACTTACCTCCTTCCAGACATCCAGTGCCATCAAGAGAAACCATAAGGAGACGACTGACCGAAGTTGGCTTGAGGAGCCGACGTCCGCTAAGACGCTTACCACTGACCCCACATCATAGGCAGTGTCGACTGGATTTTTGCCGACCTCGGGCAACTTGGAGTGTGACAGACTGGAGACGTGTCATCTTCAGTGATGAATCCCGATTCAGTCTCAGTGCTGATGACCACCGCACACGTGTCTGGAGGCGCACCGGCCAGCGGTCCGATCCGGCATTTATTGTCGAGCGGCATACAGCAATTTCACAAGGTGTGACAGTGTGGGGAGCAATTTCTTGGGACACACGATCATCTTTAGTGGTCCTTCAAGGCACTTTGACAGCTCGCAGATACGTGGACGATATTTTAACGCCGATTGTGCTACCCATGCTATCAAGTCGCCCAGGTGCCATTTATCAACAGGATAATGCTCGTCCACATACTGCGCGACTCTCCCAACAATGTCTTCAAGGATATGACGTCCTACCATGGACTGCCAGGTCACCAGATCTTTCGCCAATAGAGCATGTCTGGACGCGCTGGGAAGGCAACTGCAGCCGTCCCGAGATACAGGAGAATTAACTGCGCAGATGCAAAGACTATGGCAGGATCTTCCACAGGGGGTCATAAGTGATTTAATTGAATCGATGCCACGCCGAATTTCGGCTTGTATAGCTGCCAGAGGTGGCTTTACTACTTACTGATTTTTAACCTTTTGCAAGCTGTAACCGCTTAATAAAATGATATTTTGTTCTGAATTTTTAATCATTTGTTTATTTTCATATACACTACATGCATACCAAATTTCGTGAATGTAACTCAATTTCTTCTGGGTGCATATATTTTTTTGCGACAGAGTGTATATATACATAAATATATATATATATATATACACACTCACACACACACACACACATATATATATATATATATATATATATATATATATATATATATATACACTCACACACACATACACACACACATATATATATATATATATATAATATGTTTTGAGCCAGAATCAGACTTAGTTTTAAGAAAAAGTTCTTTATTCTAGAATTAGTACATCTCTTCTGACGCTAAGAGCAGGGAGGAAAAAAACACGCCTCAGTGTGTTTTAAGTGGGGGTTAGCACTTAAAACACTGATGGGGTAAGTATCGTAGATTTTATAATTGTACTAGAAAGTTAATGCTTACATATAGGGCTATTAAATCTAACAATCTGAATTTAGACATTTTTATTGGCTAGGCCACATGTTCGGAAGAAATAAATGAGTGATTAGTTTGATACTTAAGTTTGAGTTAAGTGCTAGATAGGGAATTTAATTTTTTATTCTAATTTAATTATCCTTACATATATATATATATTTATGATAGTATCCTAGTCTGTATATAAATAATTGCAGTCATCCTTTTGAATCAATCAAGCGTTATTAAAATAACATGTTGGACTTTTCCAACTGTGCTGTCACTTCGAACCTAACCTCATAGAACAAAGAACGTTCACGTAGCAAGGACACACCAGCTCACATTATTCGATTATTCTCCTTCTAAACTAATACGTTTTGCCTTGAAATAGTCCTACTCACTCTAAAATCCTTACGTGTAAGTAAAAAGATTTCATTCTATTTTTTTATTACTCTATTAATTTTTAAGTTAAATTTCCAGACCTGACACACACACACACATATTGGTAGTTAATATTTTCTACTATAGAGAGATGAATCATCAATAAGCACTAAAAATGAAAAAAAAACCGAAATTGTAATTTAAACCAGAAATAAGAATTCATAAAAGATATATTAGAAATTATAAAAATAGTAGAATTTAATGTGTATATATATATATCTATATATATATGGATGCAATAGTATTATAAATATTGCTGACTTAGGACAATTATTTTATATAAAATAATTTATATATAAAAATGAGGTTGAACATGTTTTGTGTCCAGCCAACCTTTCCCCTTTCTGTTAATATTACTGAGCAAAATTCTATTGAAAGTAATGGTTAGAACAAAGGAGCAAAGTTTTTTTGTGACCTTCATAAAAGCTAGCTCTTCTATTAATTAATATTTAATTCTATAGATTACAACAGTTTGCAAATAAATGGAATTAAATAAAGGACGGTATGAATGTTTCAATGAGACTGTTCGTGGGAATAGCTAATTGTACATTTGAAATTTAAAAAAGCCACTTAATGCAACATGGCAACACTACTACACATGCTCATGTAGAGGAACAATTAAGGCTCTACGTTATGAAGTTTCAGCGGAATATATATATATATATATGCTTACTTTAATAAAAATACAAACAGTGAAATATAGAAAGTTAAACAATATGTATTAAATTAATAAATTTATAGAAAAATATTAATCAATGATGAATGTTATAACAAGTTTTTACTCTTATATGAATATAAAAGTATTTATATTGTTACTTATATTATGCCAAATAATAAATAAATAAGGATTTATTTTTGTCAAATCCCTGCAAAAATTGGAATAATTTCCAAACAGTCGCTTTTATTGGTACATCAGTCTATCTGGCATCCTTTATTTCTACTTAATTTACATGTGACCTCTAATGGTAAAAAGGTTTTCAACATTTGGGATCGAATAACTCAATCCATGACGAGAAAATCGTAGCGTAGTAAAAATTGCATTCAAAAATGCATTAATTGCAATAAATGTGAGTCTATCAAGCAAGTTGTTGCCCCAATACAAATTCATGGAATTGTTTGAAGAGTAGCACTCAGCATACGAGATTAATAGAAATAAAATAATTTAATAAAATACTACCTTTGCGAGAGGGAGACTAGGATTGTAAATGTATCGAAATATTAAAAAAATTACTACGGTTAAAATAAAGCAAGGAAATTAAGTAATTTTATTTGTAACTTGAATATGAAGGTAACTATATCTATCAAGGAATAATGATAAACTTCTAGTAATATCCTAAGGAATTGTAATCCTTTCTTTAGAGTTTTAATTATTTACTAAATAGCTACAGGCCTAATTTAAATCTAAACTATAAATAGAAACAATACATGAGATCAAAGTTAAATGACCTCAGTTACATAACAAACTCTTAATGTTAGGAAATAAGATTTTAGAGTTGAACATAGTTGAAAGGCCTTCCCTATATTCGCTTAGAGTACAGGGCTGAAAAAAGAGAATATATATATATATATATATAGTGTCAGAATTTTTTTTAATATTCTCATTTTAGCAATGCACTACTAAATAATTAATACTTGGAACATTCTATGGGAGTGTGTAAAAACATGCTTTGTTTACACGAGAGATCTTCTGTACGTGACCGAGTGCAGACGCACTCCATATATTCCATTAAACTTATTATTTAATCTTACCCTTGTCTTCGATGATTTATTGAATTTAATTGAGTCTAACGAATGTGATGATATGAAAGTTGATTGATATAAAAGCATTCTACTACTGATTAACTGAACCATCGATGATAGTAACAGAGTGTATAAAGCCAAGTACCATGACATAATAACTTAAATCTAGGTATCAAAATACAGAAAAAAAACGCCAAAAAATGTAGAACATTCATAAGAATATTATGTGCAAAGTGACTACTTCACACAGATTTTCCCATCACATGAAACGGGATCACAAAAAGAAAAAATTCTAATAAATGCTTTGAAAACTTTTTATGAATTTAACAAAAAGTATGAAAACTATATATTAAATTTTTAAAAAAACAACTTATTAAAAAGAAAAGACATTAAAATTTAAGTATAAGAGGCTACATGAAAATAAAATAAAGTGTGGTGCTATCTAGAGAAAAGGAAGTAAGGGAGAATTGAGAAAAAAATAACAAAAATAAATAAAAATCTTAAAATAAATAAGTACTTATTAAGAAAATTTGTGACAACCATAATCTAAACACAATTAATATTTTTTAATATTATTAATTATGTAACATTTTTATTAACTAAATTTGTTACTAGCAATGAAGCAAGCGATTAGGAATTCTATTTCTATAAAACAGTGCTTCTCAAATTTTCAATATTCGCAAATTTCATCGCCCCCCCATCCACATACAATAACAATGTATTGAATTCAATAATACTATATTTCGACGCTATAACTATGGCACAATCTTAATATCTTAAGTACCACCAGCGTATATGAATGTTTCGCTCAGCCAAAGCGTTAATTTCCCCGCACGTATATATACGTCTTTCCGAAGTACGCTCTTTTCTCTACATTCCTATCCACCATAAAATTATTTCGAAGGCTTTGGAATGCAATGAAAGGACCTTGACAATGTTTGCGAAGAATTTACTTATTTCAGAATATTTTTTCTTCTGTATTCCTCCCCTCCAATACATCACATGCGCACGCCTACGAGGAAAATGGTTGGCATTAGGAAGCGAAAAGTGTAACTTTTAATTCGCAGTTAAGAGATTATATATAAACCTTACAAACTATAAAGATAAGTGTTAATTTTTGTATATAATTTTATATATGACAATCCCATGAGGTCGTTGGTAATTATTAAGCTTGTACTTAAGTTAGAATTGTTAAATTAATAATGAAATACATTGCATAACCCTGATGCATTTATAAGTGTAATATATTAGTGGAAATGTGTATTTTATTTTGTACTATACCATAATGTAGTTTGTTGACTTTCAGTAAACAAATAAATTTTAAAATAATATTTTGTTTTTAACTTTTCAATATCCTTGCGCCGCCCTCGTTGAGTTGTCATGCCCCCCAAAGGGAGCGTGCCCCACAGTGTGCGAAGTGCTGCTGTAAATATCTTTATGAATAGAAATGTTTAAAAAAAAGGGTATTTTAACAATATTAACATTAAAGACTTCTCTTTTATCAAAATTATTATTTATTACTTTTTTATCTATGATAAATTTTTACATCACAGTAAAAGTTAGAAATATATTTGTGCTATGTTTACCATGCACACATGAACAATTTAATCACCAAGATATCTAAAAATGTAAAAATTGTCATTAAAAACATGACTACTTTTTTTAAAAAAGGAAACATCAGTGAGCTAAGCTATTGCTAGAGACTTGCGGTAAACTTTAATTTGTTTCTACAGATTAACATCAACGCTAATATGCTCTTTTAGTTCTAATCCGAGGAGACTTTTAAATTTCTGGAACATTATTTTGATCATAATTATTGCAATTTTTTAAAAAAACAATCATCAATATATATATATATATGTTTAAGTAAATCCTCAAATTTATAGCTCTCAAGAAAGTTAACAGCTTCATCTTTTAAAAATTTAATCATTTTTTTAATTATTATTTCAATAACAGCTTTAACACCAAAATAATTTATAACATTTCTTATATATAAAAGGGATAACATTTGAAAATTTAGTAATTCCTGGAATAATATAGGTATAGAGGTAACAATTGCCACACATGCTCGAAATGACGTGGAGTTTTATTAAAACCAAAAAAGTGCAAAAATAGCCGTCAAATGGCGCTCTACTGGATAACAAAAGCAATAAATAGCCTGACTAGTTTTTTTATCAATAAACTATGCTCTTTTAAACAAATGTTTAACAGCAACAAATGTTCAACAACAATACTTGTAATCCATGGACAATGTTGAAATTAGCATTGTACAGCATATCCGTGGGTATGGTGAGGAATTTCCGTCGGATGTTGTCTTTTAACATTCCTTGCGATTTCAGTTAACACCCCAACCAATAATCAACCAATAATTGTAACCGAGTGGGTTCGGATTCGAATCCCGAGTAAGACTTGGTTGTATCTTCTTCGGGAAAGAAGTTGGTCTTTCGCCTGTAATGGATTCCCGTCTTGAAAGGAAAAGCGGCACACCTCTTCTTGTTATATGCTGGGATCATCCTTTGTAATAAAATCTGTATTCTTCTGTGGTTGTGTTATATGTTTCTGTTCATCTATCTCACGTCTTTCGTATGTATCCCAGTAATAAACACAACAGCAACAAAAACAACATTGTATCCGTTAATGTTGTGCAATGCGATAATCCTTTGTTTAGAAAATTGGAACGCAGGAAAAATGAAACTCCATTACATATATAAAAACAGTATTTCTGTATAAACGTCAATCACCGAATTACAATTCCATTCTTTACTGGAATAAGGTTTGTTCAACTGACATATTGTCAACTTCTTATAACTTATACTTTTATGAAAAGAAAATATTCTTTTACATTGTGTTGCTGAAGCTTCCAAAGTTTCTGCTGTGAAGGGCTTTTTTCCTGTCATCGTATCGGATACTAGAAGAGTAAAACAGTTGCATGAAAAAAAAACGGTTTTGCATGCATTCTTGGACAAAAACGTAACAATGAAGAAAAAATCCCTTTTCCTTGAAGATGAGTTGAAAAAAAAAAGAGAAGTTGATATCCTCATCAAAGCTGAGGCATCCAAAACCTAGGATGGATCCCAGACCTTGCCGTGAAGAATGTTTTCCCTTTATTGCATCTCTTTCCTAGAAATGATCAGCACTCGTTACTGAGGAAGTTTCTTGATCACATTAGAGTCTCTTCAAGCCCTTTAGCACAAAGGCTCTTGGGAAAGATTTTTCGCTCCCCAGTGTTGCGATGTTAAATAGCGTTGCTTTCTTTTGAGTGCCTTCTGCAGCCCTAAGGGGGTTTCTTAAGAGCCACAGTCTCCATCTCTGAGATAGAACACTGCACTGTTTCGAATAAAACTGCCCTCAAGAAGGTCCAAGAATTCAGTACTGGAGGAAGGAGGAACTCAGGTGTTGAGAAAGTAACAAACATGAATGGGTCTTATGCAGAAGGAAAAAACCCCTTTATTAAGCTCTACTTCTTTTATTATTTCAAATCAATTAATGTAATGCATATTTAATTTTTCTTCAACTATTAAACAATGTTTCGTATTAATCAGTCATCGCTTATTTGATGCAGTTTATTTCCTTATTTACCCTCACAACAAATGAGACGCTATTAATTTTACTCACGAATATTGGTTTCAGATAAGTATTTATTGTTACCTTATTGTAATGGATGCAGGGGTGGGGCAAAAAAAAAAATCCATGTTATACTCATCATGTTATTCAATGTTAAAAAACATTACATGGATATTCTTCAAAAATGCATTATATTTTCAACATACACAAAGAAAATATTAATTTCTTAAAATATAACCTAATCATGCTAAAATTTTAATTATGAAATTTATCAAAGGATCATTAAATACGTCCCGTTGAACCATTTATAACCTTGCTGTAAATGTATTTCTTCTATACATAGTTACTAAAGAATCAAAAAACTTTTATTTCCGCAATTTATTTTTATACGAGAACATTTTATAGAAGCAAATATTGGAGTCAGTTTCTAATGTTTGGAAATTCAAGAGTATAATTATGTAACTAGTACTTTCAGAGTCTTCAAACTTATCTTCAAAGGGAAAATCTTTTCATGAATTGTTTTATTTGAGAATTGTTTTTTCGGTGAAGGAACCGTGATTCAAGCAAATGAGGATTATTTTTTAAAGTGAAGTAAATCCAGTTTGGTAAGGAAGTTTGTCATAATACATTGACAGTGTTAGTCTAAGCTGTATATCTTTGAGAATTATATTTTGGAATATCAGTGTATCTTGGCATAGGATTCAAGGTCTTATTTTGTAATTGTCAAGTCTGTCAGCTCATACAACCGTTTCTTTTCATATATGTAAGATGGGTAAATTTTTTTAGGGTTAACATGGCAAACATCGGCACTAAGGTAATATGGGTACATTTAAGCTGATACCTATACTGCACGCAGTGATTTTGAGTTGGTGCATTCGCACTGCCGCGTTGGCAATATTCAAGTGTCATGGTGGCTGTGTGATTTGTTTGTATTGTTATGTGGGTCAAACAGAAATGCACAAATGGACCATTTCTATATAAAGTAAGTACAGTTACCTGATATTTCCAATGGGTGTACTTGTTATGTTTTAGTTATCTTGCTTTATCTTTAACACACATAACTAATTAATTCTACATGAAACCTATAAATTGATGCAATTTTATGTGAGTGCAGTCTCCGTTGGCGGTTCATTCTTTCACCCTTCGACAGCAGTAACGGCAACTATTTAATTAATGTCACTAGAGCGGATCTGGGCAGTAAGAGGGTAATGCGGGCAGGACTTGATTTGATGAAGTAATGCTTTTCAACCTTATTTCCTTACTATCATCTCGTCCTACATCATGCCATTCCTTCCATAAACCTCTGAAGAAAAGCTCTAACAACAAGCTAATTAACTATATCTAAAGGTTCAAAGAACGAACACTGCTGCTAATAAAATCACCACGCAGTTAAGTTTAAAAATATTTTAATAAATATAAATCAATAATGTGCCTGATTTTAGGACCCGATACGAATTACATGTTGCTAGCACAAGGAAAAACAAAGAAGTGTGATCGCCATAATAATTAAAATGATTTCGTCATGATGGAGAGCAGCTCCCTCTTCTGTTTAGGCAAGGTTACATATGTTGAGACATTTTCTACAACCTCTTCCTTATAATAGCTTCGGTCAAGTTACATGGCTCCTCTATTGTAACTACTGAGTACTGCCAGTCAACAGCATCACTTTTAGAGAAGTTGAGTTACATTCCAACATTAAAAACAACCTGCGGAAATCGTGGAAGACGTAAGAACGTAGTAAGAAAGCTGACAAGTGCAGAAAGTCTGGCTTTTACGAAGAAGAGAATTGACAAGGGAGAAGATGTAGGGGCATCCTGCATTTGTTCTGTTGCCAGCCATTAGGATGAAAATATAGGTTAGGAATGAGTGCACTATTCATTCTGATTCCATGAGGAATGGATTGAATTACAGGGCGACTCCTTTTACTGTAATGCGTATACCGTATGATACACAAGTGCAAGTCCACATTAAGTGTAGTTTTCTTTAAACTTGCAATAATTTGGGGCTCATTTAATAGCTTACCTGATTTTCACCATTCAATTATTTTCAATTTATAAATAAAATGTTGGACATTTTATTTTGTTATACAATTTGCTCAATAACAAAATTTGTCAAGTCCCCGCCATTGGGGACACCCGTTCTACACTATCCACGCTACCTGTGTCTGTGGGGAGGAACGAAGAACTACTCTAGTTATTCATACTAAAATATGTTTATTAAGATCTTATATAGTTTAAACACAATATAAAAACAAGAATAATCTAAGGAGGAGGATCAGAAGTGAGAAGACGCTACACGTATTACCAATCAATAGCGCAACTAACCACTGAATCTAACTTTATAGAATAAAAACTATCTCAATAGTAAATGCTTTATACTTAAAGTTTAATTTATCAAGCTTACCACTATATCCTAGATAAACAGCTACGGTCCTTATAACCTCTGTTCTGGCTTTAATCGGGCTACATACTCCGGCTCCATTGGGCTCGGACCCATTTTTGGTTAATCTGCACCGGCACTGTTAAGCTAATTCCCAGACTAAAGATTCCTCTTCTAGAATATATTTCATATCACCTTGCGACTACCTTTCTACTTAGCAACCCCACGAATGCTAAACTTCCCAAATATATATGATTCCTAATTTACATATACACGTTGTTCTTCTTGAGTTGGTTGGAAAGAATTGCCATTCTGGCCCCAAAGAAATCCCCAGAGGACAGTTAATTGAAATCACGATGATAGCCACGTCACAAGTTTTAATTTTATTTCTTATAGTTTGCCAAACAAGAAATTTGTGTCAAAATACATTTCTGCTTGGAAAAAGTAAATCTACACACACAGACGTGGCAGTCTCTCTCATCTTTTTTAAAACGCAGTCTGTTTGCGCTTTCAGAAACTGTGCCCATATTAACTTAAGTATTAGTCAAATAGGGTCAATGACAGAATTGCTTGCGGAGCGTCTTTCAAAGCATAGCAACAAGAGTTAGGGGTTTGTTTATATACCATTAGAAAGAAGAAATTGTGAAACATCTTAATGTTGGCAGACTGGAAGGTGTTTTAGTGTATTATATTTCTCTCCGAAGGTCAGCAGGTCCCAGCCAAGCAGTGTTTTTTAATCTCCTCCTACTCCCTGAGCAGGATGCCCCTCCGAATATTTTCCTGACTCTTGGTGGTAGGTAGCACGCCACAGTCCAATCTGCTCTGAACCCTTATCCAGAACCTTCCTCTGGCTTAGTATACCCGATTTTGTCATCACTTCAAGGAGGAATTTTTAAAGATATTTTGATTGCAATCATTCATTTGACACAAAATAAGTATTTTCTATGAGAAATTACAATACATTTCAATAATGGTTCCACATCTGAAAAGACTACTTGTGTTATTCCAGTTTCTTTATAATTTATTAGTCTAATTTTCATTTTTACTTTGTGTCAAATTAGCAATTTTGGTTGTTTTATTCATTAAATTGGCTCTTTTTCGTATAATTTGGTATAGTTCCATTCATCAGACCTAACTCAAGGTATAACGCTGGACTAAATCAAAATATACAGGTATAGAACAAAATAATAGCAACACCTGTGAAAAAACGAAATTTTTTTATTAGTGAGGGATTGGGCGACCTCTTTGGTCTGAATTCCAGCATCTATATGACGTGAGACTGACCAATCAAAGTTTTGAATCCAGTCCATCGGAACTCGTCCCTATTCCTCCTTCAAATAGGAAGCGGATACCGAGCACGAACTTGACTCTAAGAAACACCACAAACACTCAATGATGATCAGATCAAGTGACTGGGGACACTACGTTAGATGTTCCACTTTCTCATGTAACTACGTTTGAACGGAGCGAGAGATTTATGCAAAATGGTAAGACAAGTGCTAGAGAGAGACTCAAAAGTGATGGGGATCGTTTTTTCTTCGGATGAATTTTGTGCTAGGGCTTTTTCTTTTCAAAAATTGAAAAGAAAAATTGCTAATAAAAGATAAATTATAAGTAGATTAAAAAAATTTCGACTTTATTTAAGAGGTTTTAGTACAATTCTAAACCAATATTTCAGTAAGGACCTTCTGAACCTATTCAGAAAAAGTTGCTCGGTTTCTATTTTTCTCTCTCAAAATGAATCCTTTCTTTCTTCACAGCTCCTTTTTATGTGTCTGACTTCTCTGAAATATGGAGGTTTTTCAAATTTGTTATCCTAAGTATCTAAAGTGACAGCTGTAATCAAATGATCAGGGTACCGAATTCATAGTCGGCGTCGAGTCTGGGTGCTACAGGAAACTTACCGTATAAATCTGTCTTGGCCTCATGTTGGCTTAGTGGGCCTCATGTTGGCTTAGAGAGTGCTAAATTGTCTTCGTTATCCCTTGACCTGGTCTCCAATAACCGACGTGTTGCTTTCGACCACTAATACTCGGCCTTTTTTTTCTTTTGAGGCACACTTTTAACCATTTCAAAATTCCCTAACACAGAATAAAGTTTCAAAGAACTTTACTTATCGATGATACACTATGCAAAATAGCTTAGGATAGTAATTTTCAATGTTAAATAAAGTAATATGTACGACAAAGACAACAAAATATTTATTGAATAATCAATTTATCATTATATTACATTGAAAGCGAAATTTGAGCTTGATGATTTTTGATAATTGTGTTTACATTTGGTAGTAAAAATGATAATCCCATCCTCATTTCATCATCTACATTTAAAAGTTTCCATTTTTTTCGTTTTTATATTTGTTAATGCTGAAAATTTGAATTCACACAAATAAAATGCAGAAAATCGTAGCAATATTTTTAAGGTTTTTTTCCCGTTGTTATTGGATATTCGCCTCTAATTTTAATCCAAATGAATTAATTGACTCTTCCAAATGTTATGAAATTAATTTAGATTCTTACAGTACGAAATTAGTTCTTCTTTTTCGTTAAAAGTTAATTCATAAACAGATATATCCGTTATCACAAATGGATTACGATCCCAATCCCATTTTTTTTTCTATTTAAATTTCTTAAGTAATGAATACCTCTCTTCTCTAGTGCTGTCAAATGGTTAATAACAGTTTTAGGAATGATTTTTTTTTTATAAAATGGCCAAATTATTCGGATTTTTTCTCATTGTTTAATTAATAGTTTTAAAAGAAAATTGGTAGCACACAAAAGTGCCGCGGTACAATGGTTGAGAATCACTACTTTAGATTGTGACGTTAATAAATATAAAATCAAATACTGCAAGTGTTTTAAATCTCATGTTTTGTGGCTCAAAGTTGAATGAACATTCCCACACTGTGTGTATTTGTTTATTATCATAAAGAATGTATATATATATATATATATATATATATATATATATGTATACTTGCTGGTATACTCGTTCTTTGCAAGTGTGAACTTAAAAATTAAACAACACAGATTGAAGAATAAAGAAGTTTTTAATGAGTTAATTTTACGTGAATTGCAAATTAAACAAAAAAAAGCTTTTTGCATATCTCAGCTAAACAAAAAAAAAAAAAAAAAACACCTTTGTTAAATTTTAAGTATGTAGATCTAATAGCTGATAAAAAGGACTTTTTTTTATTTATAACAACCCGTAACACTCTTGAGGGTCGATTATTGAAAATACCTCCCTAAGCTGATCTCTGCTCAGCAAAAGTAACACATTGTTAAAAATGTGTGTAATGAACGCTTAAAAAATAGAGAAAATAATTTATTTCTGAAAGTATAATATATTAATATTACTTTCTGCTGTATTTATTTTGTAAAAATTGTAATATTCGCAAGCAATGCCGTTTCTTAAATTATAATGGTGATTCAATGAAAAACATGACGAAATATTAACGATAGAGTCAAGTTGGCAAATGTCTACCTACTTTTATAGTTAGATCTTTATTAGAGCTTTGTAAGACCCGCCGTGTAGGGAAGCGATGCACTTTAATACATTATCCACCGCATTATGATTTAGTGCAGTTTTTTCATACAATATTTTTTTTGGATCACTACATTTAAAATTAAGGGATATACATGAGCAAAATACTCTACTTTGGGAAATTTAATCCGTTAGAGCTAATAAATTAATTAAAGATATTCCACTGTAAAATTAATTATATACACCTTTCACTTAAAATAAGTAATCAAATCGTTTTCTAAGGTCTTCATTAACATACAAAAACATAAGACACTTAAATTTTGACAAACTATTTTTTCGGGACAAAAATAATAATCTTTGCAAACCGATGAAAACGCCGTCAGCTGAAAACGCAATATCTGCTACAAAACTATTCGCCTTCCCCACTAAAATACTCATCATAGAACCCGTGTTACCATATATCTTGGAAGAATGGATTTCAAAGAATATTCCTGCTAAGTATTGGAAGAATATTCCTTCTAAGTTGGGTTGATGTGGTAGTTGGGAGAAGGGGGTGCGAGCTCAGGTGTCATCCACGTCACTTGACCATGGTTCAAAATTACGTGGTCCGTTGCCAAAATCCCTCGTGTAGCTGAACAGTGCGACGTTAATATTCACTCACTCACTTCAAAAAATACAGTACAGTAGTTATAATTATTTTTATACTTATAAATGCAATATCTGCCTATTCAGTTAAAATTATAGCATTATAATTAACTACTAACCATATATAAATTTTGAAAATTTGCCGAAATGATGTAATGTGAAAAAGAAAGTTAATTTACTTTAAGTACCAAAACCGATAAAAGCATTTATTTTGAAAAAAGATCAATTTCTTACTACCAAATGTGCATAATAAAATCATAAAAAAAACATTCAAATAAAGAGAGATTTATAAAAACCTCTCCTTTCGAAACTTAATTTTACTCTGAAATAAAAAAAAATTAGGGATTATACTGATAACAGGAATTAATTAGAAGCGAGTATCTTGCGTAGCCAAAACAAAAAGGGTTTCTTCACAAACAAAAGATAGATATATGCTGTCGCGGGCTTTTTTTTGCAGCGCACGCCAGAATTGCTTGCAGATGGTTTGGATTATATCACCAATTCATTTGAATTAGCGGAGGACACAAATATTCCGAAAGAAGTCATTTCAGGATTACTGCAAGCAGATATTTTTGCACCTTTTTTCTACTGATGGTCGAGATCCAAGGAATTGAGCTCCCTTAAAGGTAATTCGTTCAGTTCAGGTTGGATGTTTTCGAGGAACTAAATCAGTTTCATCATCATCTCGGTAGCATTGATGAATCAGAGAGAGAGAGAGGCTGTGGCTCAAAGTATTCCAAATAAATTTCTGGCTCTAGAGTATCCATTTTGAGAGTCACTGCGATTGAAAAAGATTCATAGCGAGAAACTAGTTTATTAGGATACTAAATTGTGTACTTGAGATCTCAAGATCTAGAGATAGTGTTAGAGATCTCAAATATAAAACAATGTGAGAGATGATAACAAGCTCTCATGCCTTTTGCTGTACCAAACTATTAGCTTATCAAAAGGCATTGATTTACGGGTTCCTTTGAACCATTTGGTCAAGCTACTGTAGCGCAGATGCACTTTAGAACTCAATCCTTGTCCTGATAGCTAATCGTGCAATTCAAGGGAAAAGATAAGCAGTTTTAAGAAGCGGAGAAAGAGATTTTTTCGTAACGCTTTGAAAGTTAATTTACCGCAAACGTATCAGAAACTATAGGGATGTTTTTTACACTAGCGTGATACAATAAAATTAAATAGTAAATCAATGCCCGTATTAATATCAACTTCCATTCACATTCTATAATTCCTTTTTAAATGGCTGGAGAAAGAAATTGGATTATTTAAGAAAACTTGGAAGCACAAAATCACTGGCTGAAGCACTACAAAGTTGACTCTCGAAACATGTACGGTAGGAAGATAAGGTTTGTAGTGATGAACATTTTGTTTCAAAGAAGGAGCAAAACACGAAGAGAGTAGTCATCTGCTTTATCCAAAATGGCGGCTAGAGAGTTGAATTGTTTCAAGTGTTAGTGTAAAAAAGAGGCGCACTACAAGTGGGGTATGTAGAAAATAAGTGAACAAAATTGCTTTAATACTAGAAAAGCAGTTTGTATTGATTTTGTTTTTAATATTTAAAGGGTTATATCCTTCCCTTTGTTAAAATGTTATTATGAATAAAATTACTTA
Organism: Trichonephila clavipes; assembly: GCA_019973935.1. NCBI lineage: Eukaryota > Metazoa > Arthropoda > Arachnida > Araneae > Nephilidae > Trichonephila > Trichonephila clavipes. The sequence goes on along the minus strand of BMAU01021243.1, from coordinate 1,423,470 downwards.
TTAATTATAAATTAAATTTGGGAGAGATTACTGTGAAATCTGTCCAAGATATCTTTAGTATTATCCACTAATGCGTAACCTCTTTTGGATTCATTTAAATTAAAATATGGAATTGTTAGAGAGTGGGAAATGCTATGATTAGAGTTTAACTCTTCTAACTCTCTGAGAGACATTTATTTTTCTTTCATGGCCATATTAATAATTCTTTAACAACTTCCTTTAAGATAATTCAACATGTAGCATTTGATATGGATTGTAGGATTGTTAATAAGCGCCGCATTATACGAAACTATTTTAGAGGGATAATATACTTCATAATATTGAATTACACGCAAGCGAAGAGGAAGAAACCCGAACCAGCACCTACTCTCTAACTTCACACCCCACGAACGTGATAGTTTTAACCCTTAACAGATTAAATATATGCATCAGCCTCTCTACATAATGTACTTTTAGTCAGGGCCAGCGATAGGGGTGGATAATTTTTCATGTATTTTCAACCGATTTTAAAAAAGGAGGTTATCAATTCGATCAATTTTTTTAATGTTTGTCCGGCTATTACTTTGGCATATCTCAACCGATTTGAATGATTTTTTTGTTTGATAGGGTATGCTACTGGATTGGTATCATTGTTAAAAAGTTAGTTTAAAATGTCATCACCTAATTTTGGGAATCACATTTAGGGATTGATAAAAAATAAAGTTTTCCGATTAAATAATGTTTACTTTTCAAAAAAAAAAAAAACATAAGGTACCCGATTTCAAAAAAATATACGGAATTAGTTTACATTACTTTAGTGAAGTCGGTTAAAAATAATTTTATACTTTTTAGTATTTTTTTTAAGTTTGTTCTATCTTTTAAAAAAAATGTTTAATAAAATGGTTTTTGAAAAACGCCTAATAGAGTAACCATTGATATAAACCAGTGGTCTTCAATCTGGGCTCAACGAGACCCTGGGATTCCACAAGGTATACCAGGGTTTCCACGAATCAAAATAAAAATTCAAAGAGAAAAATTAGAGATGAATGCAAAATGTTCAAGTTTTCTATGGTGTCCTTGAGTATTTTTTTTAACGAGTATTCATTAGTATTTAAAGCAGTGTTTCCTAACACTACTCCCACGAGGGAAAGAAGAAGGGGTGATAAAGCAGAATTTCGGCATCCAGTTAACTCTCTTTCAACTAATTTCCTACAACTTTAATGCTTTGTATGCGGGAATTCGGGTATTACTGAAAGAGATAGATTTTGGCAGAGATTAGTCTCAACAAAAGTGATGAAAAGCGCGATCAAGTTTTATGAATGAAAAGAAAGGAGCAGAGTGGCCCTGAGAAAAAGACCAGTTTTCGAAGAAAACTGAGGGAATCTTGCATCAATTTGACTTTCGAACTAATTCTTTTAGCTTCCTGTGCTTATGCAGACAAGACAAAGTCATACAACGAAAAAGGTAAAAGTATTTTCCTTTTCAAATTCTCTTTTAGATTTTTAAGGTTCAATGCGAAGGAATTTTAATGATTGCGTAAGATAAAGTAAAAAAAAAATTATTCTGCTGCATTTGTCCTTTTTCTATTTTATTTATTTATTTTTCGTTTTACATACTACATACATAAATATAGATGTTATCAGTTTCGTAGAATATTTTCATGAAAAATAACGATATTAGTTCATTTAAAATGAAAAACATTAATAAGCTTTTGACTACATTCATCATTTATATTTGTGATTTAAAAGATACTCCTCAAAACGACGTACAAAAGTATTATAAAGATCTAGAAACAGTATTAACTGATGGGATCTCATCAAATGTAAACACGCTGGACCTGGCAGACGAGATGGTAGCGTTTTTGGCTTTGCTAAATTAAAAAGAATGTCCAATCGAGATTTTAAAATTCATATCGAACCTTGATTTTGCTCCAAATCTTGGTAGTTTTAAGGATATTGCTTACTCTCCCAAAAAGTGTGGCAAGTAGAGAGAAAGGAGTTTCTTTAAATTAAAATTAATTAAAAGTTTTTTACGCTCCACAACTACCGATGATAGGCTAAATGTCTTAACAACAATAGTCATTGAACATGAACTGACAGAAGAAATTAATGTTAAAGAAATTATAAAACGATTCTCAGAATTAAAAGCGAAAAAAAAAACACTTTTAAGTTTAACTCTGGGCTTAAATGTATTTCTAATATGTAATTAAGTTTTAATATTTAGTTGTTCTATAATTCATTTTAGTATTTTTTTAATATCTGTGTTTTATAATTATACACTAGAAATGACTCTTTTCTTTTTTCTGTGCAACCCTAATTTTAATTTAGTGCCCAAAACATAAATTAATAAATTAATGTTTTTTGCTAATCAAAACTTCAACATTATTGATAGCAATTTTTTTGCTCACGTTTTATTTTACCATTAAGCGTGGGTAGGGTTTAGGTTAACTCTTTTAATTTTTGTTATAAACTGGCGGCATTTTACCTCTTTGCTCGGGGCGGCGAAACTGCTTTTAGTGGCATCTGAACTCAAACCCACGACTACACTAATACAACTGCAAACTCACCGCTACGACCCACAGCATTTTTCCCAAGTATTTTTGTTTCTTTATATTTCTTTTCATTCGCTATGTATTTTAATTTTATATATATTTATTATATTTGCTGTATAGCTCTTTAGCACATTGATCATTCTTCCAAAAATCCGATAATCTCCATGAAGTACCGTTCATTTGAAAAATTTCATTTTCATCAGATAGAAACTTTGCACATCCAAACACAGTTCGGGTACACTTTTTTAATACTTTAAAGATATTCCAGACACCTACAACAAGTAGGAGTTGACACAAACTAAACTTCCCCGCTGAGAGTGGAAAACCATTCAAGGAGAAATCCTCCCTTTCATAAGGAGTCAAAATACAAGAAACCTGTCTCTAACAGCTCGACTGATGGAAAAGCAAACATTACACACGAAAGGTGGGACGCGGTAGGCTTGGTGGGCTACATGGGGGCAATCTCAAAAGCACAATGGGCGCTATCATTAATAGCTCTATTTTATTTTACAATGAGGGCAAGCCCCCTATACTTGATGAAGTAAGGAAATCGATTCCATGAGTGAACAAAAGACTCCTCCTTCACAAAGAGTCTCCCTTTTTACACAAAAGACATCATTATTGCTCCTTTCCTCGTCTTAAGAAGGATGAGTTGCTTTTTCTTTGCTCATGAAATTCTGTTTGTTACTCTTTTGCCGAAAGCAAACGGTGGAATTATTGCCTTTTCCATATCAATAGCCCACAGTCTGGAATTAAAATCCCACGAGGATTCACAATTATCAAAAGAATTTCTTTATAAGCAAATACTGATCAACAGCTCTTTAGAGTAAAAAAGACTTTCCCAAAAATGAGTTGAACCATTTGTTAACTGCAATAAAGCTTGATTTTATGCTGTATTTAACTTGATTTACTTCACATTTCTTAATTCGTTTTCTCTAGACTAACTCAGAAACCTAATAAAAGTTATCTATTGAAATGAACATTAAATTGAGGAAAAACTTTTAAGCAGATAATTTTTCCAACAGCAAACTTTGATTAGATCGCACATTTTAAGCATTCAATTTAATTTGTAAAAGTTTGAGAAGTACAAAAAAAAAAAAAAAAAAAAAAAAAAACGGAAATAGAAGATTTATGTAACAACGAGAAATTTTTAAAAGATATTTCATGAAAAATATAAACGAATGTTTGGGAAATAAGCTTAGAATGAATAATTTTTTTTTTTTTCTCTAATGGGGTTGCATACTGGTGTTTTTTATTTTTGCAGACCTAGTTTATTCCCCAGGAGTGTTGGCATCACTTTTTATTTCGGCACCCTATAAGTGATACCAACTGCCGAGAGTCATTTTGACAGCCAGTTTTTTCCCCAGAGGGAGGCACCTGAGCTCTGACGATGCAAAATTGAACTTAGGAATTTAATTTTTCCAAGAAGACCCAAGCCAAAAGGGCATGCCTAGGAATTTTTTACATGCCGCGTAATGATACGACATGGCCATGGTAGATTTCCTGCATCATGGAAATCCACCAACTTGGGACAGGGCCGAACCCGCAACCTTAGGAGCAGAAGGCCAACGACAAACCAACTATGCCTTCCAGTCGGCTGGAGAATGAATAACACACCGAACTCTTTCTTTTTTATGATTTTGAAGTAACATCAAGCACGAATTTAACGAATATTTTTTTACAAGGAATTTTTTACCCTACCATGAATTTCTCACAAAAAAAATTGGGAGTTTGTGCCCTTTGGATGAGGCACTGTTTGATTGAATTTATGACAGTTATGATAACAAAGAAGTAGATATTAACAGCTGACTCAATTCTCGAGGGCTTGAAATTTGCTAAAGATATGGGAAAAACATTTTCTTACTCATGATCCTGACATAAAGCGTGCATGAAAATTTCGACATAATCATAAGTTTTGTGTATCAAGATATCCATAATTATATATAAAAGCAGAAATTAAAAAAAAACTAAAAAAAAAACAGACTTTGTAACAACAACAACTACAAAAAAACAAAAAACGTTTCATTTGAATCTAAAAGAAAAGTGGTACTGACACATCTACTGATAGTCGTATTTTGGATTGTAAAAACCCTGTACGCTTGTTATCAATTAGCTATGAAGAGTTGTTAGTAGTTGGATTCCTAATTTCAATTGGAATGTTTATAGGTTGTATGTACTAGTATGAAATTAATTTTCAATGTGCATTATTTTTAAATTTTTGGTAACAAAAATGAATTGTGTTTTTGTTTTATAAATATGTAACATGTATTTTATTAATTTAATTTTACATTACTTAATTTGCATGGATTTTTGGGAAAATTTTTAGAAATATTTCGTCTTATATTAAAATTACGGAGCATATCCCCAAATTCACCACATGAAGCATGTACTTTCTTACACAATTTTTTTCTTTATGGTTTTCTAAGAAACGTATATGCCTTGTAAAAAAAGAGTTAGGTGTATGTATAGTCATTTTACAAATGCAAGACAAAATTTGTGTGAATCAATGGATTGAAATTCTGAAAATGTACGAATAATGTACACTGGTGTGCAAAACTTAAGCAACGGGGGGGTTATTGCCATAACTTCACGAAATATCATCTGTGAGACATGAAACTCATAAAATGAGGGAGAGTATTATGTACGTAAAGGTTGACGAAAGCATCGGTGCTGAAAAAAGAATACAATGCATACGGTATGGAATCAAACAAAAACAAGCTTTATTGAACGCATAGTATCGTGACTTAAGATTGTCTATCCAACAGGAAGAACAACAAGCAGATGTTCCTTAATATGGTATATGCCCTCCCCTCACTGCAATGGTTGCTTCGCACCGTCTCCGCATACTCAGAACCAGCTGGTGCAATATTTCTTGCGGTAAGAGTGCCCATTCCTCAGTTAGCATCTGTTTGAGTTGTTGGGTGTTCTCCGGATGATGTAAGCATGCTGTAAAACGTCTCCCCAAAGTATCCCACACATGTTCGATGGAATTTAAATCTGGGGAGTAGGCTGGCCAATCCATTCGAGTGATATATTTACTTTCCAGCAGCTCCTCAACAGCAAGAGTCCGATGTGGCCTTGCATTGTCATCCATAAAAATGAAGTCTGTGCCAATGGCACCTCGGAACAGACGCACATGTAGAAGAAGTACCTCATCATAATAGCGATCGCCGGTTACAGACCCTCTGTCAAAAATGTGGAGCTCAGTTCGCCCGTTGAGCATAATGCCTCCACAGACAAGAACTCCAGGACCACCGTAACGGTATCTTTCCTTTAAGTTACTGGGATAAAACAGGGTCCCAATCTCTTTCGAAATCAAAACGCGTTGAGAATTCCTTCTGGTACGGAACCGACTCTCATCCGTAAAGAGGACACGAATATACTGATCAGTTGTCCAGTTTTTGAGCTCTCTTCACCACTGTAAACGGTGGCGTCGGTAGTCAACTTTCAACGGAAGGCTGCGTCCAGGACGGCGGGCGAATAGGCTCCCTTTGTGAAAGCATTTGGCCACAGTAAACCACGACACTTGTCGCCCCGTTGCTGCACAGAGTTGCTGAGAAATGGCACTTGCTGACTGCTATCGGCCTCTTTTCGCCTACAGGATGATATATCGGTCATCCTCTGCAGTTGCCGTCCTCGGGTGGCCACCACCAACCTTTCTAACAGCAGTACCTGTGGTTTGAAGCACTTTCCAAGCGCGTGAAACGACACTTTATTTGATTCCGAACTCACTGCTACACTGGTTGCTACACTGGTGACAGTACGCCCCTCCTCCAGCTTTCCGATCATTCTTCCACGTGTGAAGTTGTCCATGTGATTTCTTCTAGCCATATTTTACGAACTGACTTACTAGCACTCGCAGCGAATATGATGAATTGCGTCTCCGTCCTTTATTTTATTCTACTGTTGAGCAGCGTGCGCCGACATCACGAGTTTTGCGTACGCTCACGTCGCTTCTGACGTTTTGTTCCTGATATCTGCATACGTATGACGTTTCTACTGATTTATGTGTTCACTGCATTGATCTCCAGTCCTTATTTTTTGCAATTTCATGGCTATCTGCTAAATTTTTACATTGTTGATTAAGTTTTGCACACCAATGTATTTGATTAGCACCGGACAAAACGATTTATTTCAAACTAGCTGTATGGCCCGGCGTTGCACGGGCTTTCTGTACTTATATAAGCAAAAGCTTCAGTAAAATTAACTTTTTCGAAATTTCTTTGTGTTGCACAGGCTATTGCAGTTTTAAGAAATATTATATATTTTTTAGAATTAAAATATGCTAACACTCATATGTGCATCAATAAAATTAACGTAAAACATGACAAATAAATTTGATAAATTGTCTATTTTATTTCTGTTTAACATTTTAAACTATCCTTTTTTAAAAGAAAATTAAAAATTATCAGTTTTATTATATTTTTCAAAAGTAATATATGGCTAATTATGTTTTGCTTATTATTTTCATATGTGCGTAAAATGAATTTCATATTCAAGAAATATTTTTATAAGTGGCATGTAAATGGAAAAAGTATTTTCTGATTAAAATTACTTTTGTAACTTTAGAGAATTCTTGAAGTTTCATAAAAGGTATAGCAAATAAGGATGGCAATTAATAATGAATCATAATATATGTGGACATTGCTTTTATTTATTTTTTAACTTGTAGTGGATGACAGTGGGTAAGATACCGTTTTTTCAAATGTAAATTCATTTATTAAATTAAAAAATGGCCATTGCAGAGCTGTGTGTTCAAAAGTAAAAAATAATTTTTAAATGAGTGTTCTCATTGCAATTTCGCTTCACAGATAAGAATGATTTCATATAAACGCATATTTGAATATAAGAGAGAAAATTAACTTGCTAAAAAGGTAAATAGAAATGAAAGGATGAAAATATAAATAAAAGAAAAATTATGTCACAAACTATTTCCTTAAAATATTAACATAAATAACATACATTAGGAAGCTTCAACTGGAAAAAAATAAAATTAGTACAAACTAAAATTGTACAAAATAGCCTACATTGTAATAAAGCATTAAATTTTCTGTAGCATCAAATTAATATCACATGAGGAATGGAAGTAATACTATCTAACATCTATATTACATTTAATATAAAATTCAGAAGTAATACAATAGGGAAAAATTAAATTAGTAAGAACTAAAATGAACTACCTAAAACAGACCTATGTTGGAAAAAAAAAATCTTAATGAACCTAATGAGAGAAATAATAAACCCTGTTGATAAAATATCAATTTTTTAAACAATACTTTTTTGCAAAATTTTAGATAAAAAATATTTGTTTTTCTGTTGCAAAGAACAAACAAATGAGAAAATACAATGATAATTATACTGATAATTGAAATATATATATCATATATGAACAGTATATACAAAGTATATGATCTTCATAAAACTAAATGAGGAACATACTCTCAGAAGCAAAGTTAAACCGTGATGCATGAGACAAAAAATCACATCAACACTGAATTTCAGAGAAATCCAAAGAGAAATATGAAAAAATTGTATCAAGCTGCATCTTTTTCATTCAAAAACTTTTGGATCACAAATGGTATAAATATATTTATATATTTGATGAATGTTAAAAGCAAAATTGATGAAAGATGCCATGCGACAAAAAATCTGATCAACACAGATCAGCATCTGATGTTTTCCTATAATGATGAGAACATAGTATTTGCTCATGAAGGAAGAAAAACAATAATCTTTTTTTTTTTTCCAACCAAAGAAAATGTCATAGAAATGCACGTATGTAAAATCTTTAAAAATCTATATGAAGAACAGATTGTAAGAAGAAAAGTTAAACCATGATGCAGCACGACAAAAATTGCATTATTTCTAAATTTTAAAGTGCAAAAGAAAATTATTTTGCTGAGCATTTAATCCCATTCATAGTTTCTGAGAAGATCATCTTGATGAGCACTTATTGCTTTAAAAACTATGAGGTCAAAAAAAGCAACAATGCTAAAATCTGGTTAATAACAATTGTTGACATAAATTGAAGATAGTTTTTTTTCAAATATCGCCAAACCATTAAAAGCAATTAGCTTAATTTAGCTTCTGTTTACAAAAAGCTTAAATCATTTTTTGGCTTAAAAACTAATTTTTGAGTCACTGTATTACATAATTGAAAGTACAATAAGCAAGAAAATTACAGTTTAGAAGATAAACATACATAAAAATGTGCGACACTAAAATAGAAATTATAGCATTAATTTAAACTAAAAGGTAATCTAAAACAGAAAAATTAAGCCCTAACTTTGATGAAATTACCTCAACCAGTGTTGAACAAACAAATGCTCACGGAAATTCATAAATATAAAAAAATTTAAACATGAATAAATACGAAGTAACCTAGCATATAGTAGAAATTGTAACATTAATTCAAAACGAAAAGCAATATGTAGAAATCTGATTAATAACAATTGTTGACATAAATGGAAGGTAGTTTACAAATATTGCCAATCCGTTAATAGCAATTAATTTAATTTAGTACTATTTTCCTCTTGTTATACTACTAGCTAGATTTTTCTACTTTATTGTTACAATAAGCGGGATTTAGAACTTGTCATTGAACAAAGAAAAGCAATAAAGTTTTTTCTAACAGAAAGAAACTTTGTCTAAAAGATTTTTATTATTTTTTGAACATAAGAATAAAAGCAGGTAAGAAGTGAAGATTGTCTAAAAAATCCACTGATATTTGCGTTGAAAAATAAGTACATATTATCATTACTTGCGTATTAGCGTCACCACAGCCAAATTGAAGCCATTTTCCACCAAAATCTGATCGATTTGTTTTTTACACATAATATGTTAAGAATTTTTGTGGTTTTGGTACCAAGGTTTAAATATTAAAATAAATAAAATTCAGTTTTTTTTTTGCAAGCATAATATAATTTAAAAAGGGTAGAGCCATTGCAGAACAGTGTACCCAAAATTTAAAAATAATTTTTTAATGAGTGTTCACATTGAAACTTCGCTTCACAGAAAATGCTTTCATAAAAATATATATTTGAATGTAAGAGAAAATTAACATGCTAAAAACAGGTAAATAGAAATGAAAGAATGAAAATATAAATAAAAATTATAACAGAAAAGTAATAGTAGTAATATGTTTCTGCTATGGGAAATGACACTCCTTATGAACTTAAAGGGTTGTAATTCTATATAGAAGTATACTATTTTTTTCTATATCTTGGAATAATGACTTCAAAACATGAGAGCATTGTATATGTACATTTCAGGTTTCTTCGTAAAAAAGAGGGTGTGCATTTTACGGCGAACATAACAAACATTAAAAAATGCAGCTATTTAAATGTATTGCAAATAATTTATATTATAAGCTTACTTATATGAAATAATGCTAATGGAATAAGAGCAATTAAATTTTTCACAAATATTAAGGAAATGTTTGTTTCCTATAAGCCATTACTCGAAAATCTATTTTGACGCCAAGCCCTTCACTTAGAATAAACTTACGTTTGCATTCAAGTTTTTTAATTCTTTTTTTTTTTGAGGGTTTAATTTTTAAGAGAAAATTTCTTTCTTTTTTGCTGCGTTAATGACTTCTTGTAAAAAGCAATTTTATTTCAGCAATAATCCATTCTAACATTTTTTTTCGATATAAGTTTTTTTGATTTATGTATTTTTCTGGTAGGAAGAGGCTTTGGTCCTCCATCTAAACGTATTTTTTATTTTTTCAATAATTGAATTAAATTACTTTAAAGTACATTTCTGTTTTGCTTATATTTTATTTGATTATTCTGAATCATTTCTTGTTTTAGATTCAATGCTGGGGTTCCCTTTTCAGTTTAAAAATTTCTAACTTTGGTTTAAGGCTTGTGTCACACGTTTATTATTCTTTTTTTTCTTCATTTTAAACCTTTATATGAACTTCCGTACTGTTTCGAGTAATAGATTTAAAGTTGTCTCATTTCTTTTCCTGGTTAAGAATTTCAGATAACTTTAATGTTGCTTTCAAAAATTTCACATCCTTTACTTTAAAAAATTGAAGACCTAATTAAATCTAAAACCAGAAACAATACACAAAAACCAACTGTAAACATTTATAGGAGAACATAAAAAAGGAATAAACGTTACGCTACCTTAAACCCAAATAGAAATTACAATACGAATACCATTGTGACTACACAAAAAATAAATAAGAAATTTTTAAACTGAAAAAGGAATGACAAAATTAGATCAATGCGCGAAACAAAAATGTACATCAAACTAATTTGATTTAGTTATGAAAAAATAAAAAGTAGGCTTAGCTTGAAGAACGACGCATCTTCTAACTGTACATATAATACTGCTTAAAAATAAACTATTATAAATACTTAAAATGCATACATCGAAAAAAAAATTCACGAAAAAAGAAAATGCAGAAAATTATAATGCGAGCGCAAAAAATTCTAAAGCAATACACTGTGTTGCCAAACGAACAAACCTGAAATCCAGTTGCTAAAGAAAAAAATGGAAAAATCGCTTAAAAATTTAATTTTGAAAAATCTAAAGCGAATTTCGAAAAGATCGCTTCGTAGTGCACATCATCAGGACCTAGAATAATTATGTGCCAAGTTTCTTACTTCTGGGTTGCTGAGTTTGGGCTGTAGAGGTGAAACACACACGCTTAATCTTTACTTTATTAATATAGATGAACCTCAATTTTTTGTTAAATAATTATTATTTTTATTTAAGCAGTATTTAAAATTATCTTTTAATTTTTTATGTGTGTTGTGGGAGGATAACTTTTATAATTACTTTAAGCTACCTTAAAGTATTTTTTTTATTAAGGGTCATTAACATGATGAATGTCTAAAATTTTAGTTCTTTTTATTTGTATAATCTTATTGTTTTACGTAAATTTAAGCCAGTTTATCCCTTCGAAATGTTTAAATTTTGAACTAAATATAGTGAACTACAACGAAAATACATTTCAATGGTATTTATGTATTTAAATAAATTTGTTCATTAACTTATACACTCATTTGCGCAAGAATAATTTATGTTTCAATTCAAAATATCACGTATGTCACTAACTTACAAAAAATGTCTGCATTTTTTTATCCTATTTTTCTCCTTGAAAAAATAAATGCAAGAAGACAAATAACGATCAATTGGGGGGTAGGGATTAAAAAAGTCATTTTTTTTAGAAACACTTTATTTTTTATTAAAAATATTTTAAATTACATTAGCATTAACTCTTATTATTTTTTAATTATAGATAGTTTTGTTATTACCAATATATTTCAGTTATTTTGTGTTCGCTCTATTTAATGTTATTTTTTAACTATCTTGAAACAATTCTCTCGCCGTACCTTTCCAGTTTTTATTCCTGATACGATATCTAAGTTGCTTTTTCTTTCATGGAACGATAACTCAAGTCACAAAATCAAAGGGCGCAGTCAATTCGATAAAGGAAGGAATCAATGATGCGCAGAAAGGGGCACGATCGGATTAATAGCTCTCTCGCTACAAAGCAGTGGATAGAACTCTGTCTTTCCTTTTATTTTTATTTGCATCAGGTGAATTCGCACTTGCAATTTCAGATATCTGGTTACATATTTTTTCAATGCAGATATCTTCCATTTAAATTCTCCCCTTTTTCCACATAACGGGGTTTCTATAACGTTTTGATTGAATTAGTTAAACCCAATTCTTTTGAGAACAGTACCAAAAATGACACTTGAAACAAATTTGTTTTGTTGCTATTTATTCGAAAGCTTTTCTGAATATCCAGTACTACAATGACCCCGTTGTTAGTTTGCATAAAGAAATAATGCATAGAGCAAAAAAATGAGGTATCTTTGACAAATAAATAGTTCTCATCGAAATTGGACAAAAATATAATAAAATGAAAGCAATGAAATTAAGTTGTCAAAGTATTCAATCAAAGTTATTATAAAAGCGAATTTTTCAGTTACCGAACCCTATTTGTTTGCAGTGGGGGAGTGATTCCTAACGGCGCACTATCAGCTACTCGAGGGCTTTATTTATTGGCAGAATTCAAAATGTTTCAAAATATTATTTGAACGGATAATTAATTCTAGATGTTTGAGAAACGTTATGCAATATTCTAGATAACTTGACGCAAACGATTCATAAGTTTCTCGTTTTTTAGCTACACGTAATAAGTAGATAAAAAAATAAGATTTATATATAAATATTCGACTCTTCAATGCAAGCCATTTTTTTTATCATCCATTCGAAATTGAGTATTCTGTAACTGAAAACTGATAAACTTGAACTGGGAAAGAATTGAGTAAAAGTTTGAATTTAGAGCTTTTCTGATTCAACAAGTTCGTGAGGTTTCAATTCACAGGTTTCGTCACTAGCGTAGTTGAAAAATACAAGGCTCATTGTCAATACTTATAATCTTGCTTCAAAGTTAATAAAGAATAATAGAATAGACATGAACAATTTAAATACAATAACAATGAACAATTCTTGAACAATTCTGATATCTGTTTCCATTCACTCTTTTTCACGTTTTTTAATACACTTTTAGAGTCGGAAAAGGAATTTCTCTCGTTCGGAGTCAAATGTTTTGAAAAATTTTAAGCCCTCATTTTTTAAACTATTAAGAGCACCGTCTAGACCAGGGGTGTCCAACACGCGGCAGTACGTAAATTAAATATCAGATTTTTAAAGTTTTTTTTTATTTTGAAATTTATTTGAGGGAAATTTATATATATATATATATATATATATATATATATATATATATATATATATATATATATATATATATATATATATATATCAGGTTTGAAAAGTTTAGCTTCAAAATTAAGTAAATAATAAATGAAAATAGAGTTAACTCTTTACCATCGCCTAAGGATTTGAGGGTAAATAAGCCTATTTAAAGGTGGAGCGATCACTGATGAAGAAGAGTACAAGTAGATTTTGCGCCCAGTTATAACGTACGGCTCTCCAGTATGGGGGGCTGCAGCCACCACCCACTCGAAAAAAATTCAAGTAATTCAAAACAAAATACTTCGCGTCATGACGAACGCACCTTGGTACGTTCGAAATGACGTGATACACAACGACCTACATATGGAGCCGATTGCTAACTACATCACTAAACTGTCTAGAAATGTATTTATAAATGTATAGAATCTCACGACAATCCAATTATTAAAGCACAAACATTGTTTACGTATCCTCATCCTAAAATTAAATATCTTCAGCGAAGTGGAGAAACCCGCTCCGCCCCACATAACACAACATAAACTCTTTTCACACACCTAACAACATAAATTAGCTTCACTGCACTGCATATTTCATTTTGGGTTCTGAGGTGAACTGTCACCTAATTGATTTACTGCCTTCGGCCGTCCCGTCTTCCTTCCTGCTTTTCCTCCCCTCCCCCTCCACCGGGGTACTGCTTTGATAGAACGCTCGTGCTTTGGGGTACGTCATCCCTCCCCGCTTTTCGTGGGAGTTTTTGGTATTTAACGTACAAGAGCAGGACGTAGTACCAGAGCAGACGTGCTTTTCTAAACTCTTGACTTACAATCTATTTCCGTTCGGATGACACGAATGAAAACTGAATCACCGGATATTATTAACAGCTGCGACGAGAGAAGCAGGATTTCACTGGAAATCGAAGCTCTTGATATCGTTATCAACCGCTGCACTGAACTTGTCAATCTACCAGATACCGATGATAACCATGAGTTGAAGGCCATTCTTCGGCCTCTATTGCTCATACTCAAAAGAAAAAGGATGCAGTGGTAAGTGAGCTACGTTCCCTCCCCCATGTCTGACTTTTAATTGCAAAGGTAATTACTGCACTTCCCCCGCTACTGACTGAAAAGCATAAAGATAGTGAATCTAATCAGAATTTAAATAATTTTTCTGAAGCCCCTACTAGTTCAAATAATGCTAAAAATAAAAAAAAAACGAAATATTTATAAAAATGATTCTGTGGAGGACTGTCTTCCCCAAGAAAACAGCTAGATCTGTCTCTCCTCTACCTAGTGAGCCAGTCATTGTAAACAATAGTTTCTCAGATCTTGAATCTGAAAATGATAAAGATCAAGTTGCTCCGGAGGAAAATAATGAAACAGCTCCCCTAAAACCCAAGCCTCCTCCCCCAATCTATCTTAAAATATAGAAAAATACCAGGGACGAACTTAAATCCTTTTATCAAAAATTCCCAGATATTACCAATAAATAGTCGGGAGAATTTATTAAATTAATCGCTAATGACATAGAAGAGTATCACGCTCTTACAAAATTTCTTGAAGAAGACAAAGATTTTGAATTGTTCTCACTTAAACCAAAGCCAATAAAACCAATCAAAATAGTCGTTAAAGGACTGCCCATTTTTACCAAAACTCACGAGATTTATTCCCAGCTAGAAGAAGAAGGATTCACAATAGAAAATGTTTCCCAATTAATTTCAAAGAAAACTAAGACAGCCCTCCCATTTTTCCAAGTCACCCTCCCCCGTAACGCCATTAATCAAAAAGTCTTCGTTCTCAAAACAGTCGGCTACATGCAAGTTAAAATAGAAGGCTACCTCATTTGAGGAATTACACAATGTTTTAACTGTAATTTCTTCCACACTGCAGAAAACTGCCACCTCAAGCCCAGATGTCTGAGTTTTGGAAAAGAACACCCCAATGCCCGATAAAGGAGAGACAGGGAAACCCCTATTGCATAAATTGCCAAAAATAATGTCATTCGGCCTAATACACTAAATGCCCCAAGTTCGACTAAGCCAAAAAAATGGGCACGCCCCTTTCCGCGAAAAAAAATTTCGTTTGTAGGGAAGGTGTATCTTTCGCTAACGCTGTTAACGAACCCCCTCCCTCCTCCCCACCCTAGTCCATAAGTTAAGGGAAAAAACTAATGCAAACTCAAATAACAAAGTTTCCCACGGAATCAAAGCCAAAGAAAATGAAAATTCAGACCTAGCTCAAGTGATTGAACTGGTCAGAATAATTTCTAATATCTTAAAAAAATCACCAGAACTTTTACAATTACTTCCCAAATTAAAAAAATCCGAAGATGACAAAGCTAAGGCTTTACTTCTTTTCGAAGCTATGCTAGATAAATTTTAAACACCTTATTCTGTAATTTCTCTTCCTACAATAGTTATTAAATTTTTCTTTTTAATTCCTTAAATATTTTACTATCAATTTATAAACTTTAACATCAATAGCTACTCTTCAATATTACCAAGTCCAATTTTCTAAGCACACTTCCAACATCCAATCAAAGCCTCTCCAGAGAAGTCCTGCACCTGCTATCCCATCGGTTCCAGCCACCGATTTCTACGACCACCATCACCAAACAAGAAGCAAAACCAAGCCGTTTCAAAAACAAGGTAGAGTACGGAGGGGTGGACGTATCCCAGTTACTTATAAATTGTAATCACCATTGTAATCATCCTTAAAGAAAAAGAATGCATACTCGAAAAGGTTTAGCTGGCGACTCCTCGCCGAAGTGCTCATAATTGTTCTACTCGGTTGTGCGCCAAAGGACCGCCATGTTGGATTTTATGTGATAAAGAGATGATGCTATCCTCATTTTACCAGCAAGCCTGGGGCCTGACATATATATAGCACTCATGACCATAAATTAAGCATAATGAAGTTCAGGCAAAGAAAAAACAGAAGCACAAAACAAATTTGACTAATTTGTAAAGTCCATTTGTTTAACAAAAGGTAAAGAGCAAAAAGGATGCTATATATTTGACATAATTAATAAAAATTACGATTTTTACTCCCTGGAGCAAATTTCAAAAAAGGACTTTCAAAAAAGGACAAATTTCAAAAGGATTTACAAAAAACAGTATAACATAGTTAGTATGATGGTTAATACGGAGTGTGTCTCCCGGACGATGCAATACAGGCCTTACAACACCTAGGCATGCTGAGTATCAAATTATCAATCTGATCATGGAGAATATTACACCACTCATCAAGCAATGCACCCCGAAGTTCCAGTAGAAAGGTGGGAGGGGGTTGAAGGGCTGCAATTCGTCGGCCAAGCATATCCCACACATGCTCTATTGGATTCCAGTCCGGTGAGTATGATGGCCAATCCATACGGGTGATATCCTCAAATTGAAGGCATTCTTTTACAATGTTTGCACAGTAAGGACGGGCGTTGTCATCCATAAACAGAAATTCAGCGCCCATGGCACCCCGAAACAAACGTACATGTTGTTCCAGAATGACAGCATCCCGATAGGTGTGGCCTGTCATCGTTACACACTTGAACATGCAGGTCAGTTCTGGAACCAAGAATAATTCCTCCGTAAACGAGCCATCCTGCACCACCATAACGGTGTCGTTCAATGGTGTTCTCTTGGTGATAACGGGTACCCTGGCGCTCTCTATATTAAAGTACGGCGAGAATCAGACTGTAAACTTAACCTGGACTGGTTGGAAAAAATCACACAAGACCACTGTTGTAGTATCCACAATGTATGCTCTCTACTCCGGGTTAATAGCGGGTGACAGTGATTTGCGGTAAGTGGAACACATCTGACAGGCCTACGAGTATATAGACCAATGTGCCCTAAGCGTCTGTACACGGTCTGACTTGAAAATGTCGTATCGGTAGCAGAAGAGAGTAAACGAGACAGGTCTGATGCTGTGTTCCGCCAGTTTCTTTTGGCAGTAACTGCCAAATACCGGTCCTCATTCGGCGTTGTAACTCGGGGGCGACCTGTGCTGTAACATCTACTCACATTACCATCATCTTGGAATCGTTGCCAAAGCCTGGAGTAGACACTCTGGGCGATTCCAAGTTCCTCGGATACTTCCAGCTGGGCACGTCCACATTCCAGTCGTCCAGTAATTTTACCACGTAAAAAAATCATCCAAATGCTTCCTTTGTGCCATAACTATGCGGTTATTGCACTGAAAGTCATTTAAAGCGCTAGTGAACAATTTTACTTCCTTGCCACCATTCTTTATATACCCCTCCCTTACACTTTCGTCGTTGTGACGTACTATCCGCACCGTCTGGTGGTTTAATGTAATTTGCATATTCTTCTTCAAGATGTTTGTGATAATTCTACAGGTGAACTTTTTATTTTAGAGTTCAATTTCTGTGTGATTCTGAATTATCCTTAATTTATGGACATGAGTGTATGTATATATATATATATATATATATATATATATATATATATACCGGGTGGGCAAAAAGTCCGTAAAAATTTTAAAAATTCGTAAAATCCGGAGAAATTAACGAAAAAAAAAACTGTTTGCAGGATCAGCATTAGTATGTCACGGGATTTTTTTTAAGCTAGAAAAAAAAAATAATTCGAAAATCTTTCGGTAGGTGGCGCTGATGCACGCAAATCAAAGAAACAATGCATAAATAATGAACAGAAAGCTTTCACAACTTTATTACACCAGAATATGTTCCACATGACTACCACCACAGGGGAGAAGACACTCCAGACGAGTGACAAATCCAACAACTGCAGAGTGCAACATGTCCGCATGTATGGAGGATACTTCTCTACGGATCGCATCTTTCAGTTCCGACAGACTTGATGGACCGGATAGAAACACGCGAGATTTCAAATATCCCCACAACCAGAAGTCTGCCGGTGTTAAATCTGGAGACCGAGGAGGCCATGGGTACCTGCAGCACCTGCTAACGATTCTGTCTTCCCCGAACGTCTGTATCAGGAATGTCTTAACCGGGTTAGCAGTGTGACTAGTTGCTCCATCCTGCATGAACGTGACATTCGAAATCTGATCTCGTTGAATCAAACATGGCACGACAGTCTCTCGCAGAAGCGTTAGATAACGATGAGCATTTACCGTTTCCGTTATCCATCCATTTACTGGGGGCTGCCTTTCAAAGAAGAAGGGTCCTATGATAAATGAACCCGTGAAACCGCACCATGCTGTCACTTTTGGGGAATGCAATGGCTTCTGTGTGTACTCACGTGGATTAGAGGTCGCTCAAATGCGACAGTTATGGTTGTTAACGTCACCATGAAGCGAGAAATGAGCTTCATCTGTCCACAGGATGTTAAAAACCCAGGTGGGATCCTGTTCCATTTTAGAGAAGGCCCACTTCGCAAATTCTTCCCTCTGTGCGGTATCTGCTGGCAAAAGTTCATGGCACGATTGCAATTTTATGGATACAGCTGGAGGATTCGACGAAGAATATTGTGGACAGATGATGGTGGTAAGCCCAATCGTCTGGCAGCTTCACGAGCACTGCTGGTGCCTGAAGCTGCTGCGGACGCAATCGCTTCCATTTCGACAGCAATGCATGGTGCACGTGCTTCTTTCAAGCATGGTCATCTGGCTCGTGCTCGATCCTCCAACTTTCCAGTTTCCTCAAAACGTTTAACAAGCTTTAAGAGACCTGCAGGTGTTAAAGGGCCTTTTCCACTCTTCACATTTTTCTGAACTCGGAATTTATGCAAGGCAATGGTCGCTGATTCCTCTTTCATGTAAAATAACTTCACCAACAAAGCTTTATCCGGCGCACTGAGCATCCTTGTTCAGATTCACTGTTTGTAATGGTGAAATAAATGCGGATTTATTGAGAGCAAAGGTTTTTATAATCGCCTAATTTGCATATTTCCACCACTGACGCTTGTAACAGCGCCACCTACCGGATGATTTTCGAATTATTTTTTTTTCTAGCTTAAAAAAAATCCCGTGAGATACTAATGCTGATCCTGCAAACAGTTTTTTTTTTCGTTCATTTCTCCGGATTTTATGAATTTTTAAAGTTTTTACGGACTTTTTGCCCACCCGGTATATATATATATATATACAATGTATTTACCTGTTACCTGTCTTGTTTTAAAATAAACTCTTTTTGATAATAGAAATGTTCTTTAATGTAATATAGATTTATATTTTATCAAACCGTTACATTGGATTTTACTATAGTAAATTACTTTTTTTTATAAATTTCGAATTTCATTATGTGCATATCCTTTACTATGGATGGTACATGATTCTCTGTGTGGGCGACTTTCGTTTCTAATCCTCCTTTTCTGTTTGGAGAGCCCAAAATGTAAGAGGCAGTCAGAAATGTTTTTAAAGTTTAATAAAAATAATCAGCACAGTTAAGATAAAGGACATTTTACGTATATTTAATCGTTTGCGAATGTCAACGCTATCAAATTTCAACAATGAATAACGAAAGACCAATTCATTAAGAACACAGTAATTTTCAAGAAAATGACCACATACACTGTAATATTTAAAAAAATTATTTGATCATTGCATTATTATATTATATAAACATTATTATTTGTTATCTATGTTTGTATACATGAAAAATAATGAAAACAATAATAATAATTCTTTCTGTTTTAAATTTTCAATCCAATAAATGTTTTTTTTTTGTTTTCAAATCTGATATAAAGGTACATATTTTTATGTGCGGCCCACGAGATTATAATGTTTTTCTGGAGTGGCCCAGAAGGTCATTTTTGTTGGACACTCCTGGTCTGGACGGTCCTTCCAATGGCTGCTTTTCAATTCAAACCATCTCGTGATATTGAAGGGATGAAAACAGTGGGTGCCAAAGAATGTTAAGCATTTCCCGCACATCACCTTATCGGAAACGGGTGGTGCTTTACTTGATACAAAGGGGAAGATTGCAACAATGTTGAAATCGAAGTTATCATCGGCTGTACTGAAGTGGTGGAAAATACATGACAAAATTGTGCGAATGGACAGACATCGTTGCATAAAAATATAAAATAATAATATAACACAACAACAAGAACTATTATAAAAATACTGAACCATTTGAAACTTATAATTGGAATATATGAAAATGTTCATTATTTCAGCAGGAGTATGGCAAACAATATTTGAAAATAGTATCTTGGCAAATGCAATAATGTGCGATAAGACACCATAAACAAGATACTTGCAAATACTGTAACTGTAATTATTTCTACTTTGGTACTTAAGAAAGCACTCTAAAATAAAATACAATAAATCATTGATCGCAAATAAATTTTAGAGTCATTTCATACAGATGGAAAGAAATAATACAGTCTATAACAAGAGACTTTTATGTAGTGACCAGTTTTAAAGAAAAAAAGAAATCTGTTGGGCCAGAATGTCATAAATTCTGAAAAGGTAGAGGGTCTTGAATGTCCCTTTACAAATCCACACTGATAGATCATTAGAAATTGTCATAATAAAATTTTCAGTTATACCATTCGATTGCTTTGAAATTTTTAAAAGATGTACGTTCGTCGATGATATAGATAGGTATTCTTGTGTATAAGGACGTCGCAATACATTATGAGGTCAAAGTTTTTGTAAGAATTCAGTACGATGGAATTAAAGATTGAAAAATTTTTGTAGTAAGTTCGGAATCCAAAGTACTGATCCCATTAGTTAGGGAAAAATCAGAATCGGTGAATAGTTATTTTTTAATGGTAGGTCATCTTTTTATTTATATATGTCGAATTTATTAGCAATGTGAAATTGCTACCTTTATCTACTAATCTGTTAATCAGAAATGCTTTACGCACATTAATAGAAGGCAGTTGAGGAACACGAGCAAATGGGCTCGTCGACAGTCTATGGCCCCAAAGATCGTGCAATCTGGGGCCACATCATTTTGCCACTACAATGAAAACAACGACGAGTTTTAAGTATGTCACAAACATATTAAATTTCAAGGGAATTTTTTTGCTTGTTCTATAATGCACTTTTAACTCTCATATATACTTCGAAACTCGATCTCTCAATTTCAGATTTTTAATGTCATTTTGGTAATTTCATAATTAAACGTAGAAAACTAGGCTGTACAAAAGAACACAATTTTTCAGACCATCTATACCATTAATAATGCATTGTATAATGGATGTTTTATCAATAAGAGAATCACATTTATTGTTTAATTCACACGCATGAAATTAAAATATTTCATTAAGGTATGTCTTATACATTTTTCTTTTTTTCAATTTCATGTCGAGTTAGCATTGAAGTAAAGGAATCAGAAACTTAATTAATGCTGTTTTAAATACATGATATACATTTAAATTTCTTGTGAAAATAGGAACTATTTTGTTGTTCCACATATTGAACTTTTCACGCAAACCAATTTTTGAGAGGAACTGGTAAAGAGAAATAAATATAACTTCAATATCCCGAAAAAAACTATTTATTTGCATGGAAAGATATTTCAAAGGAATCCAACTTTTGGGGGGCAACAAAAAGTACTTTATTACTGATATTTTGTAGAAGCAATAAAGATCTTTGAAAAATTTAAGTATCCATACAAAAGGTATATTTGTATCTCCTTATAAATGTTATATATGTATATATGATGGCACCATAGATATATTTAGTTTAATGTGAATTGACTCTCAAGACAAATCAAACGTATTTATTTATGTAGTTAACAACTTCTGTATTATAACTTCATGTACATGAAACTTTTTAGGGGAATTCATGTTTACTTATTGAGAGTATATCTTGCTACTTATTCCATTTACTCAACAGTCATTCTTTTTAGTTTAATTGCTTCACTGATTAATGTATTATTACGCTCTATATATTTGGCTGCTCTCTTGGCGGTGACCATCAAGATAATGTTATGCTACAGTATGTGCATGATTATCTATCACACACATCACTAACTCCATCGCGAATGCCAACTGAATTAGAAATTAGGGGCTTTATCATCATACTTTTAAGATGTATTACTGATGGACTGTGTAATGGCACGATATTGGTATCGAAAAATATTCAGAAAAATATACTGATTTTAGTAGGAGATAAGAAAGGTGAATTTGTATGTATACCAAGAACCCCACTGGAGGGGAAATGTTATACGTAATGAAATGTACGCAATTCCCAGTAAGATCGGCATTTTTCACGACTATTAATAAATCACAGGGGCAGAGTTTTGAAAAAGTTGGTTGATGAGTAGCATCGATGCAATCAATATTTACTCATGGACAAGTAAAGATTCAACTCAATTTAGAGGAAAAGGTGATGAGGAACATTGTTTTTAAAGAGATATTAAATTGAAGTAGAAATTAAAATGCGGAAATGAAGACTAGATTTTTTTTTATTCTAGTCACGTCTTATACGACTTTAACTTTTCAACGATATGTTCACGAAATTCGACGGTCTGATACAAAAACCTTCCTCATTTCCCAACAAGATAATGTAAGGTACTATATTGCTCGCATTCCTCTGAGTTGCATCTATGCTATTTATACTGTTCTTTCACCAGCAAGATGAATAGACCATTTACCAAATGAACATGTAGAATGCTTGAAAACTCGTCCAGTTCGTGGACTCCCAAAAGGATGCAGAGCAGCAACTGATAAAGTACTGATAGTTTGTATTGCAAGAGGAAATTTGGAGGTCTTTATTACTTCATACATGTGTAAGTTTACAAGCACTAGTGTGCAATTGCTAGTCATTACAGCTTTGAATTTAGACTGTTAATTTTATCTATGTAGAGGTTTTACTCATGTTCAATTTCGATGAAACAGACATGCTTTTTATGGTGCTTTATCCCTCTATTTCTCCTTCTTTCCCAAAGGAGTGAAAAAAGAAATTTTAATCCATCGCAATTAACAAATATTTTCTTTGCATTTTTTTTTCTATTATGAAACAAACAAAATATATGAATAGCAATGAAAAGTAAAGATAGGAAAAAAATTCGTTTCTTCACATTTCATGAAGTAGCTTATAGAAAAATTACTTTTAATTCTGTAATTTAAATTTTTTACTTTGAATTCAAGCATACTAGGAGAAACAGTTGATAATAGTTTGACATTTGGGGCATAATTTATACTTAAAAATTTGGACATTTCAAGACTTTTGATCAATATTAATGGCAAAAAGGAATGTTATGGATTCTTTATCGAAATGAGAATGATGCCTTAAGGTTCTGTTTTAGAAGAGGCAAATCTAAATTGTTAATTTTATTTACTCTTGAGTTTCATTCCTTTACTCCGGATCCGTGTGATTTCACGATCCTCGTTTCAATAAACTAGGAATAAATGATTTATTATTACATAAAACGAACTGTGAATACTAAAGCAATTGAAGTGCAAATTAAATCCAGACTAAAGTGTTTAGAACAGGACTATGTGCTGTTTGTAACCATTTTCTACAGGACCCAAAATCATGAAACCATTGAAATGAGCAATACGTTTCTAAACAGTTTGCTGAGATTATAAGAAAGCATAAAATGTTTTTCCTTTAACACTGAAGTCCCCGTTTTTTTGCAATAGTTAATATTGTAAAAAAAGTACAGCTACTATTAATAGCGATCAGAATAATTTGAAGAAGGGTAAAACCCCCGAAGAGAATTTTAAAAGCAATTAATATTACAAATAATTTTAAGCGAAATTCAATTGGGTCTCACAGTAACAAATGATTTAACAGAAACATACATATAAATCGAACAGAAAAAATTAACTTGCTAAAAAAATAATAAAAAAAGGAACGAATGAAAATATGAATAAAAATTATAACGGAAAAGTAAATTTCTACTCTGCTAACTTTGTGATAACTGATCTGAAATAGATAAACCAAAAGAAAAAATTAATTTGGATATCAGAAAACCTTTAAAATAATATTACCTTAACCAATATTAGGGAATCTTCAATGGTAAAATAAATTAAACTAGTATTATTTTTTGCATCATTTAATTGGAAAATTATGTTAATTCCATTTCATAGAGCAAGCAAATGAAACAATAGAATATTGAATAACTGTGGGGATTATATATAAATAGTGCAATGCGTATAAAATATGTATTCGATCTCCACAAAAAAACTAACAAGGAGAGGGCATGGCTAAGGAAATTCCTTTGGAATCGAGACTCGGGGTAATAGTAGTACTCCTTTAGGGTGTTCACGCATCAACGCTTAGCTTTTATAAAATTAAATTTTAATTTTCCGTAGCGACTCGTAGCTTGATTGGTAAATCGTCTGCTTTCTTTGTGCGAGATCTAGGTTCGATTCCACGCGATCAACTTTTTTTTCTTCAATTCATTTAATTATTTTTTTATGTTAAATAAATTTATTTGTGAAAATTTTATTAAATAATAAAAGATATTTTTTTAATTATTTGCATTTTACAAAGTAAAAAAATTACTGTAATTGTATAAATAATTATATTCAATTTTATAAATATATTTTATATTAATAAATAATATTTATAACAAAATTTATATTAAATATTAAATGATATTTTACAAAAAAATTAATTGCAAATAGTTTTATAATGTGAAATACAATATACTATAAATAAAATATTATAAAATAAAATAATTTATGAAATATATTAATATCATTAAATCAATTATTTTATAATTGATATAATAAAAATATGTCTTTTTTATATATTATTAATTTATATATATAACTGTTTTATAATTTTATAAAATATTTAATCAGTCCTTTTCAAATCAATTTATTTAAGTTCAAAATGTTTATTTAAATAATTTTATTAAATTTATTTAAATAATTCTATAATAAATTAATAATAATTCCAATAATAAATTAATAATAATTTCAATAAAAACAATAATTTTCTTAAAAAACAATAATTTTAATAATTAATTAATAATTTTAATAATTAATTAATAATACTTCTTATTAATACTAATGCTTCATAATAATTAATCATAATAAATAGTATTTAATTATTTATGATGAATAATAATTAAGTAGTTAAATTTAATAATTAATAATTATTAATTAGTTAAATTTAATATTTAATAATTAATTAGTTAAATTTAATAATTAATAATTAATTAGTTAAATTTAATAATTAATAATTAATTAGTTACATTTGATAATTAATAATTAATTAGTTACATTTAATAAATAATAATTAGTTTACATTAGTTTACTGATTTTAATTATTAATTATTTTTATATAATTCTTTTAAATATTTTTAATTAATAATAATTTAAAAACGTTTAATTAATAACAATTTTAAATATTTTTAATTAATAGTAATTTTAAATATTTTTAATTATTAATAATTTAAGTTATGTATTTTTAAATTTTTTTACTTTATAAAATACAAAATAATTAAAAAAATATCATTTATTATTTAATAAACCTTTCATAAATAAATTTATTTAATTTTAAAAATATAATTAAATGAATTGAAGAAAAAAAATTATCGCGTGGAATCGAACCCTCACCTCGCGCACAGTAAGCAGACGATTTACCAATCAAGCTACGAACTCGTTGCGGAAAATTAAAATTTAATTGTATAAAAGCTAAGCATGAATTTCGAAGGCTGATTTCTCCGAATTGACTGGCCGTTCGGTGGAATTACATTGATGTGTGAACACCCCACATGAGTACTCCTATTACACCAAGTCTCGATCCCAAATGGATTTTCTTAGTTGTGCCCTACCCTTGTAAGTAAATAATATATTGTGAGAAGCAAAGTAAACCCTGATGGCATGTGAGGAAAAATGTGAAATAATAGAAATCCAAAGAAAATACAAGAAAAGTGTTTCTAGATGCATTTAATCGTAAATAAATTTAGCAAACAGCTTCTTGATTTAATTGGTTTTCTTTTTGAATCAAAGACGAGTACTTATCGGTTGCTGGGGTCGAATATGACAACGTATAAAAACACGCCAATTAGTTTGAATCCAGTTTTCTTCTGTTATACTTTTAACTAGATTTTCCTTCATTGATGAAACTGAAAAACTGACGATGTAAGAAGAAATGCAGTATTATTTGTTTTCAATGGAACAAAGTTTTACAGTACGCTGTTGTGACCTATCGGTCTGCTGTGCATACGGAAATCAGTACGTATTGTCCCTGAAGTGTACCAATATTCATGTGTGAGGATTTAGTTCTTATTTACTATTTGGCACACAAACGTCTGTGTCGTAATATCAACATCACAGGAATTGTAACCCATCAACAACCATAGATTGATAATATCACTAATGTTCAGATTGGAAAAACTACCACCAATCTAAGATCTTTATATCTGAGAAGTACTAAAATATGTACAATTATTTTGCTTTGTTGACTCTTGAAAGATCAACATAAAGTTAAACAATGACTTGGGGGAATTAAAACGTTTTCAGATACAGCCTAGAGGTTTGAAGATTGTTCTTCAACTTTTTTGACAGTTTTAGCAAAGCCAAGATGAAACACAAATTATTTCAACTGAAACACAGAGCATCTGATTGAGAGATAGGAATCATCGGGAATAAAATCTGTCCTGCACAGTAAGAATAGTAGCTTCAATAACAGGATGGATAATTGTTTCATTATGCAAACCACATGATTTATTACAAAAATCTGTAAGAAATTATCAAAAGCTAAGTTAAAAGCAGAAATACCTCAATAACTTAATCAAGTTCGTAAAATAATCATAAGCATAAAACGGCTTTAATCTCAAAAAGGAATTTCATTTTTAATTTAGTTAAAGAGTTTGTTAAAACAGATAAATTATTTCAAATTTAATGAAACTCTATCAAACAGCTCCGAATGCACAATATGTGCGTGGGTTAATTCAAAAAGAGTTTTAAACTGTATAAGAAATTATAAACAATACGCGTAACCTCTAAGCAATCAATACGCATTAGTGCAAACCATATAATGATATGCAAGAAAATTGCTGTTCCAAAAATAAACAAGTAAAATTAAAGGAGCCTTACTCTGAAATTATAGTCAGAGCATTCAGGTAAGTTAAAAACATTCATAAAGATCTAAATCAAATAACTTTACCTTCAGATTATTGGAAAAAGATAAAATATGTTGAGTAAGAAAAGTCATTTACTTAATAAAAGGCATTAGAACTGAAAATAAAAAATAAAACATTTGAAAGAATACGTTTGATGAGGTTTTATTTGAAAAGTATTGTAATTCTGCCACTAAAAAACGTGCATGACAACGGGCTACAATATATATACCATAGTTTCTCAAACTTTTTTATCTCATAGACCCCTTGTCATGTTTTCAGGTTAGGGGTAGACCCCCTGCTTACTTAAGATTGAATTGTTAATTTTAAACGTTTATTAATTAAAATCACAATTAATTAATTAAATAAAAATCACAATTAATTAAATAAAAATGACAGTTAAATAAAAATCACAATTAATTAAATAAAAGTGACAGTTAAATAAAAATCACAATTAGTTAAATTAAAATCACAATGAATTAAATTAAAATCGCAATGAATTAAATTAATATCAAAATTAATTAATTTAATTTAAATTAAATAATTAAACTAAAATTTAAAATTAATTTGTTACAAAAAATAAATACTTTTAATGGGATTGATAAACATAATGCTGTAATAATTTTTGAACATTTGGCATCAATTTAGTGAGGTTCAGTCTTAAATCTCCTTGGTTAGTAATGTCCAGTCTATTTCTTTTTCTTTTCTTTTTTTTGTTAGGAGATTGGCAACCGCGCTAAAACCTCCTTCCACTAGGTACGAAGAAGGAAAAGCAATGAAAAATTTTCCAGAAATATTATATAACATGGGATAAGTAAGAGGTATCTCTTTATGAAGCCAAAAATTCTGATATCCATTTTTAAACTGTACTTTAAGTTCTTCGTTTGTACTTGTTCCAATCAATTCCTCTTGTTATACGACACCCGTCTCTTCAATGTCATCATATTGATTGCTATCCACTGTGGTATTACCATATATATATATATATATATATATATATATATATATATATATATATATATATATATATATATATATATATATATATACACATATATATATATACATATATATACATATATATATACATACATATATATATATATGTAAAATATATATATATATACATACATATATATATGTAAAATATATATATATATATATAATATATATGGATTCGCCTTTAGTGTCGGTTGTCAAAGCTTGCAAAGAGCATTTCTTCGTGGTGCTCCTCATCCATAATAAAAAGAACATGAGCCATTAATAATTATTAATTTCCAGGTAAAGTTGACTCATTCAGCTGAAGAGAGAAATGCGTCATTGCAAATAATCGCACAGAAAACTTCCAATGTCTTGACTTATTTCATCAATACGTCTTTGAACTGTGTTGTTGCTTAAGGGAATTCTTTTAATTACATCGGTTGCTGATTTAAGGTATAAAAGTTTTTAAAACCTCTTCTCAACGGCTGGCAAAATCAACTTTTCTCCAATTGTACGCGATTTTCCGGATTTTTCTATAAGTAGCGAAATATTATAAGACGACTGCAAACTATTATCATCGCTTTGTGAAGTCGAAGCAAACATTCTGTCCATCGTGGGTTGCTTTTGAAGTCCTTCTTTGAATATTTGAAAGTACTTGAAATCTTTATTTCTTTTATCAGGATGACATCTTCTCAAATGATCCCCAACTTAGATTGTTTCATAGCGTCTTTACTTCAGACTCTGTTTTCTAAAAGGCAATCTTATATGTCAGACACTAACTCAATGAAACCAAACTTGAAATAAGCAACACTGTACTGTCTACATTGCTTTTTAGATGCGTCCATGTTTAGAATTAGTTACCTGTGGAAAAATTCAGTTACTTAAATTAGACATGGCAAAAAAACAAAACAAAATTCTGGTAGTGTAACTTTATTTTATATTTAAACATATAATAGGGTCGAATTGAGAAGTTTTGCCACTGGAACAAAGATGCAGAATGCCACCCTTCCTCTCAAAATAAAGATAAATTGCTCATAGATACACACCTACAAAAACGCGAACAGAAAGACAGCATGAGAATGTAATACATAAATTAATATAATATTTAAGTATATATATATATATATATATATATATATATATATATATATAAGATTTCTGGAAGATGGGTAAAACTATCGTAAAACGTAGCGAGTGGATATTATTACAGTAGCGAACCCCAAAGATAGGGCGTGGCCGGAGTTGATTTTCTTTTATGTTGATGCATTTTTTGCATGTAAAGATCGACGAGACAGTATTGTATAGATTAGTAATCTAATTTATTGAATGTCTTGAATCCTTAGGCATATTAATTATGATGAACATGGCCGACACAACACAGACAAAGAAGCTACAACACAAAGCAGCTGAATACATATTTACAGAGAAACGAACGAAAAAAGAGCGTGAGATTACACAAGGTTTCGGCTTTTATAGTACAAGTACTTATGACGTAATAACAGCTCTGATTGGATAGAATGGGCGGAATTGGGGTGTCTGATGCAATAAGAGTACTCGATTAAGATTAAAATCAGGGTGTTAGTGTAGAACCAAATAATTAAAAGATTATTGCAGTACTATTAAAAGAATAAATTAAAAAGATGCTAGGGGAATTATTACATTTATATATATATATAGTATAATTCTCTAAAAACCAGAGATAAACATCCATCAATCATATTCGAAAAACACATAAACAGTAGGAAAATCACACAAAGAAGGACACATGAGCAACCGAGATTAAAAATTATAAAACAGATGCTGCAGTATTATAAACATTGCTGCCTTAGGACAGCTAATATATAAAAAAAATTTATATAAATTGGGGTTGAACATGTTTTTTCGCCAGCCAACCTTCCCCCTTTATGTAAATAATACAGAGAAAAAACCTGTAGAAAGTTATGGATAGGAATATCTAAATACATTACAAGATAGAGGTAACTTACCTAAAAATTGCACTTAAAAATAATGCAAAGCCCGTGCGAAATCTGAATGCAATAAATAAGTTATAGCTGGATTCTGGCCCCTAATGCAGATTCAAAGCATGTGAATGGCTGAAATGTAGCACTTAACAAAAGTATAAAAAGAATAGAAATAAAAATTAAAAAGAGAGTTAAAAATTACCATAACTTTAGCGACACTAAGTATATATGAATTAAATAATAATAAAGAATTTTATCTAATATTAGAATGTGGATTTAACTATATCTAGGAAATATGTAGATTTATAGTAATAAACTATAATTAATCTAAGGGTTTTTATTACTTATATTTCGAATAGCTTTATTCATATAACTATTGATAAAATATATTGGGTATTTCTGATTTAAGCAATATTTAGTAAAATGTTTATACTTATTTATTATTTCTGATATTTTTGGCACCAGAAATTTATTGCGTTGTATATATTTAATAACAATATTTCTGAATATATAGAAAAATGTACATTACTCTACCAATGAGGAATTTTTATATTGAAATTAAATTCTTCTCTTTTATAATAAATATTAAAAACTACTACATTATGTTTTACATTGCTATGTATATCAAGAAAATTTACTTCATTGTTGTTACTATTTGTATATAGATATTGTGGATAAAAATTAGTGTTAGGTATAAAATTGACTTGCTTGCCAAAAATGATTATGCCATCTATGAAACGATAAATATAATATTTAGAATTATCAATGTCTACTTTCAAAATAATGTAAATATAAATTGGCTAGACAGTTGTTCTCACAACCAGCTTGTGGCAAACCTTTAATCTGCAGATAATAGTTACCATTATAATATATATAGATCTCGTTAGGTACAAATCTAAGTAGTGAACTAAATTTATCATAATTAACATTATTAAAAAAATTATTTTTATGTAAATTTACAAGTATATTAATCATATCATCAATATCAATAGAGTTAAAAAGATCTTCAGAATCTAAACTATAGATTGAATAAATCTTTTATCTTTCATTTGTGTATTTATATACATATATATATATATATATATATATATATATATATATATATATATATATATATATATATTAAAAAGTAAAGCACACACAATAAAACAAATTTAAAGATCGATAGACCTTTAAAAGATCATTAAGATTTTTAAAAATTTCATGAGATTTTTCAAAATACTTTCGTAAGTATAAAACAAGGAATAAGAAGCCCATATTTTTTTATTTTCATTGAAACTTTGTATCTACGTTTAGTTAATATACATTCATGTCCATAAATTAAGGATAATTCAGAATCACACAGAAATTGAACTCTAAAATAAAAAGTTCACCTATAGAATTATCACACACATCTTGAAGAAGAATATGTAAATTACATTAAACCACCAGACGGTGCGGATAGTACGTCACAATGACGACAGCGTAAGGGAGGGGTATATAAAGAATGGTGGCAAGGAAGTAAAATTGCTCACAAGCACTTCAAAAGCCTTTCAGTGCAGTAACCGCATAATTATGGCACAAAGGAAGCATTTGGATGATTTTTTACGTGGTAGAATTATTGGACGACTGGAATGTGGACGTACCCAGCTGGAAGTATCCGAGTAACTTGGAGTCACCCAGAGTGTCTACTCCAGACTTTGGCAACGATTCCAAGATTATGGTAATGTGAGTAGATGTTACAGCACAGGTCGCCCCCGAGTTACAACGCCGAATGAGGACCGGTATTTGGCAGTTACTGCCAAAAGAAACTGACGGAACACAGCATCAGACCTGTCTCGTTTGCTCCCTTCAGCTACCGGTACGACAGTTTCAAGCCAGACCGTGTACAGACGCTTAGGGCACTTTGGTTTATATGCTCGTATGCCTGTCATATGTGTTCCACTTACCGCAACTCACTGTCGCCTGCGATTAACCTGGAGTAGAGAGCATGCATTGTGAAAACCACAACAGTGGTCTTGTGGGATGTTTTCCGACCAGCCCAGGTTTAGTTTGCAGTCTAATTCTCGCCGGAATTTAATATGGAGAGCGCCAGGTACCCGTTACCGCCAAAAGAACACCATTGAACGACACCGTTACGGTGGTGCAGGATGGCTCATTTGGGGAGGAATTATTCTTGGTTCCAGAACTGAACCTGCATGTTTAGGGTGTAGCGATGACAGGCCACATCTATTGGTATGTCATTCTGGAACCTCATGTATGTTTGTTTCGGGGTGCCATGGGTGCTGACTTTCTGTTTATGGATGACAACGCCCGTCATCACCGTGTAAACATTGTAGAAGAATGCCTTCAATTGGAGGATATCACCCGTATGGATTGGCCGGCATACTCACCGGACTTGAATCCAATAGAGCATGTGTGGGATATGCTTGGCCGATGATTTGCAGCCCGTCAACTTCCTCCCATCTGTCTCCCGTAACTTCGGAGGGCATTGCTTGATGAGTGGTGTAATATTCCCCAAGATTAGATTGATATTTTGATACTCAGCATGCCTAGGCGTTGTAAGGCCTGTATTGCATCGTCCGGGAGACATACTCCGTGTGAAGTATCATACTAACCATGTTATACCGTTTTTTGTAAATAGGTTCTTTTTTGAAATTTGCTCCAGGGAGTAAAAATCGTAATTTTTATTAATTATGTCAAATATATAGCATTTTTTTTGCACTTTACCTTTTGTTTAATAAATAGACTTTACAAATAAGTCAAATTTGTTTTGCTTCTGTGTTTTCCTTTGCCTGAACTTCATTATCCTTAATTTATGGACATGAGTGTATTTGGAAAGGTGAATTATATTGCAATACATTCTAACAAAGTAGATTTTTCAAACAAAAGTTATGCGTCATAGAATATAACATTTAATTTTTTTCCAACAAACCTACATATAAATCTTTATACTGCGCGCACAAGATCGGATGTATTTACCTAAATTTCAATTGAAAAATTGTTTTACTTCTACAACTCCCACAAAGAAAAAAATACTTTCTCAAATCTCATTAATATAGCACTAGAAATTAATGACCGATGTAATCAATCTTAAAAAAAACTAACACTAATGAAAATATTTTTAATTCTTAAATCGTAATTTATTATAACACATGCAGTGATTAAAAAATATATTTGAAATAATTACAAAATAATGTTACTAATTTAATCTCTCTTTAAATTAAAAAAAGGAAACATTGAAATAATACATTAATTAGGAATCTAGTTCAAACTTTGAATATTCAGAAGGAATTTTTGAAAATTCCTTTCTGATACATTAATCAACGATAACACAATGAATTATAAATATGCACCAATAATAACAAAATGATTACATTATTTTTCACTTGTTATATAAAAATCTGTAACTACATATTTTATATTGATTTCACATTTGATGATTCATTGGAAAAAATTGAAATTTACTATTAGCAACAGACAAAGGAACTACATTTTTTTTAATTCTGAAAACAGTATTGTGGGAGCCAATGTTGGGAGCTCGAGTCACTCGTCTCCCACCCTTACTATACCTATTATTTCGTAATGATCCATATTCACACAAATTGTGATGCAAATTATCAGACATCAGGTGGTCCTCTCTCGGTAGGTATCTTTCGCAGTGCATTATTTCTGTCGATCGTGCATTTCCTTCTGCTAATCCATAAATCAAGTGCATATCTGCCAGCTCTAGTTGTTTGTTCTGTACTCCTCTGCGGCCGAGATGACAGCTACAACGTTTGCAGTAATGCAAGTCTGTTTACTTAAATGCTCTCGCGAACAACCCCTCCTAGTGGTGAATGACGAAGTTTCCAACCACGGGTTGCTTGCAAATCTAAATCTCCTTATGGTGTCCTCTACCTCCCCCTTAAGTTTGTTTTTATGAACCTCGAACACCCTGCCCACACACACACACATATATATATATATATACTATTTTAGTTAATTGTCACAAACACATACTTTTCTTGTCTGAGTGTTGGTATGTGATTACCTGTGATGTTCTGAACTGCCACAAATTGGTTATATCTCCCTAGAGGTAGTGTGACAGATCGACTTTGATTGTAATTTACTTTTTGATTGGTTTTTAGTGTATCAGTAGCTCAGCTGGGGGCATTTCAGAAAAGTGAATTTGCGTTCCGTGTTAAACGTATTACTCATGCTTATTCAAAGATGGATATTACTTCGAGGAAGCTTTCTAAAATAATCTCTCTTAATGAACACTTTTCTACGACTGTGAGGGATATAGCTAAGGCAGCTGGTAAATCAAGTGTTTCAAGAATTTTAGGAGGATTTCAAGTTTTGGGGACATCCCCTCTAAAAAGAAAAGGAAGATGTGAGTGCCAGCGAAAATCTACTCCAAGAACTGTATCTAAAATTCTCTCTATTTGTAATTCTAATAAGAAATTGCAAAATAAATCCAAGGAAGACAAGCAAAGACCTTCGGAAGGACTTTTTAGAATATAGTGTTGAAGTGAATACCTCAATTGTGTGCAAAAGCTTCTTGAAATTGGTCGTAAGACAACAAGCTCCAGTATAAAACAATTACTAACTCAGAAAATGATAGAAAAACGTTTGGTATGGGCCACAAGATACAAATCTTCGACTGTTGACTTTTGGGAGAGGGTAATTTTCAATGATGAAACGCATTGATTTGTGCAGGGATACAAATAAAGTGCAGTAAGATAAAGTGAAGTTCAAACTTTGTTACCAGATCATATCAAAAAGACTGTAAGACACCCTTTCGATGAGATGTTTTGGGGTTTTTTCACAACAAATGGCACTGAAAATTTAGCTCCTCTTAAAGGCATAATGAACTCTGTCAAATACATAGAAATATTACGTAGTAGGTTTGTTTAAGACGTGAAAACATTTGACGGAACATTTAAACAGGACATGGCATTTGGTCACAATTCGATATCAGTTCAGATTTTTATGCTGGGAAATAAAATCCAAATGCTTGTTTTTTGTTTGGTAATTGATCAGACCTAAATCCTATTGAGAACTTATGGTGTATTCTCAAGAATCGTTTCGTTAAGATAAATTGCATGGCAACAGAACAGATGATAAAAAAATACTATACAAGTGTGGTTCATCGATAATAAAGTCAAGGACATGTGTCCTATACTCTAGCGGAGTTAATATCAAAAAGTGCTTAAATGATCATTTATGCTAAAATATCACCTACTTTGTATTAATCTAGAGATTTTTCAGATATGGAACGATTAAAAGATAAGGTTTTAGAAGAAATCTTTTTTTTTCATGTTTGTCCCAATTAATTCGAACAGTTTATATATATATATATATATTAACTGTTTATATATATATATATATATATATATATATATATATATATATATATATATATATATATGTATATATATATATATATTATAATTATTACACACACACATATATATATATGTGTGTGTGTGTGTAATAATTCCAATAATTTAATCGGTATTAACTCTTGATGTATTTAATGTCCAGTCCTTCAGGACAACCGGGTAATTAATTTAATTGGCTACCCGCCTACTAGGGACTGTTGAAACTACTTTCATCCACTTGTACTACTGTAGACTTACCACCTGAAAAACATATATTTACTATAAGTAATATTTGTACATAGTATATAAGTTTCTATGTACAAATATTTTAATACTTCTACATGATGTCTGTAATTTACAAATATTTTTAAAATTTATTTTCTATTTTATTGTTATTGTTATTTATAACTTTATTTTGATATTTTCGCAGTGTGCAATCTTATATTTTATAATTTACTTATGCATTTTTTTCTCAGGCCATATTCTTCGTGTTCAAAATCATATATTCACGATAATATTTAAGAGAATGGGGAAATTTTTGAATGTATAGTCAATAGTAACAAGGTGGTGGAGGGTTGTTTAAATATATTTACGCATTTTAAAATTAAATTTTTGCCAATGTTTGAATTTATAGTCAATAGTAACAAGGTGATGAATGGTTGTTTAATTATTTTTACACACTCTAAAATTATATTTTTGCCAAGTTTTGAATATTTTTACGTTAATGTTTAAGTGAAGGTAATTTTTTTAAAAATAATATTAATCTGAATTTTTAATTTAAAATTTGATATCTCTGTACGATACGGGTGTGGACAAATGGCCCTGGAACACACACGTCTCTTGAGGAAGGGGGAAATGTAATAATTCCAATAATTTAATCGGTATTAGCTCTTGAATTATTTAATGTCTAGTCCTTCAGGACAACCGTGCAATTAATTTAATTGGCTACCCGCCTAAAGGGGACAGTCGAAACTACATCCATCCACCTCCTAAATCACGTGATGTCCCGCTGCGTATAAATAGCGAGACTCTGGAAAGCGCGCTCTCTCTTCTCTTCGCTGTAAAAATGTAGTCAGCCGGCTGCCGCGCTTTGTGTGTTTGTGTGTGTCTTTGTCCGTGCTGTGCCATCCAATCTTTATATTTGTAATATGCCTGTGTGTTCCAAGAAGTGCAATAAATTTGGAGTTAAGACTAGTCGGAAGGCCCTATACCAACAATGTTAAATTGAGCCATTTTATAGGCACCTGTTTATCAGAAATTCCTAAATATAAAAACTTCAACATTTTGCTGTATAATAATTAGACTTTTTTTATTTAAATAATGGTAACGTGTTTTGGTAACATGTTTCAAATATATTGTTTACTTTTTTGAAAAAAATTCATCGTAAAAGTATCCTTTGAAATTTGTGAAAATTGTCATTTTTTTTACGATGACTGCTTCTGAGCAAAATATTTTAGGAAAATCTCCAAGAAAGTATCTCCATTATATATAGTTACATATTATTTATGTGAAGTAAAAATTGCAAGTAGGTTCATTCATTACTTTTTATGAAAAAGATACACGAACTTTGAAAACAATCATTTTGAGATAATTACATTTTTAAGTGTAAAAAGGCACTTAATTACAAAAATAATGAAGTACAACATGTATTTACCCTATTTTATCAAACATCAGTATCTTCTTAATTTTTAACCATAAAATATGAAACAAAAAAGCCTTAAAATGTTCAGAAATACATATATAATAATTTTAAGTTTTTGTTCAACAAGATTATTTTTAGCATTTTCCATCAAATTTTTACAAGTTATGTAACAATCTGTGAAGAATTTTTAACTTCATTGCATTATAAATATCAAATTTGACCTTATAACATCATAAATATAATGTAAACATGTATCAATTTGTAAAAGTCATAATTTTGGAATACGTGATTTTATGACGTTAGAAAAATTTAATTATGGATTTGTATGTTTCTATGTAAACAAAATTTCTAAAAGTTTCAAAATTCAAAATTTTCTCTAAATTGTACAAAGGATTTCTGACAAAGTCAAAAATAAAACTGCTTTCATGTTTTTAAATATGAAATTGGTGTATTTTTATGCATGTAACAAACTGCTCCCAACGACAAAAAGCATTACACATCTGAGTTGTTGTCAGTTACATATTATTGAAAAACTTTTGAATTATTAAAATTTAAAAACTTGTCTGAACAATAAATAAACATTAATATTTGCAATTAAGTGAAATATTTAAAATATATTGTTTAGTTTTCTCAAAAATATGTAACATAAAAATATCACTATGAATTTTTAAAAAAAATGACATTTTTTGTAGGGATATATTGACTCCAGTCAAATATTTTGGGAAAATCTCCAAAAAACTCATATGAATCTATATAGTTACATATAAGTAACATGAGGGGAAAAATTCATTACATTCATATATTATATTCTGAGAAAAACATGAATCCAGTTTTAAAAACATCATTTTTGAGAAAATTGAATTTTCACTACAACGTGCCACTTTATCACAAAAATAATGAATTACAATATATATTTGTCCCATTTTATTAAACATTAGCATCTTTGAAATTTTTTTTGCATAAAATAGTAAAAAAAAAAAGGTCTAAATTGCCCAGGACAGCATTTTTCAGTTTTTTTAACGACAAAACATCAAAATTTTCTCAAATTCTGTATGAATTTTTAAAGAATTTGTAGCTTTCATGCATTACGGATATAAAATTTGAACAGAAAACATCATAAATATAATGTGAAAATGTATCATAATGGTTTGGGTCAATATGGTGTGAATTTAAGATGGTATTTAAAAATACCTGATTATACGTTTCGTAAGTTTTTCTTAGGTTTTCGTATTATTAACATTAGGTTTTGTTGTTGCAGACAGTTTCTAAGTTTTAAATTTCAAAAGTTACTCTAAACTGGACAAATGATTTCTAAAACAGACAAAATAAAAGAGTTTTTATAGTTTTAAACAAGAAATTTATGTATTTTTAAGTATGTAACAAGCTTCTCGCAAAGACAAGAAACATCACATTTGATATATCACATGTCATACCTTTATCTCAGAAACTATTAAACATAAAGGCTTAAGATTTTGACAACATGTATTAATTATGTACACTCAGTAACATTGAAAATAGCGACTTAAGGAGGAAGCTAAGTACAATCGCGAAACTTTGCAAATAAGTACAGCATAATGTGATATGCAAATAATCCAAGTTTGCGCCAATACGCAAGCTCATACACGCCGAGGTGGCGCGACAATCCGGAAAAGGGTGCTATAAAAGCCAGCGCAAATTCGAAGATTCATAAACGTGACGATTACCCGCCGATTGTAGGAAGACTTTGGTAAGCAAAACATGCCAGGTAAACGTGCTAGAAGGCATTTCTCACAGTTAACCCTCTGAGTGGTTAGCTTCCTCCTGGAAAGTTATTCCGAAAGCGTTTACTCTTATTTTACCGTTCGCTTTTAAAATGCAACAGACTTCTTTCCTTTCTCCCTTTTAAAACTTGGGAGGTCGAAAGGGGACAATTTTATGACTTTGTTCGGTTCCTTTGTCCAGTAAGAACCAAGAGATCAATCGTTTACAGCTAGCTGTTAAGTTGCCTTGGGCAATCTTGTATAAAAGCTGTAGTGGAACTCTGAGTTTCTTTCCCCTATATGTTTAGTCACAGTAAACTTAAAACAAAATGAAGGGTAAAAAAAGGAAAAAATGAAATAAATATTGTGTTAGAAGTTAAAAAATAAATATATTTTCTTCAAACAAATTTTATTTTTCTGTCATTTTTTAAAAATTAAAAATATATATATATTTCGGTATTGTGATTTGATTCAGAAAAAAGCATTCTGTATTCATTTTCGAATATGAGAGTAAGAAAAAGTGCTCACTTTCCTGTTTTTTAAAAATTAATGAGGTAAAAAGAGTAAAGGCCCTATCTCTTTTTTTTAACAATAAGACAATAAATGGTGCATACGGTGATATACATACGATGATTATATTTATCAAATAAAACCTATCTTTCTATATTCAATTATATTTTTAATTTAAAATAACATAAAAAAGGATTTCAATACTTTTAATTTATTTTCATTAAAATCATATAAATGATATTTTTATGTTAACTGAATATTTTTCCGAAAAAATCTAAATTTTCATTGCTAGTTTTCTCCTTTTCGAACTTCTTGTATTAAATAAAAATTTCTTTTCTACATCGGCATTAGTGATGGACATAACACACATTCAGTCAATAATTTTTAATTTTATTGGGAGATATACTTCTTCAAATGCCCATGGCATGCCTTCTAACCATTTCTACTCAAGTTTAATTTCTTACCTTTCTGTTTCTTTTATTACAAGGAAAAATGCCACACATCGATAACTACATTTTCACACAATTCAGTCATTACAAATTCTATTGTGAGAAAAGTTCCCCTTAATTAATTTTGTCTTTCAAAACAGTACACTTAAAACAATTTTGTTCAGTGAAGTTAACCGACAGTTCCACAATATATTTTAAAAACAATTTTAACATTTTGAAATGTATCCTGTATTAAATTTTTTGAGTATACACAAATACTTCCTGCTGTATGGAAGACATAGTATGAGAGATGTGGTGTAGGGTTTTGAAAGAATGTTTTCGTACGTGTAGACTATTTTTTAAAATTTAAATATCACTAAAGCTGATCATATAACTGCAAATGAGCCTTATTTTAATGTGTGCTGGTATCAAAATAAAAAACTTTACAATATTAAACAGTCTATGAGTTTATGTTTAATATCAAACTATTCGCAAAATGGTTTACAACTTCTATTCAAATTGTAAAGAAACTGAAATATAAATATATCTTACTGCAGTCAAAAATATTTATTATATGTAAATATCCTATTCCTCCACTTATTTCAGTACATTTTAAAAACTGTAGCTGAATGCAATTTTTTATATTTATAAACGAGGCATAAAAGCTCACACAGTCGTAAAAATGTCTTTATCATTTTTAAATGTACTACTATAAAACGTATATGGATTGTAAGATCAGTTCTAAAATCCTAAAAGCTTTTAAAGGAGCAAAAAACATGTAATTTTGAATTGATCAAAATTTTAATATAATACACAAATACACATGTTATTAAGCAAATACATTTGAAAAATCAAACTTCCTTTTGAAATATACGTAATTGAAGGAAAAATGTTTTATTGCAAATTAGTGGAATTACATGTTTATCTAAGGGGTATCCCCAAAGTGAGGCAATCCTCAAACTTAAAACTCAAACTCAGTGGCACAATAATCCATTTGGGCCAGGAACTACTATGCCCATCCCAATATACGTGACCATTGGGCGCTGAGGTGCATGAACAGATGTCCCAATTTGGTGGTCTGTCTGAAGAGAGACCTTTATTATTTAAGACCCCAAGCAAGTTTGGTATTAATTTTTCGACTCAATGTAGCGGAGATGAAAGGCAGAGTCGACCATGACCAGCCAGTTAACAGAACCCCAGACCTGTGGTGTGGAAGCACGATACACTACCATTCGACCCTATTCGGTGAAAAATAAAACTTAATGTTAGAATCTTATACAATTTTCTAATGAATGAGGGAGTCCAAACTTTTTTTCATGTAAACTGTTTAGACGGAAATGGTTAAATATGAACATTCACAAGTGGCATAAATTAAAATTAGCCGTTATAGTTTACATAAATTTTTAAGAGTGCCAACGGTGTATTTTGGCTGCAAGAATTAATTTTAAAAGGAATACGGTTACGAAAAGTAGTACAAATCTATCTAAAGTAGGGTTGGTTTCCTTAGATATTGTCAAACACAACAATGCATTGGAAGCCATTCCCACAATTCGTTGTTATAAAAATGTATGGAAAATTACAAGAATTATTTTTGCATTTGTAATTTATATATATATATATTTTTTTTTTCTGAGAACTCTAAATGCTAGAGCGACATCCATCAAAACCGCGGTTCCCTCTCTGAATTTCCAGATCGCCCCTGACTAAGCCGGCTCTGCCATAGTAAGTGAAAATGCTGTACTTTGTTTGTCAAGATCATTTTATAGCAGACTGCATTTTTCATGTATTTTAGGTGGTCGTTTTATATTTTCTGCATCAATATCTTAATGTCTGAATTTAAAATTACATAACATTCTTGACATTCGCTTCAATGAGTATATGAATTATTAGTATATGAATGTGTTGTCTAACGATTACATGACTATTATTAACATATTATTTTAACCATTTAATTAATATTAAGTATAACATAACGCACACAAATTTTCTGAACTTTAAAATAAATATTTCGAAAACTACTTCAGATATACTCAAAGTTTTTCATTCCTACGCTTTAGCTTCTCAGTTTTGCTTCGCGCGATGTAAAATTTTATTGTATATTCATCAATTTTTTTAGTATATTTTTTGCTCTTGCCATGCAGTTTTCAACTGAATTGTATGAAATTTTTGAAATATATTCAAAAATACTAAAGAAGCTATGTAATAAAATTTGAAATTTATATTATACTCAAATAATTGCTAGAACTTATGGTAAATAATTTTTAACTGCGCGATACATTTTTTTTCGAAATTGCAAATGGAATTTCTAACATAAAATTTCTAGCTTTATACTGTTGAGATTTCAAAACATATCCAGATTTTAATTACTTATTCTGTTAGCCTTTAAAAAAGATAAATGTTGAGGTATTTTGCATAAATAGATATTTTTGAAGAATAATTCGAATGTTTTTGAATAGCTCGAATTTAAAATTGATTTTTATGTTTATTTATATATGCATAAATGTCTACTATAAATGTTCCTGTATATTTTTGATTACCATTTATTCAAACATTCAAGTTATAAAAAAAAACGTGGGAAAATCTTCATTCATTCTGTCTTTGATGTAATTGATTGATTGATTGAATATTAACGTCGCACTGTTCAGCTACACGAGGGCTTTTGGCGACGGACCACGTAATTTTGAACCATGGTCAAGTGACGTGGACGACACCTGAGCTGGCACCCCTCTCCTAACTACCACACCACACCACACCAACGGGAGGACGTTTCAGCTCTCGACAGATTTAACGTGCATCGCTGCCCTACACGGCGGGTCTTTAGTGGTACTGGGCTCGAACCCGTGACAAAGCAAGCCACAGTCCGATACCTATACCACTCGGCTACCGCGGCCTGTCTTTGATGTAAGCTGAAGTTCAAGAACTTAAAATTCAAATATAATTCCGTGTATTTTAACAATATATTGCCACACGCATAATTTGCTACAAGTCCCGATAGCCGAGTTGGCAGAGCGTTGGACTGAACTTCCTCAGGTCTCGGGTTCGAATCCCGGCCCCGGCAGATTTATCCAAAGACTGGAATTTTGTTTCCGTTTTTAATGTATTGTTTCTCTAGGTTCTAGATGAATCCAGATCATTCTTTAGAGTGCATACTGGTTATTTCTCGAATATTCCGAAGTGTATAAAAGCAGAGTTCATCGCCAGTTGGGCATGTTCTCAGTCCAGTGTTGTATCGAGCTCCAAGCGTTAGAATAAATCTAATTGTTTGTTTAATTGAACTGTGTACTTCTTTCGAACTCCGTGACAAGTTTGGTGGAGGCGCGGGGTACAATTACGTCAAACGTGGATAATAGTGACAACCTTCGCAGGAGCCTCCGGTTAAGAGGATTATCCCCCGAATTCGGACTGTTAAAAGAAAATAGTAGGAAGAGGACAAAAATGCCGACCGAGCAAGAAGCCAAGCCCGCTGTAGTAACACCTTCGTTACAGCAATGGAGGAGCCCATCGACCTTCCGAGGAGCGCCTGGGGAAGACCCTCTCAAATGGCTTAAAGAGTACGATCGAGTAGCCAACTTTAACAAGTGGGATGACATGATGTGCCTGGCTAACGTTTATTTCTTTCTTGACGGAACTGCGAGACAGTGGTATGTCAACAACGAAGACGCCTTAGATTCCTGGGAAGCGTTTAAAAATGGACTAAGTGGACTTTTCGGTGACCGTCAAAAATATACCAGAAGGGCAGAAGAACAACTAAAATGCCGAGCCCAGCGTTCAGGCGAGAGTACACAGTCCTACATACAAAGTGTATTAGGACTTTGCCAAGAGGTAAATCCTCTGATGAAAAAGACGAAAAAGTGTCACACCTAATGAAAGGTGTTGCTGAGGATATTTATCAGGCCCTGTTGACGAGAGAAATCAACGACACAGCAAGTTTTATCAAATGGTGCAACTATATCGAAGATATGAAGCAGAAGAGAGTTGGTCGACCGAGATTTGAAAGGCTTCCAAACGTCGTACCGGTTGCATCCCTGACGGATGAGACTGATTTGGTCTCTCTTATTCGCACAATCGTACGAGAAGAAGTCCATCGACTAGTTAACCAGACGCAAGAATCTTTGGACTCCGATCCCCAATCCTTAGAAGAGATCGTTCAAGACGAAGTTGAAAGGGTTTTGGCCCCAGTGTCAACAAAACCTACAGAAACTAGACCACGACCAACATACGCCGCTGTAACCAGGAAATACAGAGCTCCTGTTCAGAAATTCCCACCTGAACCAAGAAAAACAGATGTGTGGAG
Source organism: Trichonephila clavipes (assembly GCA_019973935.1). Classification (NCBI taxonomy): domain Eukaryota; kingdom Metazoa; phylum Arthropoda; class Arachnida; order Araneae; family Nephilidae; genus Trichonephila; species Trichonephila clavipes. Next base: position 1,379,344 of record BMAU01021243.1, on the reverse strand, counting down.
AACGGCTGACAACAGACCTGTTTGTTTCCACTGCGGACGTCCTGGACATGTAATGCGCTACTGCCGAGAGAGAAAGGCTGTCTTTGACAACTGTCGAAACCGCCGACGGAACTTCGACGACGTTGGCACTGAAGAAGAAATACGCCGACCAAACTCTTCTCGCCGTTTTACGCCAAGTCCCACGAGAGGCCGATCCCCAATACGTCGTTACAGATCCCCGTCGCCATATCGCCGATCCAGTCAGTCGCCAGGCCGTAGGAGCGAGGAAAACTAAGGAGAGCGACCTTCCAAGGAGGTGAGGCCGCGTGTACTGGAAATCCTCCGTCGACCGCCAAGATGACTGGTAACCAACTAGACGTAATAATAGATAAGAAGCCGATACGTGCTCTAGTAGATTCTGGGGCATCGTTTTCTGTCATATCCGATAAGTATCGCCGATTTTTAAAGAAAGTTCTGTTTGCTGATGCCAAGAGCGTTATGCTGAAAGTTGCGGATGGAAATTTTGTTCGGCCGATAGGGAAATGTGTTTTACGTGTCCGTATAAACAATCGAGAACTGCCTTTTGAATTTATTGTTTTATCACATTGTAGCCATGACGTCATCCTAGGATGGGACTTTTAGAGGTGTCTCAAGCCGTTATAGACTGTGGACAAAATGAACTTGTTCTAGAAGACATCTGTCGAGACTCCACAGCGCCTGACGCCTGGAATTTGTATGCCACCAGGGACTATACACTTAAGCCGCATTCTTTAACTAGAATAACAGTATCAGGATATCAAACCCGAGGAGACATAAATGTAGTTCTAGACGGCAGCAAACATTTGCTCTTCGAGAAAAATATTGCTACACCGTCCATGGTATCCACATATCGTAACGGAAAAAGTGATGTCTGGGTTACCAACCTGCAGTTCCGAAACCAAATCATCCCTAGAGGAATGTGCATAGGCCAAGCTGAACCACTAAATGAAGGGCATCTATGTGTTATTTCCGACACATCGGGTTGCTTGGATGACCAGCAAGAAACTTCGAGTCACAGATGAATTGTTCGTTAATGATGTCACCCGAGTTAAGTGACGCGAACAGAGAAACAAGCTATCCGAACTACTCCGGAAATTTTCTGGGCTTTTCACGAAGACCGACAAGTCGACAGCCGCGAAGACGAATGTGAAACACAGGATTTTTACTGGTGATCATGCTCCAATCAACCAACGAGCCTACAGAGTCTCGCCGACTGAAAGACGCATCATTCATGAAGAGGTTCAGAAAATGCTTGATGAAGGTATCGTCCAACCCTCTGAAAGTCCTTGGTCATCACCCATTGTGCTCGTAAGAAAAAGACGGTAGTTGGCGTTTTTGCGTCGATTATCGCAAGCTGAATAGCGTCACGAAAAAAGACGTTTATCCTCTGCCTCGTATTGACGATACGCTCGACTGTCTGAAAGGTGCCATGTTCTTTTCTTCCATGGATCTCCGATCTGGTTATTGGCAAATAGAAATAGACGAAGCGGATCGTGAAAAGACGGTATTTATTACCCCCGAAGGCTTATACGAGTTTAAAGTCATGCCGTTTGGTGTCTGTAATGCACCTGCGACCTTCGAGAGAATGATGGACAATTTGCTACGCCATTTTAAATGGACTATGTGTCTTTGTTACCTAGATGACATAATAGTGTTCTCAGAAACTTTTGAAGACCATCTTATACGATTAAGACTTGTTCTAAAATGTCTTAAGGAAGCTGGTCTTAAATTAAATTCAAAGAAGTGTCTTTTTGCTGCCCAAGAAGTAAAGATTCTGGGCCATTTTGTATCTAGTAATGGCGTTCGTCCCGATCCCGACAAAATAAAAGCCGTAAGAAATTTTCCCACTCCAAAGAATATACATGACATACGAAGTTTTCTTGGCCTTTGTTCATACTTTAGAAGATTTATTAAAGGTTTCTGTTATCTCGCCGAACCTTTGCAGTCGTTGCTGAAAAGTGGCGTAGAGTTTCATTGGGGTCCTGAAGAGGTGGAAGCATTTAACAGTCTTAAGAAAGCACTTACTTCGGATCCAGTATTGGGGATGTACGACGAAAGAGCTTCTACAGAAATCCATACTGATGCAAGCGGGTACGGTATCGGAGCTGTCCTAGTACAAATTCAGAATAATGTCGAGAAAGTTATAGCATACGCTTCTAGAACTCTGACAAAAGCCGAAAAGAATTATTCCACCACAGAAAGGGAATGTCTTGCCATCGTATGGGCTACCAACAAATTTCGGCCGTACATATTCGGAAAACACTTTACTGTTGTAACTGACCATCATTCCTTGTGCTGGCTCATGAATTTAAAGGATCCTTCAGGAAGGCTTGCCAGATGGGCCCTCCAACTTCAAGAGCATGATTTTGACGTAAAATATAAAACCGGTAAGAAGCATAGTGACGCCGACGCTCTTTCGAGAAATCCAGTGGAAGAGGAAACGGAAACATCAGACAAATTTTTAGCAGTCACGACGAGTATGAACCTTGCGATGGAACAGAAAAAGGATCAAGACCTTGCGAAATTAAAACTTTTGAGCAACTCATCCAAAAACGAAGAATTCAGATTTATCGACGGTATCCTTTGCAGGAAGAATTTTGATCCAGATGGAAAGTTGTGGTTGCCAGTCATTCCTAAACATCTACGAGCAGACATACTAAGGCACTTTCATGACGCCCCCACCGCAGGACACCTTGGTTTCGCGAAAACTTATGACAGGATACGCAAGAGATTTTACTGGCCGGGAATGTACCGAAATGTCGTTCGGTATGTCATGCATTGTCGGGAGTGCCAAAGGAAAAAGTCCGTTCCTCAACGACCACCTGGACGTTTAGTTCCCATCCCTCCAGCTATAGCTCCTTTCCATCGCATTGGAATTGATCTCCTTGGGAGATTTCCAAAGTCTGCTCATGGAAACAAATGGATAACTCTGCACGGATTACTCAACACGATATGCAAAAACAAAAGCCTTGCCGACAGCCGAAGTCGACGAAATAGCGAAGTTCTTACTTGAAGAAATTGTCCTCAGGCATGGAGCTCCTCGAGTAATTATCACAGATCGTGGAGCCGTCTTTCGATCCAGACTTGTTTCCTCTCTCGTCGACTTGTGTAACATTGATCATCGTTTCACAACGGCGTATCATCCCCAAACAAATGGACTGACGGAGCGCTTCAATAAGACCTTGGCCGACATGTTGTCAATGTATGTGGATGTAGAGCAGAAAAATTGGGATGAAATTCTACCATTTGTAACCTTCGCTTATAATACCGCTAAACAAGAGACCACAGGTTTTACGCCGTTATATTTACTTCATGGTCGTGAAGCGGAAACGACACTAGATACAATGCTACCATTCTGTCCTAACGATTTTGATGACAATAACATCACCAAGATAGCAGCCAGAGCCGAAGAATCACGACAGCTAGCCCGAGTGCACACTCTGAGAGCTCAAGACAAAGATCGTCGACGTTACGATTCCAAACACCAAATGGTATCTTACGCTCCCGGAGATCTCGTATGGGTTTATACTCCAGTGAGAAAAGTCGGTCTCTCCGAAAAACTCTTAAGAAGGTATTTCGGACCGTATCAGGTGCTACGCCGTTTATCAGCCGTGACTTACGAAGTACAAGATTTTGATCCTGCTTCACGAAAAAGAAAACTAAGAGAAGTTGTCCATGTACTGCGTATGAAACCGTACCATGATCCCGCCGAGCAAATCGAAACCGAGGATATTCCTCCCAAAGAATCATACAAAGGACCCATCACTCGTTCCAGAATAAAGACCCTTGAACAAAATGACAGCGGGGCGCTGTCTTCTTTTTCGAGGGGAGCAATGCCACACGCATAATTTGCTACAAAGTCCCGATAGCCGAGTTGGCAGAGCGTTGGACTGAACTTCCTCAGGTCTCGGGTTCGAATCCCGGCCCCGGCAGATTTATCCAAAGACTGGAATTTTGTTTCCGTTTTTAATGTATTGTTTCTCTAGGTTCTAGATGAATCCAGATCATTCTTTAGAGTGCATACTGGTTATTTCTCGAATATTCCGAAGTGTATAAAAGCAGAGTTCATCGCCAGTTGGGCATGTTCTCAGTCCAGTGTTGTATCGAGCTCCAAGCGTTAGAATAAATCTAATTGTTTGTTTAATTGAACTGTGTACTTCTTTCGAACTCCGTGACAATATAACTAGGCACTGTACGTAAATTTCCCTGAACACTTGGGCTTTAAAATCTAAAAAAAAACTAATAGATCTTAATTAGTTTTTTTTTTTTTTTATTTTTTTTTTTCAAAGTGTAAGAAAATGTTTCAAATTATTTGAAGTTTAGATTTATTCATTTTTAGTAGTTGGAAAGTTTAAAAGGTTTCAAATTTTAAAGTGTTTGGTGTTTTATTAATTTTTTTGGCCTCTTATAATGAAATAATCATGTTTCATAAACTGAAAGCATTGATTAAGATAAGAAAAATGAAGCGAAAGTATATACTTACAAAAAGATATAATTTGTCTAACTATATAAAATAGCAGATTGCCCTGACACGCCCCAACTTGTTAAAGTTTCAAATTAATATGAAGCTAAAAGGGAATTGTAACATATTTTACTTATACGTTGGTACTTTTCAAAACTTTTAAAATACAAGCTAACAAACAAACACTTCCTGGTTTCTAAAGAAATTTTCCCCCGATTTCTTACGATTGCTCCAAGATTAAAACACGGGGTTCCCTGCGAGCCATAAAACTTCCTATTAGTGTCATGCTGTGTTGCTTCCACCGGCCCTAATTATCTTTCAAGATGTTAAACCTTTAAAAGGGGGAAAGGATTTCAGAAAAGTACAGCTAATCCGCTTTTGAAAATGTTACTTGAAGGCAAAAAAATCCGTGCAGTGGATTGTCGAAGCATCTTTACAATGACGGAATTTTCCGTGCTAACCGCTTGGAGGGTTAAGCGAGTTTGAGAGAGTCCTGGTTATCGGGATGAAAACTGCAGACTTCTCGACGCGCCGTGTTGCTGGCCAGTTGGATCGTTTGAAGTGTGCCGTTAGAAATTGTTGAGAGCAGTGGACACGAGAAGGCACCCACGTGCGGAAACCGGTTCTGGAGCGACCAGGAAGATCACGAGGAGAGAGGATCGAAGGATTGTGCGGCAAGCACTTGTGGACTACACAGTGACTCGTTCAATGATACGAGCAGACGTAGGCGTAGCAATTGTTCCACAAACAATTTCTAGACACCTTGCAGAAGCAAATCTTAAATCCAAGCGCCCTTTCCGTGCACTCTCTTTAACACCGGAACATCGCCAACTGCGTCTACAGTGGTGCCAAGCGAGATCAGTATGGAATGTCACAGATTGGCAAAATGTTGTGTTTAGGGATGAATCCTGGTTTGTTTTGGGGACAGAAAACAACCGTGTACGGGTGTGGAGGCGCCCTGGATAGCGGAACAATTCCCTTCACACTGTTCTACTTCACACTGCCCGCACAGCTGGTGTAATGGTGTGGGGGGCCATAGCCTATAATAGCCGGTACACTTTAATTGTGATGCGTGGAACCTTAACGAGCAAACGTTACGTTGATGATATTCTTCGACCCCATGTAGGACCTTTCCTAAATGGTCTCCCAAGGGCAATTTTTCAGCAAGATAATGCTCGTCCGCATACAGCAAGAGTTGCCCAAGACTTCTGACGTCAGTTTCAGACTCTTCTATGGCCAGCCCGTTCCCCCGATTTGTCCCCTGTATAGCACGTGTGTGATCAGCTAAAACGGCAGATGTCATCGTGTCACTCTATACATGATTTAGAGTTGGCTGTTCAAGATTTGTGGGCCCATCTACCTCAGGACAACATAAGGCGTCTAATCAACTCAATTTCGGACCGTTTGGTGGCATGTATTGCAGCTGGAGGTTGTCCAACGCGCTATTGAAATCGCCCCGTATTTGTGTCGTTGCACACCCTGTATTCGTTTAATTGTCTTGTTTTTGAGATGAAGTGAATCTCTCATCTGTGTCATTATGTGTATTATATTTCATTTCAATCCGATGCTGTCTTCTTGGGTCGTTATTTTCAATGTTCCTGAGTATACTTATATTTATAATGAAGTTAAATTTTTTAAATATATTAATTAGTTTTTTCAAAAACAAACTTTTAGTTGAGCGAGCAAATGGGATTATTATGAATCTATTGAAAATTATCATTTTTTCTTATGATATCTGCTTAAAAATATTTCAAAAATGTCACTTCAGTATACACAGTTGTATTTAAGAAACATAGTACATGCATAAATTAATTTAAAAAATTTAAAACATTATTTAGAAAACAATTTTTATAAAAAAATGTTACCTTGTAAAAATATAATCCTCTATCTTTTCCATGACAGATTATTTTCATTATGCCTTATGTAGTTAATTTATTACGAGTATATTTCTCACCTGGTCACAATCATATATCTTAATTTTGTTTCTTTTAACACTTTACTTAAACACGCAAAGATTTAGTATAAATTAAGAATAACTAATTAAAAATGAATTTTAACTAAAGAAAAGACCTAAATTTCAGTAAAAAATGACTACATTTTAAGTATAACAAGTACTAAAACCCACGTGAGAGTCTGACATTGCCTCCAAAGGGTTTTAGCAAATCTAACAGTTGCAGTTAAACAATTATCTAAAGTTAATTTGGGTGTTAAAAAATAAAAATTTATCGAGGCTTTGCAACTTTTCCCAAGTTTTAAAAAGACAATGTTTACATTTCTATCTGTCAAAATGGGAATGGTAAATCAGCTGATTAATTTTTAAAAATCATTTTAAAATACTTCTAATTCATATAATGGCTTGTATGGTATATCATTGGAAAGGTCTTTGTGATAAGTTGTGGTAAAAGGTGTGATGTTGTTGTAGCTTCACCAACAGACGTATTCTTAAGGACAGCACTTTTATTCAATAGAAACATGAACATTTTAAAATTGAAGGATCCGCGTGGGTAATATTTCAAAATGGCCACCCACCTAACGCGCCGGTGCCGAGAAACTCTCTCTTATACACAAAAAAAAACACATTCTTACCGGAGGGGGGCACAGTGCGCCTCCTGGTGAAGGGAGGAAACACTACAACTCCTACACAAGATTGATGTGTCACACATGATACTCAATCTGATTATAAAGCATAAAATAATATACATTCATATCATACACTAATATACAAGTAATTAGCATTACCTCACACTTAAAAAAATATAAAAAATAAGTATACATAACAAATTATACAAAACTAAATTAAGAATTCAGTTTTGATATGATTAATTATACCATAATAATCAAGAAAATATTGAAATTTAAGGAATTTACATAATAAACAACATTAATCTAAAAAAATATTATTCGAAAAGAAACATTAACTTTTTTTTAAAAAAAAATGTAAATAGACGCACAAATAATATAATGAGATACACAAAATGAGATAAAGAAAATAATCATTCACTAAATCTAAAATTTTCTTTTTAAAATTGAAAAGCACATTTGTTACACCAATCGTGAGAGTGCATCAGCATGATGCATTTCCACACCAGGACAATGTTTGATTGTCACATTGAACTTTTGTGGTGCAAAAGCCCATCTCTGTCGCCTCGCAGATTGTGGTGCACTTTTTAAGTAAGATAAAGGGTTATGATCAATATAAAATTCAATCTCAGTCCCAAATACCCATACTTCGAACTTTTTTAAGCTCCACACAATCGCAAATGCCTCTCGTTCAATTGTTGACCATGACTGTTGGGTCTTGCTTAATTTTTGACTTGCACAAGCAATTGGGTAACACTTATCACAACATTTTTGTGACAGGCAAGCAGCTATGCCAATTTGCGATGCATCTGAATGAATGGTATATGGTTTATCAGGAACTGGAGAGTATAGCGAAGGTGCTTCCCCTAAAGCCTTTTTTAGAAGATGAAATGAGGAATCATGTTTCTCAGTCCATGGGATGGAATCAGGTACTCTCTTTTTGGTGAGTTCTGTCAATGGATACACAAGTTCTGAATATTTAGGAATATACTCACGATAGTAATTACACAGTCCAAGTACACTACGAAGCTCCTTCTTCGTTTTATGCACTGGTAAGTTGTTGATAACTGCAGTATTTTCGGGATCTGGTTCATGCTTACCCGAACCAATAATATGACCCAAATATTTAATTTGAGTTTTTCCAAAGGCACACATTTTGAGGTTCACAGTGAAATTTAACTCTGAAAGTTTCGTTAAAATAGTATCCAGATAAAGAAGATGTTCTTCCCAATTTTTGGAGAAGATTGCGATGTCGTCGATGTAGGCACAGGAAAATTCTCTATAACACGATAATGCTTTGTTCATTTCACGCTGAAATGTGGCAGAGGCATTTTTCAAACCAAAACTCATTACCTTGAAGCGGTACTGTGGCCGATGAGTCTTGAAAGATGTAAGATTTTTGCTGTCTTCAGCCATGGGTATAGTCCAATACCCCTTCAAGAGATCTAACGTTGTGATGATATTGGCTCTTGCAATAGAATGTATGAGCTCCACTGCATCTTCCATCGGAAAATCATCAGACACACTCTCCGAGTTAAGAGCTCTGAAGTCAATGCAAAGTCGTAGTTTCTTGTTAACACAAACAATTGGATATGCTATTTCTGCGTCAGATTCTTCAATTAAATCAAATCGCAATAGCTCCTCTATATGCTCATCGACTTTGATCTTCAAGGACTCTGGGATGCGATATATGAACGGTTTTTTACTTTCAATGTTCGGCTTTAAGCGAATTCGATGAGTCCCTACTTTGGCTATTTTCACGTCACTTGTGGATAGTGTTTGGTGTTTTAAAAGAATTTCTAACACTTGTTCCCTCTCACTTTCCTTCAGATGATTCAGATCGGTTTCATGTAGAACTCCTTTAGATGTGGACCTCGATAAATTAGGAGTGGGATGGATTTCTCCGAATTCGTGGTCGTCTTCAAAAATGACTCCAATTGCAAGTGCACGAGGATGATACTTCCTGATCCTATTCCCGTGGACATGTCTTACAGTTCCATCGGACAGTTTAACTTTATATGAATGGGGTTGATGGTGTTGAATTATCTCTCCAGGTCCAGTCCATCTCGCATAGATCTTATTACTAGAATCTAGTATCAGCAAAACAACTTGTTCTCCGATGCTAAAATTCTTCACAAAGGACCTCTTGTTGAAGTAATCTCCATAAGCCTTTTGTTTCTGAGCAGCAGTTATAAAGACAATCTCAGCAGCCCTTTCCATATTTATCTTCATTTCCTGAAGGTAATCTGCAGCTGACTGGGAAATGTTCGTCGGAAGATGTATTTCGCTTGCCCAGGATGATTTAAGTAACCTCTGCCATAAAGTAACCTAAACGGTGATACACCAGTGGTAGTGTTCGGTACTTCACAGTATGCAAACAACAGAAAAGGTAATTGTCGATCCCAGCTTCTTGCATCTTCACAAATAACGTGATGAATTATGTCCTTCAATACCTTAGTCCATCTTTCAACTAGTCCGTTGCTGGCCGTTTCATCTAGCCAGGACAGGAAAACCTAGGACTAGATCCAATCCTTTTCGTAAATTCTTGGGTTAAAGCCGGCTTGAAGTTTGCGCCTTGATCACTGGCAATTATACTCAGAATTCCAGCCCTCGAGAATATTTGTAATAGAGAGTCCCATGCAGTTTTGGCTGTTAGGGATCTAAGTGGTACTACTTCAGGCCAACGTGTATGTTGATCCATCATACAAAGAACGTATTTGTTCCCTCTACCAGATGGCGGTTGAATAGGTCCGATCACATTTATGTTTACAATCTGAAAGGGCAGCTCTGGATGGACAATAGGTGTAATGGGAGCTCTATCTCCAATTTTCTCTGGCTTCCGAAGCTCTTTGCATGTCTAGACGAATTCAGCAGTTTCACAGGACATATTTGGCCAAAAGAAATTATATTTTATCCTCTCTTTTGTTTTCTTAACCCCCCATATGACCTCCAAAAACTGACTCATGGGCTAGTTTCATTACCTTATCTATTCCGCAACGCGGTAAAACTAATTGCATCGCTGGTTCATTTAGAATTTTATCCCTGTGATAAATTAATCCAACAAATAATAAAAAAATTCACTTGCTTAATTTTAACTCTGCTCGAACCTTTTCAAGATAATCACAATTATTCTGCTCATCTTTCATTTTAGTGTAATACGAATTAAAATTTATGTTATCTAAGTCACTCTCAACATAAAATATATCTTTCCCACACTCTGCTTCATTTTCATCATTTGAAAACGTAATAGAACTATCAGCCGATTCGGCATAAATCTCATTTTTTTTTCATTATTTTTGTCATTTATTGAGCACAAAGACTCAATATAAAGCAGGAGGTATTAAAGCCTCAGCATTTAATTTATCTGTGATCGCTACCAAGCAATCCATTGGATGATTCAAAGAATTATTATCAAGAGCTATAGCGGTTTTAATTAGTTTTGCTTCTACATTCTCTCCGAATGCAGAGCTTAAAGTAATTTTTCCGAATTCATCCTTACAATTATCTGGAAAGGTATCGGAATTACATATAAAAATCAGCGTTCTGCTATCCAAAACACAATTTATTGCTTTCCCGTTAATATAAACAATTACATATTTCAAAGGCTCAAGTTCAACTTTCGGTTGTACATATTGTACTTGAGAAGTCTCTTTTTTCTGATTTTTTAATTTAGAATACTTTTTATTACAGTTTCGAGCTAAATGGTTATCACCACAAATGTAACATTTTATTTTTTTTACTTAACCTACTTTGTTTTGAGTTATTAATTTTATTTTCTTTCGAGTTGAGATTTATTACTTCCCGTCTCAAGTAAGGAGGGATATATTTAAAATACTTTCGTGAGTCATTCTGATTATGACATGCTCTATGTATAAACTCCGAAAATGATCTTCCTTTACAAGCATAAAACATGTCACACTCTTTTCCCATTTGAATTGGTTTGAACCAAGTTTGCTCCTGTTTTATGTTTATATGAACGGCAGTTTCATTATCTAACGTTTCATATGATTTATCGCTAACAATTAACTCCTTTAAAGAATTAAAATCATCTACATTTCTCAAATTACAGTATTGATCCCAATTGGTTAACAAACGAGATGCAAACTGAACATGCGTTTCATTTGGCATTCGTTTCGCTTTTTGAAAATTTTACTAGCAAATTAAAAGTGTTGGCTCAAATTCTCTTAGAAGTAAACTTTTTAATTTATTATAGTCGCTTATTTCTTCATCTTTTACATAAACTAAAATATTTTCGGCCTTTTCTCCTAGCAAATTTAAAAGAATCTCTCCTTTAAATTCATCCGGCACATTTTTGGTTTTAAACGAACGTTCTAAAGAAGAGAAAAATAAATTCCACCTCTCTTGTTTTTTAGGAATCGGGAGAGTTAAAGTACGAACACTTAGAATAAAGTTTTCTTTCGAAGTTTGCTTTGTTTCGGGATTTATACGCTGCAACTCATTGCTATCCCTTTGACTTTCCAATTTCGTCCTTTCTAAATTTATTTTTCCCAATTCTATTTCCAAGTTAACTTTTTCCAAATTTATTTTTTCAAACTCAAGCCGCGATTCTGCCGTTACACGCGCTTGCTCTTCCTTCGATTTTCTGTCCGAAATAATCGAATCTAAATAGTCATCAATAAACTCTTTATTGTTTTTATATTTGTCGCTATCTAAAATTAATTTTTTTAATTCTAACACTCTCATTTCTGGGGTTATTTTCTCCCCGAATTCATCCGCAATTGATAATAATTCTTCCTTTCTAGCTCCGTGAAACATGATTAGAAAGAATTATACTAAATGAATTAATTAACCCAGAAAATTTAGTAAAAAAAAACCCTGCTGAATTCGCTCCAAACGATGCGAAAGGGTTGCCTACCTCGTAGTTCCTTTTGATGTCTTGACTCCCTCAGGCGTTCTAGATCCTGTCGACTGCGCCAATGTGATAAGTTGTGGTAAAAGGTGTGATGTTGTTGTAGCTTCACCAACAGACGTATTCTTAAGGAAAGCACTTTTATTAAATATAACCATGAAAATTTTAAAATTAAAGGATCCACGCGGGTAATATTTCAAAATGGCCATCGACCTAACGCGCCGGTGCCGAGAGAGAAGCTCTCTCTTCTACACAAAAAAACACATTCTTACCGGAGGGGAGCACAGTGCGCCTCCTGGTGAAGGGAGGAAACACTACAGTTTTCATTTGGAGATTTTACAAATACCAAAAACTCAAAATCGATTTCTGAAGGGTTTCCACCCGATTGACTGCCCTTAATAAATTAAAAGACTGCATCTTCGTAATACAGTATCATTCACTTACCACCGGCCACGCCCTACCTTTAGTTCGTATTAACATCAACTACTCGGCACATCTTAAAAGTATATTTTTACCATACTATATAAGTTTTAGTAAATATATATATATATATATATATATATACAGTCAGGTCTCTTTTTATGCGGATTGTTTTTATGCGATTTTGAAGTTGTGCGCTTTGTATTCCAAACATTTCTAGATTTTTGTTATTTTTATTATTTTTTATACTAAGACGTAGATCGTAGTATTCTGAGAATTTCCGTATCATTTTGGTGCTTACGTCTGTGGCTCGGCTGCGACAGTCTTAGATTCGCATTCGTTATTTCAGTAGTATTTCAGTAGTAGACCGATACGATATCATTATTTCGAAATTATATTTTCTCTTAGAGGTGCATCGTTCATTTGTATAAAAGTTTCACTTTAATAAGCGGCGAATTTAAGTTGCAATATAATAAGCAGCAAATTTTGATTTCTGGACTTCAGGGGAGTGTCGTAAAGTTTTATTATTCATCAGAAAATCGTAAGTGTAATTTTTTTAAATTTCTTTTCTAAGATTTTATTTGGCCCAATGGAGAAAAAAACATCAAAGACAGTCAATTTCGTTGGAAACGAAAATTGCAATTTTAGATCGCTTAGGAAAAGGAGAAGGATCTACGGCTATTGGAAAACATCTTAATTTAGGCGAATCTACTGTCAGATCAATTAAAAAGAATGAAGCTGCAATAAGAAAATTGGTCATTTCTGGTACAAAATTAAGCACCAAATTTGCATCGTACACAAGGGATGTATTATTAGAAAGAACGGAAAGAGCCATCGCAATTTGGATTGAGGAACAAGTTCAAAGAAGGATTCCTGTAAGTGGTTATTTAATCCAAAAAAAGCTCTTTAGTTTTATAAGTCAATGAAACAGTCAGAACCATCAACTTCCACTTCCCAAGCTGGAAAAGAATTTTCAGCTAGCAAAGGATGGCTAACCGGGTTCTTAAAAAGAAATGCACTTCATAATATTATAATAACAGGGGGGAGAGTGCAACAGCAGATGAAGGAGCAGCAAAAATATTTCCAGAGAAGCTAGAGAAAATTATTGAAGATGGGGACTATTCTGCCGATCAAGTATTTAACGCTGATGGAACAGGACTTTATTGGAAAAGATTGCCTAACCGTACTTACATCGCAAAGGATGAAAAAACTGCAAGTGGACATAAAGAAAGTAAAGATCAAGTCACCTTATTACTTTGTAGCAATGCATCAGGAGATCGGATGTTGAAACCTCTCCTAATAAATAAATCTCTTAGACCACGCGCCCTTATAGGTAAAGATTTAAAGCAAATACCCGTGCATTGGATGGCTAACCCGAAAGCCTGGATGACAACAGCTATTTTTACAGAATGGTTCAATAATTGTTTCGTACCAGAAGTGGAAGCCTATATGAAGGAAAAATCTCTCGATTTGAAAGTTTTATTAATTGTTGACAATGCAGCAAGTCATCCACAATTAGAAAATCCAAATGTTCAACTAGTATTTCTTCCGCCCAATACAACAAGCCTTATTCAGCCATTAGATCAAGGCATAATTGCAACTTTTAAAAATATTATATTAAGATAACGTACAAATTCATCTTGAATAAACTAGAAAATGAGTCCTTAACAGTAAAAGATGTGTGGAAACAATTTTCTTTGTTTGATTGTTTAATTCATGTTGCATCTGCTTCCGCTCAAATAAGACCTAGAACTTTAAATGCCTGTTGGAAAAAGATTTGGCCAGCATGTGTGACAGACAATACAACCCCTCAAACATCGACACTATCAGATGAAATAATTAGTTTGGCACATGAAATTGGAGGAGATGGTTTTAATACCTTCAGCCACGATGATATAGATGAATTGCTTGTGGATGATGCATTGAGTGACAATGATATTATTGATTTAACTTTAGATCTAACTGTAGACGGCGTCGTAGGTCTAGAAGGTGATAATGACGAGGAAGAAAAATCAACTCCCCTCACTGGAAAATTAATTCAAGAAGGTCTTCAACTTTGCAGTAAATAAGAAAATCATTTTCTTATTAATGACCCCAATTCTGAACGAGCCTCTAAATTACAACGTGAGCTGCAGAACTGCATGTCTGGATATCGTAAACTATATAAAAAAATAAAAGAATCCTCATCGCAAAGTTTAATTACTGATTACATTGTCAGAAAAGGAAGAGCTACACAGAACGAGAATGAAGTTTGTGAAAATCTGTGGCCTTTACCTCAAATATCTATTGCAGAGAGAGTATCTTCTGATGATGAATGTGATTTGGAACCACTTCGCAAACGGTGCAACCATTATCAGATAGCTATAATGATTAAAAATGTAAAACTATGTGTATTACTTTTCCATAAAATAAAATGAATTAAGATTTGAATACAAGTTTTTTTTCTTTAGCTTTTATATGAATTTCTTTCAGACATTCGAAGTAATTTATCATGCAGCCTAATTCTTCAATTTTTTATGCGGTTTTAAGTTAATTTTAACTAGTTGTTTTGGTTTTATGCGATTTTAGAAAACTAAGGAACGTATCTCTACTTTTTCCATTCAAGTAATGTCTTTTTTAAAGCGATTTTTTATATGCGTTTTTCGGTAGAACGTATCTACCGCATAAAACAAGACCTGACTGTATATAATCCTTAAAAATATATACCAATAGTTATCAACCTAAGTCAGTGGTTCTCAAACCTTCTATGCTTGTGACCCAATTTTCATTCCTAATTTTCCTCCACCATACATTAAAAATGTATTGAATTCAATAATACGATACTTTGACGTAAAGCTACAATACGACTTTAATTTTAACCGAACACGTTATTAAGTTTTGTGTACAATGTTCTGACTGGCAATTATTCAACGTGTTCTTCACTTAGTACTCTTCAATGAATTACAGTGTGCAGTACTGGGGCTTAGCTTCCTTTCAGTAAAGAAACATTTTTTAAAAATCTTTTTATTTCGACTCTTCGATATACTCGTGCCCCTTTGTAGGGTTAATACACCCCCTAGGGGGCACGCCCCACAGTTTGAGAAACACTGACCTCAGTCGAACCAGTCCAGACAGTAATCAATATTTGACACAGTAGTACAATAGCAAACTTTTGGCCTTAGGAACCAAGATTGCAGGTTTAAACAAAGTTTGGCGACTAGTCAACCGGCAATTTGCCTGTACACTGAACAATAGGGAAAGGTACAAAGATACACAATACTATTAATACACAATACGATAAAATTTAATATATACCAAATACTTACTAGTACAGAGTTCAAATCGATTAAATGAAACTAGAAGATAGAACTTACTTCATGAGCACAGCAGCAGGTTAATGTTTCCCGCCAAATACAAAGGAAGTATGAACAGTACCGCATTAAAGTAAACTTAGTAAATTTCGATAAAATAATAGTAAGTCTATACACACACATACATTTAAAAACCTTAAATATTTATATAAAATTAATTGAAAAAAAAGACTTCCTAAATTTTCACAATGATACTAAAATAAAGTACAGCATTATTAATTTATATTGTATAGAAACATCTTTTGATTAACTGTAATTTTAAAAAAAACTCACTTATATAATGCAAATATTAATACATTTTATCATATCACTGATAACTATTAGAAATACAATTGCAAAGAAAATTAGCAGGACATCCATGTTCAATAAAGTTATTAAAATTAAAAAAAAATATATTAGATTTATCCTTAACTAATGCATTATTACGATAAAAATTGTTAAAAATAATATTTATATATATAGAAATTGATATATTAGAATTACAGTATAGCACTTTAAGAATGAGACTAGCATTTACTAAAAAACATAACTTTTATTTACACAACATAATTAATAAAATTAAACCCAAAACATCGACAGTTGTTAGACGACCTCACTAGCCAACAGTGGTAGTTAGAAATGATTAACAGGACGCTGGACGTCACTGGGAAATGGAACGCGAAGCGTTCCTCCATCCCATATCGAGATCGTATCATGTGGCCTGATGTGGTTGGGCCTTGATGAATAAGAGTATCCTGATTGGTGCAGATGATGTGGCAAGGAGGGGTGGTTACAGGAGTGGTTTCCGCGGAAGTCGAAGTTGGTAAAAATTTCACTTGAGTTGTTTGAGTGAAATGAACGCCATTGGATGATAGGTCTTAGGGAGTAGGCACTCTATTGATTGAACTGAAACGTTGAAACATAGCAATGGGGATGGTCTAGATAGCTAGCCTGTGTGGGATTTTAAGAAATTAAAGAAAGATAATAAAAAATGAAAAGAGGAAATTAGAATTTACCATGGTCACTCGCCACACGGATAAAGACTAAATTAATTGTTGGAGGAGGGATTATAAGAATGTAGGAGTATTCTCTTAGGTATTTTAATATCTGGCTCAGGATAGTAGTTGTTTAATTTTTGAACATTGATATTGTCAATATTTTGAAGATTACTAAAAAATGAAATAGCCAGTTTTTGAATCTAATTTTTAAGGGGGAGAACTTTAATATCTTTATAAATAGCTGAATTTTTGCTATATCGACCTGCTTTAACAATATTACGTATCAACGAGTTCTGAGCGACCTCGAGAATTTTTAAATTGGCATCTACTGCATAGCCCCACACCGGCGATCCGTAAATAATTATTGGACGCAAGACGGCTGGTGTAGAGAAGTATCTTATTATATATATTCAATTCAGAATTCTGGTAAATTAAGGGGTAAAGTGCTCTTAGAGAATTCCGGAATTTATTACGCTTGTGAGTTAAGTGTTGCTTCCAAGTGAGTTTTTTTATCAAGGATTAATCCAAGGTTTTTAGTGCTCTGAGGCCATTGTAGTTGTGTGGAGTAGAGCGTTGGTGGTGTTGGTTCAGTTTTCCTTCTGGTGAATAGTAGCGTGACTGTTTTGTTAATTTTAACTTTCCATGCGTCAAAGAAATTTTGTAAGATGTATAGGTATTTGTTAAGTGCCGAGGTGATAGTATCGTGACCTTTGTAAGTTGCAAGGGTGACAGTGTCATAAGCATATATATTAGTACTAAGTGATTAACAGGCTTCGAGCGAATGAGTTTATATCCCTTAGCGCAGGGTTGCCAAGTAGAAGGTTTTCCACATTTCGCCAAGTTGCTGGTGCAGGCGAGAGTGGCATGCATCGCATATATATATATATATGTCGCAGGAAAATAATGAAATTACGAATTTCATCAAATCTCTAATGGGGGGATAAATTTATGGGAGATGTTAAAACAGCGTCTCTTCAAGGTCATTTCCCCGATAAAAGTAAGGGATTTGAACAAATCCCTGATCTGTTTCACTGAAATGATTAAATAATATTGTCAAGAATTTAAATGTGTCTATTTAACAAAAATATGACACATTACTAAACGTAGAAGTAATACAACAATAGCCAATGAAACACAAATTCTTTATTCCAAACTAATTAAGAAATAATTAGAAAATTAGGCTGGTATTTTGTTATGTGTAACATCTTTCCTCGCGGGTCTTACGCACTAAAATATCCATCCCTATGTTAATCCTATGGTGCCATTTTTCTAAAGATATGGGGTCGATATTTAGGGGATCGATAATATTACATGTATGGCTAGGAAGTACAAGATCCCCCAGGTGTCTCCCTCCCCCTGGACAGCATTTTTCCAATGCAAGTCCTGACTAATTCCTTTCATCATTTCACTGAAACAGTTGAGGGATTTGATCAAAAGACTTATTTTCAGCAGGGAAATGACCTGGAAGAGACATTGTTTTACAACTTCCGTCAACTAATCATATCAATTAGGGATTGGATGAAATTCCTAATTTCGTCATTTTCCTGCGACATGTATATGCAGTCAGACCTGTCGGAGGTAGTCGCTAAATCCGGATAAAAGTTCGTTAGATGGAAAATTCATTGTATAGAGGTTCATCTTTCAATATACTTTATAAACCACATAAAAAAATTAAAATCCATAAGCACTGTACACTAAAAAAGGAAGTATTCACACCTTTTTCTAAATAAGTACCTATTTATTCTACATATCTTACCATCTTTAAAAAAAAAGGAAGAAAATAAGAAAGAAAACTGCAAGGAAAACAAGAAGAAAGAATGTCGAAGAATATACTGTATTTTCAACATTAAGAAAATAATTTTAGATGAAAATTAATGAATTTTTTTTAAGGACATTTTCTAATTTAAAGTTTGCAAGGGATTTTTAACATCATTATTTTTAAAACTAGAAATTCTTAACATACATTATTTTATAACTAGAAATTCTAAGCGCATTACCACATGCGTCCTTAAATTTAATCACACTTAAAATCTGTTAATTTTGTTTGAAAAATCCTAAATTTTGTTTGTTCTGGATGGTGGCCGATGAAGCAGTTGGCTGTACGCGTTCATTTCTTAAGGCTGTCTTCTTGACGACTGGTCCGTCGAGGGCGTCGTGACCCTGGTCTTCGTGTAAATGACATCTCTTGGTTTCCCAGTCCCAACACCTCCTCACAACACAATCAGAGCGACCTAATTCATGAGCTACTCCCCTAGCTGATCACATAGCTTCCATCATAATTCCCCCTCTCGAACTGCGACAGCCGCTCCTATTGTCTTCAAAATAGGCGAAAAGGCATGTGTACCTCAGCTGTTTCTTTGTAAACGATTCAGCACACTCTAACAAGCTTGGGTTACCTGTTTTATACTCCAAGGAGAATGGCGTTAAACGCCCTTTACTGGCTATACGTAATGCGCAATCACGCTGCATTTGTTATCATTTGCATATATCTCCAACATGTACCTTCATGCCAAGTTTCGTTACGATCCCGAAATTATTTCTTGGTGCGCTAATTTTTTTTTCCATGAGTATATATAGATTTGTATGTGTCTGGGGATGTGTGTGTGTGTGGAGGGGGTCATGTAAATTTTCTTTTGAGGGATTTGAATTCCTAATGGTCTAGAGCCCACGTAGACTTCATTAGATTATTAATATCTACTTTACCTGCCCGACGGGAAATAACCCCACAAACTTATCGATCCACAACTTATCAGGTCACTATTTCGAACCAGAACCCGAACAATTAAAACAAGTTATCTGGTTTCTATCTCGAAACTTCTTATTTACAAATGTTGAATTGGGCTTTCATGCATTAAATTTCGAATTAATACTATGCCATTGGTTATGGGATGCCCTTTCGTCATCACTGCAGTGGTTACTTAAATGTGAAAGACGTCAAGTATATACATTGTAGAAAAAGCGACTTTATCGTCTATTTTGAAATTTTTCTTTGTATATATATATATATATATATATATATATAAGTTCCTAATTTAACTTTAAATTCCTGATTTTTTGTTAAATTCGTATAATATTAGTTTATTTCAAAGAGAATCGGGAATCTATTCATATGATAATCTGTAACTGATACATAGTCAAGAAATCGTTGATATTGATTGGGTACGGCGGCATTTTTATATTTTGTATTTCCCTGTGTATTCAATTGCACTGCAAATGATTAAGTGCGTAGTTTTGATAACACTGTAAGACTTAATACTGCGATAAGATTGAATGAATAATATTACACTTCCTGTCGAAAGCTATTTTACAAAAATAATTTTTTGTTCTTCTGTTATATAGCTAAATTTTGTTCAGTATCAGAAAAAATGTTGAATGGCATAAGAGTGAATTCCACGGAAAGGGCGAAGCGTTTGTAGTAAGCGCTCTTTCACACGAGTTCCCTTTTGCCGTACATAATAGGAGGAGCTCGTTTTGAATAGAAAACGCCTTCCGGCGTGGTCCTTGCTGTACCACTTCCTCCAGCCCCACTTGTTCTCCTCTCAAAGGACCTTCACTTGTGTACTGAAAAAGGAGAACGCTTTTTATTACTTCTTCGGACTCGATACCGATCTCTCTTTTCAGTGAACTTTCTACTGCATGTGAAAGGAATTCTCTACGAGGTAATGTTGACAGGAACGAGTACTAAGTGACGTCGATTGAAAATCTTTTACAAAAATCCACATAACGCGCATCATTTATTAGTGAAGAATGTTATTCAAGAGATGTTAGAGACACCAACTCCTGTCTGTAGTAGAAGGGGGGAAACAACTGTGTTATATCGTATAGAGGAGGCACTGGTCTTGAACCTACTTATTCCACTTGTTTCGGATCAGTCAGTGCGTCGACGCAGTTCTGCAGCAGTTGAGATTTTCTCACAACATCCAGTCGGTTAAGGTGAATAAATGTTTCCCATAATAACAGACCGGCTTTTAGCATAACCATCCGGTAAAAAAACCGGGACATTTCGCACTTCTTGTGTACGTAGAAGCTCTAGTGAATGTCGTTCAAGATAATATAGTGCAATAATTGTTCCCCTTCGGCCAAATTTCAATGCTTCTAATATTACAGGAATATCAAAGAATGTTAAACAATGCATTATATGTCAATTACATGAAAAGACAAAAGTTGTAAAATATATACAGAACACGTAGAATGAGACATTATAAAATATTTTTCAAATTAAAAAAAAAAAGAAATACGATAACAATCTAGAATAAACTCACTATCATCAGCATGTATAATTAAATTTTAAAAATATTGAATCCCAGTCATTAACAGTTAATAACATAGAAAATATCTGGCTTTTAAATTTGCACTAAACGTCTTGCTTTTTTAATTATTTTCAAAAATAATCCCAAAAATGATGACGGTGGGATTTTCAACGTTGACAAATGTAAAGATACAAAAATATCACACAGATGTTTTTGAAGAATACTAGACGACGACTTGTATAGATAGGAGAACTGTCTTCGTGTAGAAAACAATCAGCATATCTAATTATTTTCCTTCACGCAACGCAGAAGACCACACCCAAGTATTTTATATCGCCAGAAAACACTATATAACCCAGCCCCAGAAATTGCAGTGTATAACACTTTGTATCGTCGGTGTTGCAGAAGGGATGCGAATGTCCGAATCACCAAGTAGAAAGTGATAATGATTGAATTAGGTTAAATATACATTGATTAGGAAGAAATGGATAGGTATAATATTAAAGAATTCAATAGAAACACCCTCAAAAATTGCAGAATGAAACCTATCAAGTGTTCATCTTCTCGCTCCTTTTTCTTGCGTTTTTCTCGCCTTATCGGAACTACACTGCTCAAAACAATTAGGGGAGCACATGATTTTAACAAAAGTAAGCGAAGATGTATACCAATAAGTAACATAAAATGAATTATCCATAATGTAAAGCCTACCAGGAAACGGAAGAAGAAAACTGTATATGCAAATCAAAGTTCATGACGTCAAAAACGAGAAAAAGGAGATAAGGGCAGAAATCGGGATGTTGCAGAAACGTCTGTTTTATTGCCGTAACTGTGAAATTCGATTGCGCAGTATTTTTTTTTTTGAGACAAGGTTACTTGAGAATGTCTCAACAACGTGATTTACCTGAATCCATGGCATGGCGTGTTATAGGCAGACTGGAATCCGGGCAAACACAACGTGGTGTCGCGGACGCTGTTGGAGTCGCCAGAAGTGTTGTTGAAAGGCTGTGGAATCGATTACAAGAAACAGGAAATGTTAGACGTCGACCAGGGGCAGGTCGGCCACGCGCCACTACATCAACTGATGACCGGTATATACAGTTAACAGCCCGTCGAAACAGAACAGAGAATGCTACGCAGCTGCAAAGACAGTTGCTCTTGGCAACAGAATGAAGGGTGTCCAGCCAAACAGTACGTAATCGGCTTCATGAGGGAGGGTTCTATGCACATAGGCGAATGGTCTGCATTCCGTTGACCCCACGCCCCCGTGCGGCCCGAAGAAGATGGGCTGCTGAACATCGAGATTGGGAGCAACATGATTGGAGCCAGGTGCTGTTTACAGATGAGTCCCTATTCAGTCTAGAATGTGACACCCGACGTGTTCTTGTATGGAGGGACAGGGGCACTCGAAATAACCCCGCATTCGTCCGTGAAAGGTCACAATACAGAAGAGCTGGTTGGATGGTATGGGGTGGAATCAGCATAGGCGGACGTACGGACCTGCATATCATTCGGAATGGCACTTTGACTGGCCGAAGGTATGCAGACGAGATACTTCGACCTCATGTCATCCCTTACGCTGGAGTCATCCCTTACATTGGAGATTCCTTTGTTTTCCAGGATGATAATGCCCGACCGCATAGAGCTCGTCTGGTGGAGAACATGCTTGAAGCTGAAACAATACAGCGTATGGAATTGCCAGCGTGCTCTCCTGACCTGAATCCAATCGAGCATGTTTGGGACATGCTCCGACGATGCATTGCTGCGCGACCAAGGCCGCCTGCTACTGTCCGAGACTTGGAGATAGCACTTCTTCAGGAGTGGAACAGTATTCCCCAAAGTCTGATCGATAACTTCATCGCATCCATGGCAAACAGGTGTGCAGCAGTCTTAGCTGTTCGAGGAGACCACACGCCCTATTAAAACTCATGCATCATGTCTAAACAGTACCTTTTTTTATCGTTTACATGTAACCAAATTGTTGCCCTAAATCATCTTTTCATGTTTTTTCCATACCTTCAAAAAATTAAAGCTTAATTCCAAATTTTTTTACGCCTTTTTTCTGTATTGCGCATTGATACGCGTGTACTATGCATTGCATGCCAATACGTGGCTGTCTCACACGGCTTTCTTCATTTTTTTGCTTGCTCCCCTAATTGTTTTGAGCAGTGTAGTTGACGCTCTTCTGACGTTTGCCTGGATCATACCACTTGATAATAGGGAGGATGCAAAAATTCAATGCTGCAATATTGCTACATTACCATTTTGTAACAATGAAATTAAAACAATGGCCTGGTTTTAATTAGTCTTGAATACATATTTTATTTCAGTGGCAGAAAAGTTATTTTCAGCACAGCGCATTGGGAACTAGAGATACTTAAGAATTAAATGTCCTCTTCCTGTGCAGTGAAAACTTCCCTCTTTCTTGAATATGTCAGGAATTAAAATCTGTTGTTGTTGTTGTGGCTAATGCCACCTGTCTGACGTAGTCAGAACGAGGCCCACGAAATTCATCGTGGCATGGGCAAGAGGTACGCCTGTCGTTGGCCTTGAGCACCATACAGGTTACAGTGCGATTTAAGCTCGGTGAAACTCCCCGAAGGGACGATAGATGGCGACACGACCTCTATCTCCACCTCCACAATTTCTGCAAGTGAACTGAAAAATCTAAATTAAAATCTAATAAATAATAATTAAAATCTAATTGTAGATTTCAAATATTTGTGTGTAGAATGTAGTTTTCGTTAAAACCCCATCAATTCGGTATTTGTTAAAAGATTTTAGTTATATATATATCCGTTTATATACTTCTTTTCTTTTATCTATTTTATTTGGACCTTTAAGAAGACAAAGAAATTTATTCTTACGATCATTTATGGAAAATGTATACAGCTTCAATGGGAAGGAATATAGAATTTTATTTCTGATGTTCATATAATAGTTAGAAGCGACATATTTTTTAAAAACCTCTACCCGGATGATATATGTCTCACAAGATGTGCAATCCATATTCTGTTCATAACCCTTCTTGTACCTTGATTGTTTCAATTTTTACAGAAAGATGATGAATGAAAGAGACATTTTAATCCTTACATCAAATTATTTTTTTAAAATGTCTTTGCAATATCAATCCCATGCCTTAAGCCTTTGTGTTGAACTGTGTACGCCCAATCGGACTCGCACTCAATTACAAAGTAGACGGAAAGTGAGTCCAATTGGATGAGCTGAAAATGTATGTAGAACAATTTAATCTTTTTTTATATTTGAAATAGAGTTATTTCACTTTTTTTCAACTCCATTCTATTTGCGACCAATAAAAAATTATTATTTCTTACGGACTGTTATTTAAGATGATCTCTGGAGGTAAGAAAAACCTCGCATTGAAAACTATTGATTGGATATCTGAAGGGGAATTTTTCGTTCTCGGGAAACAATTTTAGAGATTTGTATTAACCAAGAAAAATCAGTGATTCGGAAACGGAGGAGAAATTCAAGTTGTAAGAAAATCTTTGATCCGTGAGAAAAGCAAGTAGGTTTCCACAAAGTAATAATAAATATTCCAAGCTGAAATGAATGTTCTAGAAAGTTTTTTTTGCACTAAGAGACCAATATTAATATAAATTATTACATGAAGTATGAGTAGCGAGTATAGGAATTATTATGTTAAATGAGTTTTCCGATTTGAAATAAAGAATACAATTTATTTTATAGTGAAATAAACTTTGATTGGAAATATTTCGACAAACACGTAATAAACTCTATTTTGAAAAAAAAAAATTAAAAAAGCATAATTCTCCCATTTGAAAAAATAGTAGTTATTGAGATATTAAAACATTAAAAATATATCCCTTCGTTATTCTAAATAAAACTATTTGAAAATCGCATTGAAAAAATCGAACTAGAATGACCTAATTGTTTTCAGCTCTGCTTGTTTCACCTGAAAAATAAAAGCGTCATATTTAGTACGATCGATGAATATTCCTTAGGGATATCGAACAACTTGAGATAGATGGCTTGTATTCTAAGAATGAACATGTTCTAATAGAAATTACCAGAATGAATTTAGAATTCAAAGCAATTTTTCTTCAAACTCAGTTTGTTCCCTTATCTATTGAAAAATGAGATGTTTCTGTTTATATTTTGAAAGATCTCAATTGATTGATTGATTGAATATTAAGCCGCACTGTTCAGCTACACGAGGGCTTTTGACGACGGACCTCGTCATTGTGAACCATGGTCAAGTGACGTGGACGGAACTTGAGCTGGCACCCCCTCTCCTAACTGCCACACCATCGGGAGGACGTTTCAGCTCTCGACAGAGTTAACGTGCAGCGCTGCCCCACACGGCGGGTCTTTAGCGGTACTGGGGTCAAACTCGTGACAAAGCCAGCCACGAACCGATACCTATACCACTCGGCTGCCGCGGCCTCTCGAAATATCTCAAAGGGATCTTCTAGAAAGATTGGCTCACTTCATTAAAACAAATCCTGGGTCAAAAGCGAAATTTACAGATTGAATTATTTCATGAACTGAATTATATTTTTGTAAAAAAATTTTGATCCTAATTTTCTTTTTATGTATAATGAAAATTATTGTTCACAGCTTATTTGAAAACTCGAAACTGGAAAGTCATTTTTAACACTTTCTGTAATCAATTTATTCAAAATTTTAATTCAATATAATAATGTTAGGTGAATAAAGTTTGGACTCATTGGGATTTTTTTAAAAAAAACCTTTTGACGAAGAGATTATTCTTTTCTTAAGATTGATTTCACTAACATGGTGGAAGGCAAAATCTTAATCCTGAAATCAAGCATTTGCTTTTCAATCAATATTTAAATGTATAGATTAATTTTATGACCCAAATAAAATGTCTAGAAAGACTTACGCTGAAGCCTATTAAAAATGCAATCTAAAGGAAGTTTTCACATGATAAAAAAATTGTTCAGTTCATTAATTAGTTCATAGTGCTTGCGTGCAAAATTTTTATTTACATATTAAAATTGCTCCTTTTTGTACATTTACTGTAGAAAGCTCAGAATAATTATCTATAGGTATTTTATTTGAAGAAATCTAATTGAACAGTTCCATGAAGCATTCCCTATTTTGTCCTGCAACATTTCAATCGGTTCATTCCAGTTATCCAGGAAGTTAGTTTTCTTAAAAGCGGAATTTAACTTAGGTGCTCTCATCCTAGAATCTTCTACACTTTCCTATGTCTTCGTTTGCATGGAGAATCTCAAAGGATCTGCATGATAATTGCCTTTCAGTATCCTTGTTACAGAAAGCGCATTGATCTCTGCTTCACCATTTTCGCTTAATATTTTCACACTTTTTTTAAACTATTAGATTCAAAAGCTTTCAACGAAGTTGTATTAGGTTTATTGTAGTAGTGTGTAACTTAAAAATGATTCAAATGAGAGAATGGGAAAATAAACAAAATGTCATATAATAGTACAAAAAAAAACATACTCTTATTTATAACAAAGCACTTTGCTTTGCAAACGTGCTTTTTGAGAATGTTTTTGTATTGCAGACTATGTTTTCCAATGAAATAAAACTCCCTTTTGGATTATCATCGATGAACGATTTTCTAATGGCCGTTATCGGATAAAGAAACAATGTCCGTTTCCAAGGTAACCGAGCTCAGGCAGGTGGTTAGTCTCTTCTTCCTTATCAAAGCAAGCAACACCTGAACGCTTGGCAAACAATTGTGCTCAAAAATCAATACAACAGACCCGGCCATGAAACGGAGGTCCATATGAAAGAAGCCCTTTTCTTGCTCCATGTGTGAGAAGAATCAAATGATGATTTCTTCTCGTTGACGTCATTACAGTGGATTGAATTGGATATTAACTTTTAAAGTCGAATTAAACTGCGGGTAAATATGAAAAATGAAATCACGTCCTACTCTCAATATATTAATAAATTGAAATAGGAAGTACTTTTCACAATCGACAGCAAAGGCCTTTGAGAACTTTGAAATCCAAATTTTTCCGATGTTATATTTATTTGCAGTCATTATAAAAAAGTTTTAGCTTAGTTTATTTTATTAATATATCTGAAATTAATTTTCAAGTAAGATGGAAAGACACAATGAGAACAGAACTTGCATTCATTTTCAAGTGGACTTATTTATTTCATTGCGCTACTGAAATAACTGTATAATTTAAGTCCATTCTTTGAGCATTTGTGAAAAAGAATCTCCATGGAACTTGGGGTTCAAACGGTTTCATTCGACTCTCCTTCTCTTCGCTTTATCCGGATCTTTTTGGGTTGGCTCCCTTTCCAAAAATAGACTCTTCTACTCAATAGAATTAATACCATAGCATCTTGAGTGAGAAAGATTGCGATGATAATTGTTACATTATCTTTATTTACAATGACGCCAAAAATTTTCTCAGATATGACATGGCAAAATTTTCATACAATTTATACTATTTTTATTATTAACAAAATAAATATGTATGTGAGCATATGTATTTCTAATATTTTTACTGCAAACTGAGGAAGACAAATGCATGCATAAAAGTTAGAAAAGTCATTAAAAGAAACAAGCAAATACTATAGTCAATTCTATAACAAAGGAAAAGTTCAAAGTCCGACTCAATTTAAAAGCTAGTTTTTAACCTCTATAAGAGTTCTATACGTATATATATATTTTTTTTTGAAGAGGGTAACTTTCAACTCAATGAGTGATTTTTCCTTTAAATTTCTGTTAAGCTTTTTATATCGTTTTAATTCTGACTGTCGGAAGTCTTGTGGACATGATTCATGGTCACTCTTAGACGGAGTGTCATCATTATGAGAAGCATGTTCAATCTGTCCCATTCACGTCATGTGCAAATGAGATGAATGTCATCCGCGCTACTTGAACACGGTTCAAAAGTACAAGGTACGTCGTCAAAGATGCAAAAATTCTTGGTTTCACTCTATCATTTTAAGAATCCTTCTATTCACTCTAAACTCAAATCATGTTTTAGAATTGTCTCTACAATCCGGGACAAAATTCCTTAAGTGAGGTTCCATTGCTATTCTTATGTAGTCACAAATGTTCTGCTGCGCTGTTCACAGGAGTAGAGGAACCTCTATCATTAAACCCTATTTTTTTCTTCACACAATAAAAAATGCAGTTTCCTGGTTGAACTTTTGGTTAACATTCGTTTGAAGGGAATTTCTTGTTTTTTAAAAGCAAAAAGGTTTTGCAATTTCTTTCTTCTCTCTCTCTCTTTTGTGTGTGTGTTGCTTTTTAAAGGACGGGAGTGATCATAAATAAATCATCCTCCTTCCGGTGCTGAATATTTTTTTTTTAACGGAAGGACAAATTAAGAGGGAAAAGTATCAATAGGAAGTGTCAACTAAAAATGGATGGAAAAAAATTGTTTTCCCTTTAAATCTTTTTTTCTTTGGGTGTGTACGGTGCATTTGTTTTCTTATTGCTGATGTATTTGTAAGAACGCTGGACTTACTCTTTATGTTTTCTTTGTTTTTTGTTTATTGTTTATGTTTTGTATTATGTTATTACTTTTGCAGTTCCATTTAATTTGCATTATATAATTTTACTTCTGTTAAAAACGTTCTTTTCAAGAGGGGAAGGCGTGGGGGTTGTTCAGTTTCTGGATCTAAAACCAAGTTGGGATGAGGTCGGTTCCCTTGGGCATTCTACCAAGGCCATGGTGTTACTTTATAACCCGTTCAAAACCATGCTCATATAAATGACATCGCTTCTAGGAACACGTTATCATATGTGAGATTGCGTTTCCCCCGTTCCCATGATCTCATCGATGGGATCTGAATTTGGAAGTCATGGGAACTGGAATGATTACAAACTATAAATTTCGGCGTGTTTTGTTACACACATTAATGATTTTATATAAATTTTTAACTGGAACTAGGCTTAACAGGAAAAATCTCCTGGTCCTGAACGGGAACAAACACTTCCTGTCTGAAATGAAAAAAAAAATCATATATATTGAGAAAAAAGGAAATATCTTTTCAAGTGAAACTTTGGGTTTGAGATAAAATAATTATGGATTGAGATGAGAAAAAAAATGAAAAAATTGTGTTCCAAAACTTTTGTATTAAAATAAAGGATGATTAGCAATGATATCTGTTGCAATAATGCATTGCCTTATCAATAATAGCTATTAGTTTATTACGATATAATTTTTTTAAAAAACATTATTAATGGTTTTCGTAAGTTCTAGTCTCTTCACTCAATGATTAATCTATGTTTTTTTAAGTTACTTCAGAAATAGCGGTTATACACTTTTTTTAGATGCTTAAAAGTGACAATCATTCCTCCGCATAATTCTGCTAAGGGGGCCCTAAAACTCAATCTTTTTTCATTTTAATTTGGTAATATTATATGAATTACTAGCTACATTGCTCGGTTTTTTTTCGAGTGAATAACTTTTTGCCCATAAAAAGTTTTCCATTCCCTTCTTGGGATTTTTTTCATTAAAATTCCCCTTTTAGAAATTTCTTCCACATCTGTCCGTCAGACGTGTCCCCCTCTCTTTAGCAACGCGTTTTGCTCGGGCCTTTTCCAAGAGTATGTCCCCAAGGAAATTTCCTCTTTCCCTCTCGACGCCAGCAATTCGGGATGTGTGTGTATGCGCGATATGAAAGAATTCGATATTTATGTCATTAAAATACACTTTTCCGAAATTTCCCCCACTTTTTCTTTCCAGGCAAGTCCCCGCCCCCTCCTCTTCACTTATCCCGGTGTTGCATCAGCTTTTTCGAGCATAAAACTCTCCAAATTTTTAATAAATACTTGCTTAAAATAAAAAATGGGTTTGAAATCTTCATTATTTGCATTGACTATATAAGAAAAACATTAAAAAAGAAAACACTTTTATCTGACATTTCAACCTTATGTTCTTGTGTTTAGAAGATTGTTACAGTATCTGATAAATTAAGAGAAAGGTTAATATACACTGAAGAATTTTTTTATAGAATATTTCACATAAACAAGGAATAGGTGTATCACATATATCTCTGAAAGCTGTCTTTCCGTGAATTCTGGGGATAAGTTTACCACAATTAATTATTACTGGCGTTTGACGATTTCGGCAATCTTTTTCGGTGCATTTTGCTGTTCTCAGAAATGGAAAAGGACTTTTTTTATAAAAAAAAATATGTAAGAAAAAGGCAGTTCCTAAATTTTTTAACACGTTTTAAAATATGTCGTTTTAGCTCAATTCCACAGCGTTGAGAAAGGTAGAATGTGTGCTAATCTGCTTCAAAGTAGCTTTATCTTTTTCAGGAAATTAAACTAAAGAATATCCGTAGATATTTGAAAGAAATGTCATACGTTGTAGAAATTGTTCATGTTAGTCACATGTTAAAAGCAGTTATTTTTTTTAATCAAAGTGAATAAGTACATGAATTTCCAGTTTGGCTAAAAACCGGCTTTCGACGCCAATTTACGTCATTTTTATAACAATCCTATTGCTATAACAATGCAGTTTATCCTGTTTTTTAAAATTTTTATATAATTTTGTTCAAACTAATTGTAATTTCTGAATTGAAATGGTCAAAATGGATTCCGGGGATCACTTCCTTTCTTTTGGTACTTTCGCGCATTTCTGTGTTCAGGAATTAAGTGAGAAGATAGCCTCACATACATTGATAGATACAGGCGTTGCTTATTTGCGAATTTGAATAATGTAGATGACAGGTTATCAGACTTTATTGATTCAAAGACCTCTTGCCATGTTTTTCGGTTTGAGGTAGACCCCTGCTTAATTAATATTGAGATTTCGCAAATTTATCGTCTTAACCCTAAAAGGTAACTCTTTGAAAAACTTGCGGGAATGCTACCCATTCCTCTCAGACGACAAAAATTTAGCAAGCTTAAAACTCAATTTAAAATTTAATAACATAAAAATTATACTACCTGCAAATTATTTCAGGTCATCCAATCTTCACATAAGCAAGAAAGTAAAATTTATTTATTTTAGAAGCGATCTTTACACATTTTAACGTGTTATTCTCCATACATTGCTCTAGAACATCATAAATAAAATTTGTGTGTCATTCTACGCAACTTACATGGGCAAAAAGCACAAATTTTCATGTTTTAAGTTTCCAATTGTTCAGGTGGTTTAATGTTCCGTTCCAATTTCAAAAGTTCACATATATTTGTCCTTGTTGATTGAGGCAAAGTTGATGCATTTATACGTTTTTTCAACCATTGCGCAAGGAGATCTTCACTTAGCTCAGTTTTTCTCAAACTGTTGGGCGCGCCCGCCTGGGGGCACGATAACCTTACGAGGGGGGCGCGAGCATATCGAAAATAAAATATTTAAAAAATAATTAATTTACTGGAATTAATTAAAACAAAATACTTCCAGACATAATAAAAAATGCACTTTTACTCTGATATAAGTTATAGGCGATATTAAGTCATCAAAAAAAAAACTTTTTCAATATTTAATTAGCTATTTTTGTTCCTATAACTAAATAAAAAATATTTTATTTAATTTGCTGTAATCCCATGATGAGAGAGTTTTTATTACGTTTTCTTTTTTAAAACTAACATTCTACTCTTTTAGAGAAAAAACAGATCCCAGATCCAGATTCGAAAAAAATTAGGAACATAAAAAATTCATCACTGTCATTATTTTTGAAATGCTGCACATTATTGCTGTTATTTGTTTGACCTTCTAAGTTATTGGTACAATTAGTTATGACCCCTCTCTTACGTGTTTATTTCTCATTTAAGGAAGTTGTAATTAATGTATTTCTCTGCTGTGCTTTTTTCCACGCATAACAGTTTTATGATACTTGAAAAACCACGGAGAGCACACACACACATTGATGGATTACTTGACCAAGACTTAGACCAAGATGAGTATTTTCAAACGTATAAAGCATAAGAATTGTTTTTAGCATCAACATACATATTATTATAAGGAATACACTTTTTAACCGGAAGTGGTCTCGCGGGACACAAAGATCAAGAAATTGTTAACTCTGGCAAAACTGTTTATTTGTTACCAAAGAAAAATTGAAAAGTCCTAGGAATCAGGTAAGTAAACTTTCTCTTAATAAAATTATTCACTGGAATATAACGATTTGTATCGTGTACAACAAAATAATTATAAAAAAAAAAGATTGGGGTGACTCAATAACCCCGCTCGACCGTATCGAGAGCGCGCCTGCTTTCAGGTTAAAACATGTTGAAGTCTTTTTGCTTTAAATATTAAAAAAAATACAATTATTCTTCACCGGAATTTTATATTATTGTTCATCATTTAACATCAATTATAAATGCAAATTCTGTGAGGCTTAAAATTAAAATTCGCTTTAAACTAATTATAATTTGAGCAATCATTTAAAAAAATATTTTACATTTTTGTAAACATTGTCGGGCACTTGGCTTTACTCTCCTTACAATACAGATATTAAATCAAGAATGTTTTATTTTCTTTTAAATGAACTCCTGCAAAGAGCGGGCACTTCAGCCGGTATACTTTTAATGTGTCAGTGCTGCACAGAGTATTTTATAACTAATTATTTAATACTAAATTAAGAACAAGTTTAATAAGTATAAACGACTTCCATGGGCTTGTCTTGCAAAGCAAAGTTTTTATAAGGAATGCTTATGATTAGAAATTGACCCTCTGAGTTATTTTTAGCAGATATCTATATTTTGTCTTCTAAGCAGTCACTGCATTTTGCAATATGTTCAATTTAAAAATTAGAGAAAGGAAAAATAATATAATAGTTATCGTATTACTTAATTAAAGAATTTTTTTTTTGCTCAAAAGTTGTATACAAAGTTTAATACTTATGTTACTAATTTGTAACGTTTATAATTAAGATCGCCTATTGTAGCTTTAGCGTCAATGTGCATTATTATTGCATTCAGTACATTATTAATGCATAAAGGGGCGCGATAAAAATTGTGATTGAAAAGGGGGGTGGTAGTATTGAAAGTTTGAGAAGCACTGACTTAGCTTTATTGCAAACTTTCTTCCAAATAATGCTTTTTCAGATTGGCGAGCCATATTATGTGCGTATATAACATATGCATTCACTAAATGGATATTTATCATGCTATCTGTAAATTCGTGATTTTGGACTTCAATAAAATATTCGTCTTCTGATTCATCCTGAGCAATAAAATTTTCATCATCACTTTTACACTTTTAAGAATTCTTAGATAGCCTCTGGTTTACCCAAAAAGATTTCTTCGCAAAAACGTTTCGACGTCATCTCGAAAACGCAGGGGTAAAAATACTAACATGGAGAGGGCACGACGAAAATTCATTTGGGATCTAGACTTGGTGTAATAGTAGTACTCCATTAGGGTGTTCACCCCTCAATGTAATTCCTCCGAATGGCCAGTCAATTCAGAGAAATTAGGCTTCGAAATTCATTCTTTGCTTTTATACAATTTAATTTTAATTTCATTCAACGATTCTGTAGCTTGGTTGGCAAATCGTCTGCTTACTATGTGCGAGGTCAGGGCTCGATTCCATGCGATCAACTTTTTCCCTTCAATTCACTAATTTTTTTTTAACTAAATAAATTTATTTATGAAAGGTTTATTAAATATTAAATGGTATTGTATGTCATCTTTTTGTATTTTTTGAAGTAAAAAAATTAAATAAATTTATAACTTACATTATTTATTAGTAAAATTATTTAAAATTATTATTAATTAAAAATATTTAAAATTATCAATAATTAAAATATTTAAACTAATTAGTAAATTAATTATTACTTATTAAATTTAATTAATTACTATTTATTATAATTAATTATTATTAAGCATTAGTATTAATAAGTAATATTACTAATTTATTATTAAAATTATTATTAATCTATTATTAAAAGTATTACTAATTTATTATTAAAATTATTGTTAATCTATTATTAAAAGTATTACTAATTTATTATTAAAATTATTATTAATCTATTATTAAAAGTATTACTAATTTATTATTAAAATTATTATTAATCCATTATTAAAAGTATTACTAATTTATTATTAAAATTTTTAATTTATTTTTAAAATTGTTGTTTACTATTAAAATTATGTTTTATTATTAAAATTATGATTTATAATTCGTTTTTAAAATTATTTAAATAAACTTATTAAAGTTATTTAAATAAACTTTTTGAAATTAAATAAGTTTATTAGAAAAGAACTTATTAAATATTTTATAAAATTATATAAAATAACTAAATTAATAATACATACAAAAGACCTATTTTTATTATATTAATTATAAAATAATTAATTTAAAAATAATAATATATTTTATAAATTATTTTATATAATATTTTATTTATAGTGTATTGTATTTCACATTATAAAACTATTTGTAACTAATTTTTTTTGTAAAATATTTAATATTTATTATATATTTTATAAAATTTAATATATAACTATATTTACATAATTATTGTAATTCTTTTTACTTTATAAAATGTAAAATAATTACATAAAATATCATTTAATATTTATTAAACCTTTCATAAATAAATTTATTTAATTAAAAATAAATTAATTCATTGAAGGAAAAAAGTTGACCGCGTGGAATTTCCATAGTGTCGTGCCCTTTCCTTGTAAGACAGATTCTCAATTCCAAACGTTACTGCTACCCATTCGTCTCTCAGACTAACATTGTTCTAAAAATCCTTATCTGTAGTAGTAAAAGTCATATGAAGGTACTGAGTCTCCCGTTCCATTTCCTGTTTAGGAGGAGAGAGTACAAGGTTATTTCTTATAGGCGGAGTCTGGCAGACGAAATCGTAGCATTCTAGGGTTCAATGTCTTTTTGAGAGACTGCTGGTACTACCACTACTTTAAAAGAATTAAATTTCTAACTCTAATGAAGTACAGTGTTTAAATCTTAAAAAAGCATATCTTAATGAATTAAATCAAAGGTTAATTAATACATAAAATAACTCTTACATAAATAACTAAACAACAAACAAATGATTTTAACGGAGTCTGCAGCTATAGTAACAAATTTTCAACATTTGGTTTCAATCTTGTCCGGTTTAAACTTAAATCTCAGTTAGTAATGTCATTTTTATTTTATTCCCTTCCTTTTTTTATTTTCTTTTATTGTTTTGGAAATTGGCTATTGCACTGAAACTCTTCAATATGAAAGGCAATTAAAAATTTTCTCACAATACTTCATAACTCAGGAAAATAACATATTTGTCTTTTAAAAGCCAACATTACTGACATCCGTTTCTAAACTTTATTATAAGATCTTCGTTATTGCTTATTCCGATCAGTTCCTATTGCAATGTGGCATTTTGTTTTCCGTGTAACCATACAAATTCATTGCCTTCTGTGATATTACCCTAGCCAAAAATTTCTCAAACTTAGTTTCAAAATCTGCTTTTAAATGTTGAACGTCCTGACAGATCGTTTGTGACAAATTAAGAAAATTCGGGACCTCCAGTATTATACTTCTTTAGCTTAATTCTGGGAAGAAAAGCTGGAATGGTTCTTGTTTTAATTCAGCAAGCGCTGTGTAAATTAATTGGGGCAAATATATTTTTTTAAGAAAATTGTTCCTTTCTCGGAGATTTTCTGCCTCAAACCGGTTTCAACAGCATTTTCTTGCAACGCGGGACTGCCCTTGACTAGTCTAAACTGGTTTGATCACGTGATCATGACATGTCGAAATTTTCTCCCTTCAATTGTTGAAAGAAGTTGCCGCTTGCGTGAATTGTCTCCATTTGATGTGTTTGAAAAAATAGATAGGAAAAGTACTAGAATTGTTACCCTTTGTCAACATACTTCTATGACTGTGAGGGATATTGCTGCAGCCGTTGGAGGTGGAAAATCCAGTGTTTCTAGGATTACTAATCAGCAGAAGAATTTTGAGTCCAAAACGAAAGAGTAAATGTAGGAGCAAACGCATCTCTAACAGACAAATTTCTTGTACGATATAATACAATGCATCCTTACAATACAAGTAGAGATCTTCAGAGAACATCATTAGCTACTGGTGTGAGCGTAGATTCCTGAACAGTTCGAGGAAGGCTATTTGAAGCTGGGAGATTTGCAAGAAAACCTATCGAAAAACAGTTATTAACATCTGAAATAAAGAAAAAAACATTTGGAACCAGGAAATATCAGTCCTGAAGATTGGATTCAGCGACTTTCTTGTGTTTTGAACAACATTTGTGGTGGACCCTCAGAAACAGATGCTTATTTTACTTCTGGAGGAACTTGTAGCTTAGTATCAGTTGAAGGGATGAACTCTAAACAATGCATTTCTATAATAGAAAGTAAAACTGTACCTATGATGCTGGTGTTGTTGGTATCTTTCAACAACATCTTTTACTCCATGCCATACTTCTAAGCTAACAATAAATTTGTTTTCAAAAACAGAAAATAATGGTTTTGGAATGGCCTGATATTTCTCCTGATGTAAAGCCCATCGAAAACTTGTGGAGCATTGTAAAGGGACGTGTGAGTAAAATTGACTCCTCAACAAAGAAAACAATGATTGAAAATGCTATAAAAATTTGGTTTCGTGATGACGAGATCAAAATTAATTAATTAATGATCTAATTTAGTGGAATCCATGCCAAACCATGTACGGGATCTCATTCAAGCTTCATATTTTGTGTTACATTGCTCTACCGTGCATGTAAGTTAACCTATACTAATTAAACTGTTGGGTTTGTCCCAGTTAATTTGCACAGTACTGTAAAATGTTAAATAGGTAAAATTGGATTTATACTTGATTAAATTTTTCTTTAAAGTCACGATCTAGTTTAATGAAAGCCACTATAATAGCTCCCCACTTACACCTGAAGGACTCCCAAATACTTTTTCTCTCACATGAACACCTTGCAGGCCGGTATATAGCCCTGGTTGTCGATAGATACCGCTTTGGGGATTATCTTTTGATATATAATTCGAAGAATTCAAGTGGAAAATGTAACCAAGCACATTTTGGGATTTGGCCACGTTTCAAATTTTAGAGATGTCAGTAATTTCTATTTTTTAAATATATATAAATCTGTTCGAAATCTACTAAAAACCATTTTAGTGAATCTCTACTTAACAAATAAACATGCATGCTTAATTTAAAGATTTAAAATATAAATCTAACGGTTAAAAAGCGGAGATTTTTTTTTCTCTCGATAAGCCCCGTAGCTCCCATTGAGAAACGATTTCTCTCAAAACCCCTTCTTAGAGGATTTCAATTTAGCGAAAAGAAACGTGCATACAAAGTTTTATTGCAGTTGGTCTAGTACTTCGAAAATGTTTTTTTAACTATACACCCTAGTAACTTCTTGCTCTCCCTATCCCTTTAAGACCCGAATTATTAAATTCTTCTGGTTATTAATACTATATGGACCCCAATGACATTGGGAAAAATAATAAAAAAAAATCCCAGTCCCCCCGTGGAACGTAGACGGTACCCGCACGATCGTGCGGGTTGGCCGTTATCTGTGAAACAGGTCACATATAAAATTTTACGAGTTATGCATTTTTATTTCTAAGTTGATAGAAGGAACAATACATTAATTCAACTAAAATTGTTACAAATAAGGGAATTATTGATGTAGTATTAACTCTTTTAAAATTCATTATTTATTTACTGTAAAAATCTTTTTTGTCTTTGACAAGTATAAATAACATTGCATTTTTCACAACATGTTTTCGAGCTGCTTTCGTAGTTTTCAAATCTGCACTTGTGAGGCCTTGAAATATCATCAACACATAAAAAATGGCTATACATTCAAGCCTTTTATTCTGAAATGGCCAGGATAAAAGTAATGACATGTATAGCAGGTGGATTACAACGCTTCGCTTCGATCTTTGTGCGAGTGGAATTACAACACTGTTATCTTCATCATCAGTTAAAATACTTTTGTTAGTAGGTGGAGAAGCTGATAACGCTTCAACTATCTCTAACTTAAATTTTAAGTGATCCATTTTGATTAACAGAAGATTTTTTTTTTCATATGGCATCTTGTTTGCACTGAAACAAAAAATTTGTAACAGCTAAATCAATGTAATAAATGTGTTCAAGAGACTTTTATGCTAAAGAATGATCTAAAATTGTCTTTCCATTTCAAATATCCCCATGTGTTTCTTCATCGCTCTCATCTGAACTTGAATCTCCTTCCAGTATACGCGATTCATACGATTTATTCGCAGCATTATCATCATCCGAGAGATCACTAAATTCTGATCTAAGTTCAATCCGATTTATTCATCAATTAAAAAGTTTCTTCTGTGAGAATTTTTCTCCTTTTAGACACCTGAAAAAGTTTTGGGTAAAAGGTTAACACAGTATTCCATGAAAAATAGTAAAATGCATCAGAAAATTTTATTATTTAAAAATATATATATATTTAAACCACACCATACTAACTACCACCGAAAAACCCAGATTATTTTTTTTGGGGGGGGGAAGAGATATGGATGCAGATATCTTTGGAGGTGATAGAAAGCCATACTACTCAACAAATGTATGAAAAAGAAAATTAATTGCAAAAAAGAGAGGCTCATCCATGGCAACCCTAAAAAAACTTGGTATTAATTATATAACTACATATTTCATTTTTATGTAGGCTTTCATCAAAATTATTGAAACAGAAAAGAAAATTTGCATGGTAAGTACTTACCTTTACAGTTGCCGTGACTCAAGTAACGCCCAACCCTCACGATCGTGCGGGTAACGAAAGCCCGAGTCCTACAATCCACATTAAAATTGAGTATAATATTACTATTTTTTCTATTTTACAATTACTTAAACATTAATACAAAAATTTGTGTCCAAGCAATCAGAAATACATTGATAATTACCTTTTTACGACACATAAAAAGAAAACGTGTTTTCGTCGTATTTGAAAACAAAGCTAGATTTGACAGCTGAAAGTAAAACATGGACCACAACCATCATCTGTTGATAAAAAATAACACTTTCCACTTTCTGTAAAGCGGCTCAATCGTTAGATTAGCGATTTCTTTACATCCGACTGTTCCAGAAGCAAAAATGTGTAAGAATATCTAAGCCGCACTATCGTGCGGTTGGGTTTTGAAGGGCTACAGAAGTCGATTTCCGTAAGATTGGTTCTTAGTGGATCTCTATTCAAGAAAAGAAATATGCTTACCAACTTTCAGTATGCCAATCTAAAAGGTCAAAAACAGGAACTTATTTTATTTATAACGCAGTTCTTTAAGATTCCCTTTGAGGGTCAATTTTCGCAAAACTCTTTTTCTTGTGGAATGAAACTATTGAAAGGAACGTGGCAACAAATTTTAAATTTGTAAATCTAACAGTTCAAAAACGGGAATTCGAATCTATAAAGCCTCTTAAGCCATCTCAATGCCACTTAGGAGTCAATTTACGCAAATCCGTTTTTGTAGTAGACGTCTACTTAATGAAAGGAATGATGCTACCAAATTTAAAGCCTGTTGGTCCAATAGTTCAAAAGTGGGAATATTTATCTATAACGCCCTTTAAGCCCTCTCAATGCCCCTTGCGTGTTGATTTTCCCAAAACCCCGGAGAAGACATGGATGTCTAAGGACTTTGCGGCATGGGAATATTCTAAGTAACCATCAAGCCGTGAGGTGGGAAGAAAAGGAAGAGAGGTAGGAGGCCCCGACCCAACCAAGGTATTGTCCCTCAAAATTGGGGTGGAACCGAGCCAAATCACACATTTACCTGCAGGGTGTTTAAAGCTACGGCTAAAGACAGGCGTACATCACGCCCTCTGCCGTGATAAACTCCGCGGTCCTGGATCTGACGCAATCGACATCAGGGGGTAGAAGAAACCAAAATTATCTATAACACTTCTTAAACACTCGCAACGCCTCTTAAAGTTCCATTGTTGCAAAATCCGTTTGGTAGCGATTCTCTACTTCATGAAAGGAATGTACCTGCTAATTTCCAAACCTGTACGTCTAACAGTTCGAAAACGGGAATATTAAGCTAAAACGCCCTTTGAGCCCCTGAAATGCCCCTTGGAGTTCGATTTTTGCAAGACCCATTTTGTAGTGGATCTTTACTCCATGAAAGGAATCTACCCGCCAAATGTGCATTTTGTACGTTTGATATTTATCTATAATGCGCCTTAAGCCCCCTTAACGCCTCTTGAGAGTCTATTTCCGCAAAACTTCTTTTGTAGCGGATCTCTAATCCATGAAAGGAATCTACCCGCCAAATGTGCATTTTGTACGTTTGATATTTATCTATAATGCGCCTTAAGCCCCCTTAACGCCTCTTGAGTCTATTTCCGCAAAACTTCTTTTGTAGCGGATCTCTAATTCATGAAAGGAATCTACCCGCCAAATGTGCCTTTTGTACGTTTGATATTTATCTATAATGCGCCTTAAGCCCCCTTAACGCCTCTTGAGAGTCTATTTCCGCAAAACTTCTTTTGTAGCGGATCTCTAATCCATGAAAGGAATCTACCCGCCAAATGTGCATTTTGTACGTTTGATATTTATCTATAATGCGCCTTAAACCCCCTTAACGCCTCTTGAGAGTCTATTTCCGCAAAACTTCTTTTGTAGCGGATCTCTAATCCATAAAAGGAATCTACCAAATTTTAAATTCTAATAATTTATAAACGGAAATATTTTTCTATAACTCGGCTTAAAACCATGCAACGCCCCTTGGCGGTCGATTTTCGCAAAACCTCTTTTACAGTGAATTTCTACTTGCCCTTTTACTTACGAATGTTCAATTCTGTAATGCAGCTACAGAAAAAATCGTGGTTCTGCACATTCTTTTTGGAATTCTGGGAGCCTTTTCTTATTGCTGGGGTGTACAGAACACCCCATATGTGTGATCGCGGGTTAATAGTTCATAAAGAGGATAATAATCTATAAAGCCTCTTAGGACCCCGCAATGCTCCTTGGAGTTTGATTTTCCCAAAATCACAGACTTGTAAATTTCAAGTCTATATGTCAAATAGTTCCAGAGATATCTCGATGAATGATTGAACGTGCGAGTTGCTTTTCTCCTTTATTATACACTACTGGCCATTAAAATTGCTACACCTAGAAGGCGACATGCAACAGACGTGAAATTTAAACGACAGGAAGAAGGTGCTGTGATATATAAATGATTAGCTGTTCAGCTCATTCAGACAAAGCAGACGTTTACAATGTGTTTAAATACAATGTGTTTAAATGAGGAAATTGTTCAGCCTATTTCTCGTGTGGACAAATTGCATTAGAACATTGTTGCCATGTGAAAAGTTGTTGTGATTCCCCGTGTAAGAAGCAGAAAGAAGTACTCTTTGATATAGAAAATAATAAAGAGAAGAACCCAGAAACAAAAAATTGGAATTTGTAATGAAACCAAATGAGATGGGAACATTTTTGACCAGATGGCTAGAAAATATTCGGGGAAGGCAACATCAAGAAAATGGTTTGTGCATACGTTATGTTAGATTTAGCTCCAATTAATACGTGGATCATTTACATAGAATTGAGCGGATAAAACAAACACGTAAATAAGCCTTCATTCAGTTATTAGCAGACGGCAAAATTATACATCTGCCAAAAATAAAACGAAACAAAAGAATTCTACGGCGCAGCCATCAGAAACAGAAGCCCCAAGGAGAAGGAAATCAAACATTGGAGAGGCAACATGGCCATTAAGAATTGCAAGAAAATGGCTTATGAAAAAGAGACTGGCTACACTTGTAAAATGTGTACATCAGAAAAATAACTTTAAAATATTCTATGAGTGTTTGACTTTGTTCAATATTTTGACGAATTCGTAAAAATTGCATATTAATATATTCTTTCGTATTTGTTAAAAAAAGTAGTCATCTCAAATTTCACTGTAAATGTTCCTAAACACAAATTTTCTTGATTCTGTGTGTATTCCTTTTAAATACAGACTCTGGCGGGTAGTCTGGGGAAGAAAGGGCAGCGGGAAAAATGCTTTAGTTTTGCACACTAATGGAGTTTGAAGGATCCTTTCATGGGACGCACCAAATCAGAAACAAAATGGAAACTTTGAAAGAGAGAGAAACTCGTTGGCCTTATTTCATTAAAACATTGTATTCATGTTCCAGACACTTGGCAGAGATATTCTAAAAAGAAAGGAAATAGAATGATGTCAAACAGAGAATAATTAGATAATCGCAATTCAGAGAGGCGAGAAGCAATGCATAGATTTGATAAAACAATCACCAGTTACAAAATAAAAACAAAAACAAAAACTGAACAGAGAAAGGAATTCACGATAGAGAGAGAGAGTTTCAAACCGTATTGCGTGAAATACAAAAAAAAAGTTGACCAAAACGGATTTTTGAAAAAGTCATAATTGTTTTTATAATAAATAGTGTTTAAAAACTGATTGCAGATGTAACAAAAATACATAAAACAAAAACTTTTGCCCAGCTTGTGAAGCATTTTAATGTAGAAACTATTTTAAAGATTACCATGAAATTGAAAGTTAATTTGGGAGTTGAATTTTATAAATTATTGGTAAGTAACCTTTACAAATGCATATTTGATAGTAATTAACTCTTACAACTGTGTTAGTATATAATAACTTGTAATAACTTGAACAATTTTTTTTTAATTTAAAAAAGGTTGAAATTCTTTCACGTAATTTTCTAATTATTCTGTCATTCTTATGAACTAATTTCATCTAAATGTGGATGTGCCCCCAACAAAACTTTGTAATTCTGATTTATTTAGATTTTAAAAATAGAATGTTTCATTTTTCATAGAATATTCATTTCATTTTTCATGAAAAACCGAATTTTTCATCATAGAATTTTTCATTCATTTCATTTTCATAATCACAAAAAAAGAATTTCTTTTGTTCCAGTCATATTCTCTTGAACTCTACCCGATCACGTTAATCTTTCTCAACTTATCTGTCTATTGTAACTGCCATCTATGCTGCGTCAAACAGAACTTACTCTAATAGATCAGCCCTTTCATCATATCAATCAAAGGGGAGAACAATCCCTTTGTTTTCTCTGTACGTGTTGGCATTTCTACCTTTTCCCCAGGAGCTCATTTTAGTGCGGCCCCATTGAGGCGATACCAATTACCGTGAGTCATTCTTCCCCAGAGGAACCTGAGCTCTGCCGAGGCGTAATTTGTGCTTTGAGAATTTAAGCATCCAAGTCAAATGGGCACTCAAGGGATCTTTTGCATGACGTCAATCGACAGCAGCCATGACGGCATGTCGATTTTCTGCAACAGAAAAATCCACCGACTTGGGCCGGGATCGAACACGTGACCTTGGGTACAGAAGGCCAGTGACAAACTTGAACTCTGTGATTTGAATATCTTAGGCTACTTGTTGATTTTACATTTTAGTTGTCATGCAATGCAGAATTAGAAAGCTTTCCATAATCTTTTGTTTATTTAAAAAGTAACACTGTAAATAAATTTCTGCAAAAAAATCTTATTTTAAGTGTAATAAAGAATTTGCAGTACTATACTAGCAAGCTTTCATTTATTGTGATCCCCCAAATACCTCCCAACACAATCAAAGACTCTGGCTTCAAGCTAAATAATCTTCCTCATTTCACTTTGCCATTTAAAACTTGTGCTACGAACAGTTGAATAGGAACGGACATTAAATAAAAACTGCAGTAACATATTACTCAATTGTGTGAAAGCATTTTGTAGAAATTAGATGATTAGATTTGGTCTCCGGCTCCCTTTTCGTCCAATCACGGCTTTATTTCAATTCTATCAGTGGAAGTCTCCCGAGCAATTCAATTTTTTCGTTCATTTAACACTGGAATTTTCGACTTAACTAAAGCTATCGTTGAGGGCAATTGGACCCTCTTAAAAAATTCAAATTATGTTAAACTAAATCATTTAACAAGATAAAATTATAATATATGAGAGTTATTAATGAAAAGAAATTTTTTTTTTATTATTATTTATTTATTTTATTTTTAGAGCTCGTTGTTTCTCTATACTTGCTTTGAATGACAGTATATAAACGGAATGTAATGCATTTTTTTACACAATATTCTTTAGCAGTGCAAGGGGTTCTAAAACAAGCAAAAGTTACAAACGCAATTTATACAAATTGGAGCATCTCAAGTTACACGCAAATGCAACTCACTTGACAGTGACACAAATCACAGCTTCATTTTGTTCCTTACGACGTTGAGTTGCACATTTATTTCAATTCGTTTGTTCAATTGCACAAATGAAATCCATCATAACAAGAATCAATTCTCAACGTGAAATTGAGTGAATAGTTTAAAATTTGTTCAAAAATTCATTACTGCAACACATCAAGGATATTTAAGAAAGCTGAACACAAGCTGTTATATTTTTCTCAAGTTCTAAATCGAATATCCGCTTTTAATCCTTGCTCAAAGAAGGATAGCCGTTCAAAACATTTAAATTTTACATCCATTGGTAACCAAAAGCTGTCGTATTTACCTGACTATTTCTTACCATTTATTGGATAAAGTGACATCTTGATGTACACAGCGACAACTGTTCATCTCAACCTTTAATTCTTATTAAGCATTCTAACCAAAAGAAATTCATCAGCTTGTACTAAGTGTGATGATCACCTTGGACCTCACTTTCAGAACGAGAATAAATAGGAGTCAGATAAGAACCAGTAGCCATTTTTATAAACAACTTTCTTTATTTGGTTATCTTATCCACAAATAGAATCAAAGACTTATTAACAAATA
Organism: Trichonephila clavipes; assembly: GCA_019973935.1. Lineage (NCBI taxonomy): Eukaryota > Metazoa > Arthropoda > Arachnida > Araneae > Nephilidae > Trichonephila > Trichonephila clavipes. The sequence continues at coordinate 1,334,760 of BMAU01021243.1, read as the reverse complement.
TATCTAACTAGTATTATGAGGTTTTAAAGGTAATATCCTTTAAATTAACTTAAATAATTAATGATCCAATTAATTAATAATTAGAATATCGATCACGCAGAGACTACCACGATAAGAGATCCCAGAATTATATTCAATGTTCTTATTGAACATTTAATTTTAATTTCACTCGTAATAATAAACTGTAATGAGACTTTAATTAATATTTACCGCACTGCAATTCAGCTCAGCTTTTCTCTGAAATTAAATTAGCCAACAAGAAATCTTCAATTTGACTTCACTATAACTTTCTGCCTCAATCTCTCTCTCCTACTGCTCTAACTTTACTATTCCGTTTGACTTAAATACTTTATCTAATCTGCATAACAAGGAATCCTGTCCTCTTTTTGGAGTTGATTGGAAATAGGTAGGGAATTAAATTTCCCTAAAAAAGACGACTCAGAAGGTTAGTGATAAAGTTCCGTATAGATTTGTCACATAAGTAGAGCAAATTTCCTCGTTGTCAGGTCTGTTTCTTCACACATCAAATCTGACATATCGTATACTTTCACGGAAAAGGCATTGTTTTTTGAACGTAGATGTTTGTACCTTAAATCATCTGCATAAAGTTTGGAGACATCAGATAGTGCGAAAGTCCTCTCTCAGCTTACTGTACACAAATTACATGGAATTCACATTTCCAAAATGTTCCACTGCATCATTGTTTGGAAGACGATATATTCTACAAATAACACGTTATCAACACGAACATCATCATTTCATTCGTTACCCCTACTATCTGAATATACCGCTCTAGGAGGGAAAGACACTATCTATTTATTACTTCTATTCTGATAGCTATCTAAAGTTTTCAGAACACAGCAGTAGAAAGGGGCGTAATGTTCAGGTTTCCACTTGAGTTCTAGCGGTATTTTTTTCTCTCCAAAAGTTATGGAACGCACCAATGCAACTTGGATGTGTTCACATTTTAGAAAGTTTAGATGGGTCTCCCTCTTCGTTTTGCGTCGTCGAAACCAAACCAAGCGGCTGGGGTTTACTTTTCTGTTATTCCTTGTAACAGTTGTTACATGCACACACAAAATTAGTTTTGAGGAAATCAAAAACAGACTTTCACTTGTTATCCTTTCATTTTTTTCATATGAACGTCAAAATGATTCCTTTTGGCTCTCTGTCAAGTATTTCTAAGATTCTTTATTCTAAAAATTAATATGGAAATATAAAAACTGTCACAGTAAGTATGGAAGCATTTTAGAAAAAAATATATATGAGCCATTGTGCTAGCATGTATGATAAAATATAGCATGGGAAATTGGCAAAAATTCAAAATGACCCTAACGGTGCTTTTAATGTTAAATTAACTTTATATTATTAAGAATTTAAATCAATTGAAGTAACTTGAATTACAAATCAAATCTAAAGCAGCAGCTATATCTGATGACCGTGTCCGTAATTTCTAATAGTAAGTGACCGTCTAATAGTAAGTGACAGATGTCTCTTTTAAACAGCGTTCATTCAATAGATTTTTACGGCTGTTCGTTAAAAATTTTAACAAAAAGATGAGCTTATATCTCAATTTAAAAGCAAAAGAAGCGTATTTGATGTGCCTTTCGCTCTAAAAGAAATACTCTTTGAAGTTTTTCTATTTTTGAACTGCTAAACTGAATATTTGAAAAATGTTGCAACTAGAGTTCACCTTATGGTGTTCATCTTATGTCCTATTCCATAATAGTTGCGTTTAATGAATAGAAATAAAGAAAAAAGTCATTAAAATATTCAGGTTCTTTGTAAAAGTTTGTGTTAAAATTAATATAGAATTGAAAACCATGAAAATATCAAGACTTCGAAAAGAACTGGTAAAATTTAAAATTCCGAAATTCTTTGATCTTTAATTCCCACAAAAAAGAGTTACGAATCCGTTGTAGAAGATCCATTTGAGAAGGACTTTTTACTTCTTGTATATGAAATAATCAAATTTTGCTAACGCACATTTCAGCGTCCCTTTCCAGTAACTCGATCAATAGTATTCGAAAAGAATGCGGAAGAAAAATATATCCGAAAGGAAAGGAAAGCTTGTGGGGAGATTTTTGAGTTAGGAACGAGTCTCTTGTTCAACAATGTCCTGGCACTTTGTGAATTCCTATGTGATACTGAAGGGAGGAAAGAAAAGCCCAAAATGGAATCCAAAGAGTGAAAAAAAGCCCTCTTATTCTTGCAGCGCATCTGCGAACGACAACTGCTTTTTCATAAAAAGATTGAATGGAAATTTTCAATTTCTGATCGTACGCTCCTGTTTTCCGTTTCCCGCTTTAATTTAGAGAAGTTCTTATTCTCTACTTCTACTTTAATGTGGAGGATTATCATATACTATCCTCAATTGTTTTTATTTCAATTGAAGGTCGGTTTCCTAAAGTAAAGCCTGGGATTACTAGATCGTAGTAATTCAATAGAAAATGGAATTTCTGAAATGTTTCCAATTGAATTTCGTTTATTTTCGAAAATTATAAAGTTTTCTTGACAAAAGCGAACAATTTACGCATTGATCTTGTTGATAAACTGTACTTTAAATTTTGAAAAATCTGCTAATGCTGCTTGTTAATATTTATATTATCTCTTCCGAAATATTCCGTTTTGAAATGTGAATATTTGTAAGGTTTTTGTGAAAATGGAGTTTGTCTTTTTCTCACAGATCTCAAATGACAGCCGAGGTTTGGTTGCGGTTGAGACATGGATTCGAGTCTTGGTGTAATTAATTCAGGTGTCGTCCTCGCCACTTGATATTGGTTAGAAATGGCAATTTACATCTCCAATCGCCTTTGTATTACTTAAGACTTAAGTAAACATCGAAATAAAAAAAGAAAGTGTTTATAATAATTTGAATTGGATGTATTGTACTATATCGGTGTCATTAAATAAAGAAGGTTTCTTTGAATTTTTTAAGCAGCATTAATGTCATATTTTGGTATTCTCATTTAAAGTAACAGAGAAGTAAATAGGTTCTTTCTTATTATAATGTTTAAAAAGTTGTCAAAATTCAACTTAAGGGGGCATAGTACCTTTAAACGGCAAAATAATCCATTTTTCAAAAATATTTTTAAAAGTTAATACAGACTGTTAGGAGCATTTTAAAACAAACCGCGTCAAAATCGGACCAAAAGTACGGCAATAGCAACAAAAAATGTCAAACGTCAGCACTGGATTGTCCATTTAAATCCAACTTAAACAAACCATGTTCGTTAGTTTCGGTTTTGAAATCGATGGTGTTATTGAAATTATTTTCTCCCCAGTTGTTGCTAATTTTTAATTTTATCTATTTTTAATGAGAGAAGGAAGTTTGCAACTCAACACTGCCCTAGTTCGAAGTATTGCTTGTTTACATTTGTATTTCATACTGTTTACTGCTGCTTTATTGAGTGTTATCTCGTTATTCTCGTAATTCGTAAGCTTTTTAAATTTTTGTTGATTGAAGTTTTTTTTGCATCTTTTTAATAAGTAAAAAATGTCTGGTAAAGCTCAACGTAGAGGCAGTGACTATCGCCGAAAACGGAAGCGTTTTCATGCGAATCAATACACTCGAAATGTATCAGATACGCTTGCTGTTGACTGCATATCTGCTTCCGCTAAGAAATTGTGCAAAGAAAATTATCTTGACAAGGAAGTAAGAAATTCCAATCAATCTAATGGATATAGAATGATAAACATTGATATTTTATTATCTGAACTATCCAAATATTTAATATGTCCTAACTGCAATACTAAAGTAGTTCTAAAAGAAAAGATTTTGTATGGATTGGTATCCGAGTTTTATGTTGAATGCTACTCATGCAGTACATTGACCACTTTTAAAAGTTCCTCAGTTATTGCTTCAAGTAAGGACTATGAAGTTAATACACGAATAACCTATGCTATGCGTACAGTAGGATTGGGTTTTTGTGGAATAAAGAATTTTTGCACAGCAATGGATTTGCCATCCCCAGTATCACAAAAGTCATATGAAAGGATAATGCGAAAAATAAATTTGGCCAGTCGTGAAGTAGCAGACGACTCCATGAAAAATGCTGCGAAAGAAGAAGTATCAGCTTCTGGAAGTAATGAAATCTGTGTCAGTGGTGACGGTACGTGGAAAACACGTGGACACACTTCCCGTATTGGTGTTTGTAGTGTCATTGGAGATGTTACAGGAAAGTGATTGATGTTGCTGTTCTCTCTTCATATTGTAAAGGATGTGAAAAATGGCGAGGTCCAAAATCTGGACATTCATATGAAGAGTGGAAATTGAAACATCAACCACACTGTGTAAAGAACCATATTGGTTCTTCCAGTAAATGGAAGTAGACGGGATGAAGGAAATATTTCAAAGATCGGTGCCACAACGAAATGCGAAATATATAAATAATTATATCGGCGATGGGGACACAAAAACCTTCCCAGAGCTTCAAAGGACAGCACCATATTCTATCGAAAACACGTCTCCAGTTGAATGTGTTGGCCACATACAAAAAGTCTTCGATGCTTATGGTTTCGTGATGTCTGAAGGTAAGTGGCGTTGAATCGATGCTGGGTGCCTGACCCTCCGCGACGGTACACTCTAGACTGCGAAAATTAAAAACAATGAATCGTGGCAAAAAATAATCAGACGGTAAGAGTATCAGCGGTAAAAATCGTCTGACTGATAAGTTCATTGATACAATTACCACCTATTATGGCAATGCTATTAGACAGAATAATAGCTCCGTTAGTGATATGCGTCAGGTCATATGGGCAATTTATTGTCATTATAGGTCCACTGATGAGGAACCTATGCATCACTTCTGCCCAATTGGTGATACTTCGTGGTGCAAATATCAAAAGGCAGTTGCTACGAATAGTGCTTCTTTATTCAAACATAAAAATATTGTGCCAATTGCCGTAATGGATGAAATAAAGCCTAAAATAGCAGAACTATCTGCACCAAAATTGATGAAAAAATGTCTGGGGGGTAAAACACAAAATGCTAATGAGTCGTTCAACTCGACTGTTTGGAAGTACTGCCCCAAAACTTCTGTGTGTGTGTGGGTCATCTAAAAATATTGTAGACATAGCAGTAAATGAGGCTAAAGTGATGTTTAATGAGGGAATGACGGGACGTATAAAGATAATGAAAGCTCTTGGCTTTAAAATAGGACATTTTACTGTTACCTCTGCGTTTAAGGCCAATTATGCACGCATAAAAAATGCCGAAATTAAATCAAAATCATATACATTAGAGGCCCGTAGGGCTAGCAGAATGAGAAAAAAAGCCACAAATGAGCATTTTGCAGAGCTAGAAAGTCCTACATATGAAGCAGGATCATTTTAAATATTATGTATTAAGTTTTATTTGAAATATTGAAATGTAATTCTTTAAACTTGATTTTCTCAGTTTCAATTTTTTACACTTTCCCGCAAGATTGTAAAAAAAGTTTTTACTCTAGAGCTACAAAAATTGGCATGCATACTCTAGTCATACTCTAGTCAATTCTGTATGCCATAATTATGTTTTATGGTTTAATGCATTTTGATTTGCAACTGTATAAACATTGAAATTTTTTAAAAAAATATTTTTTATGAATTTTTTAATTTTAAAAAATATTAAAAAAAAATATATAAGATACTTTTCAATTAAGTGGTATACACACACACACACACACAGAATAAAGGTTACATTTAAATTCAATTTAATGCAAAAATTGAGATTCTAAAGTGTATAATTTAAAAATTATCTTGCGGGAACAGGAGGTAAGTAATATTTTTTTTTACAATTTGGTATATATATTTATCTTCTTTTTTAAAATTTTGTATTTATTAAAGAACAAAATTTCTCTAGTTTTCTTAAAGTTTATACATTGGTATAGATAATATATAAAATTCAGATCAAAATTAGCAAAATTTGTTAACTTATGATGAATCGTAACATGTATATGACAACGAACAATTTTTGTTCTCGCAAGGTACTATGCCCCCTTAACATCGCTTGTTTTATAAATTCACAGTGAGCTTCACCGGTACTAGATGCAGATGTCTTCATAATTCAATTTGCATTGAATTTGCATTCTTTGAATTGCATATAGGTTCTTCAATAATCTCTGAATCATGAAATACGAAGTGTGATAAAAAATTTTAAGGAGTTTATTTTACAGTATACAAAAGGGACGAACACTAGATACATTGGCACAGCGAGCCCTGCGTGGATCATGTATCACAGCTCCTTGGGGCACTTTTTTTGGTAAATAAATAAATGGGATCGCATTAAAAAAACTTATTTTAAGGCATTGAAATAATTACACATATGAGCACTTATTAACCCTGATGTTCTGTTCGTATTTACTCCACGTAGGTAGCATTCGGGTTAATATGAACCGATTAAAAAACTAACCTTTCCTGCATTAATTAACAGGTGCCATTTGAGAAATTGTTTAAATAATAGTAATTTATGCTTAAAAATAAATTTGCACTATTACAAATCGTAGTGAACAAACGTATGTATGGCTTTCTTCTCACGAACTGCTGAATGCAAGAACGTCCCGAATGTATCAAAAGATGGGAAATCTATCGATGAAGCCAATTTGACCATTTAAACTCCTAAATTACAATTAGTCAAAAGATAATAACTAAAAACGATAAAATTCACGATTAGTTTGCCCCTGTATGCCATTGATTGTGCGTGTGTGCAGAAGTCCCCGGAAACAGCGGGATTTCAGATATTCCCTTAGTTTTTAAAACTGGCATGTTATTTCAGTAGCAAGATCAAACAAAAATAATTCCGGAATAGATAGACTGTTTACTTCCCCAGGTGATGATGTATATATGTGTGTGTGTGTTTCCAATATAGCGATATTTTGCATTTGTTACAATTTTTTCTAAAGTTAGTCAATTTTACGCGTTTCTTTGAAAAGAATTTTTTAAACATTCAATGTAATTTTCTAATTATTTGTATCAAATGTGTTTCCGTACTGTTCAAGATCCTACACTTTACTCTTTCAGAATCAGTTACTTAAAAGACCAAAACGGACGGGGAAATGGTTTCAACAGTATTGTCATTTTTAAAACCGCCATCGATCTTTATACTGCATTCATTACAATCTGCCAAATACAACTCCGGCTTCGCACATACCCTTTATTTCACCAAGACACATTATATATATATATATATATATATATATATATATATATATTTATTATTACAAAATAAAAACATTTTGTATATTTTACGATTTTTTATAAGATGATTCAATTTCGACGTGTTCAATGAAAATAACTTTTCAATCCATATATATAGCTTTTAAATAAATAAGTTTAATCGAGCTTCCTTACTATAAAAAAGTTTATATTGTGCTCATTTAGAATCAGGGATTTAAAAAAAATCAGATTATCAATATATTTTTTTTAGGATTTAAAAAAACCCCTCAAAATTCAAACTAAACATTAATAACTTCGCCATTTATGAAAATAATAGCACCCAACTTTTGTCTAGTGTGTAAAAGTTTACTATACGCGTTTTGACCTAAAGTTGAAAAATTTGAGTAAAAATTATAGATTTTAAAAAAGAGACTTTTTTTCGACTAACCAACGTTTATCGAGAATTTATTTATGTAATGTGAAATTTGGAAACTTTAACTTAAAAACGAAACGCTCAAAAAAAAAAAAAAAAAAGCCTTCGCAAACCACGTTTCTACAAAGCAAATGGCTTAATTGGCGTCGAAGATCGGTTTCCTGCCAAACGAAATTTCATGACTTTGCTCTTTCTACTGAAATGGGATATAGTAAAATACCTGTACAAAGGATGTAAAACTTTATTATTTTGAAAATTACTATTTTTCTGTACATAAAATTATTCTTAAAAATAGTACATTTTTGTTTCTGGGGCCTAAATAATGCAACGAAAAAATCGCCGAAATTGGCAATGGTCTGTTGTTTTGAATTGTGGTAAACCTACCACAGAATTCAAGAGTTAAAGTGCTTATGGCGTGTGGGCAAAGACAACTTCATCAACATTACTCCTCCTCTCCCTCTTTTTTGCCGCTTGCGATGGATTTCAATAAACTAGATTTTTTTATTACCTTTTTTAGACAAACGGAATGTCACGGTTAAATGAACATTTCTAATCAGTTTTCTTCTTTCAAATCCTCAGAAGGGAGTTATTAGTATAAAATAATTACTTCAGATACGTTTCCATTTTTCTATAAAATGTTCTTCCGCTAATCAACCATTCACTTAACTGATGAGATATCGAAAGAAAGTTTAAAAAAAAACAATTTTCAACATATAAGAACAAAATGTTTAAATGGTTCTATAAAAAACCCCTTTAAAATACAATAAAAAGCTGAAATCTTTTTTATCAGATTATATTACTTTCTTTTTTTTTTGAAGGGTTTCTTTCAGTGAATCATTTTTCCCGCTCATAGATCTTTTTTTATATTTACATATTTTTCATCAAAAATTTAAATGTCCACAAATAAGTATTCATCTCAATTTCTAACGATGAATAGTTTTTTTATTCATTATTTAACAATAATGGATTTAAATCAATACATTTTCAAAAAATATATATATATATATATATATATATATATATATATATATATATGTGTGTGTGTGTGTGTGTGTGTGTGTATAAAGCAGTGTTTTCTATTATTTCATTACTAAGTTAAATATTCAATAGTAAATAGTACATTGTCTTTTATTTTTGATAAAACTATATTAGTTTTAAGCAAAATTTTTAAGCTAACTGTATGTAGCGATTGATTTTTAAAATGAAAATCTGAGAGAGAGAGAAATCCATTTTATTATTTTAGATTCATTGAAAAAATTTTAAAAAAAAAAGTAATATTTTTTAACATTCTTAGCAGTAGAAACGTTTTCTATTTATTGCTTTAAACTAATATTTTTTAAAACTAAAGCAGTTTTTTGTTGTTGCAAATGATTGATTGAAATTTGAAGAAAGATATAATCCCTGAAAAAAGAAGGAAAATGCAGAATAAAACAAGGAAAAAGAGCTTTACTCGCAAAAAAGCCCTTGAAACGCTGGGTTAATTGGCGAAAAAAGAAACTAGTCTGAAAATAAAAAGAAGTGGAAGAAATTTCAAAAAAGGGAACTCTAATGACATTAATATAAAAAATCAGACACACGCCAGAAATTCCTGACGCCGAGAGGGGAAGGGGAATTTCTATTTGCAATATGTTATGCATTGGAGAAAGCCCGTGCAACGCAGTGCCCTGCAGCTAGTTCTTGTTCTAGTGGGATTGGCCAAAAAGATTTTCAGTGTTAAATGTTCTTTGTTCGCTTTAATACCGTGACCAGCTTTCAATATGTCATGCAAATGAGATCTGAACTTCGCACAATGAATATAAAAAGTCTGATTAATAGGCGGAAGTCTTTGAAGATAATTATTCTGCGCATATATATGCTTGTATTTCCATCGTAACCTGACTATAAAGTGTTTTTTTTTCATTTTTTTTCTTTCTGAACTTTTTTAGTACCTTAGCAGCTAATTAGTACCTTGTAATAGTTAATGTTTGCTCTAAATATGACTTAAAATTCATACTAAAATTAATTGTGTTTTGAAAATAAAAGAAAAGTCATAAGGATTATCTTACATAAATATGTGACACAAATATTCTTTTCTGCAATATATTGAATGGACCATTTATTTGTATCACTTATTTTTTGCTTACCTCTTCATAATTCTCAGCCATGGTAACTCACTAGAATAAGTCTTAGGAAAACTAATTTTAATTCACGCCTTTTGGAATAGAAGATGTTTGCTGGTACATTTAAATGCGTAGACTCGTGAATTCTCAAACTTGTGCATTTTCGTGAAAGTAATTTTTGCTTTTTAAAGTATTTTATTCATATATAGATTATTTTAATGTTTAGGTAACCTTAACGGATATACCTTTATATAGTTGTTATTCACTCCTAATTCTTTATATTTTTGTGTTGAGCTTCTAAAGAAAACTATGAATATTTTTTCGATAACCTTCTATCGACTAAAAATAATAGCTTACTTCACTTTGGTATGTTTCAATAAAAGAAAATAAACCTGATTAATTAACTTTATTTTGATAAAGGATCTACGTAAAATATCTACCTTTATCAAATATTAGCAACAACAGTGACGTAAATTCTTGCTTTATTCACCCATAAAAAATATGACAACCGCACAAATGTACTTGCATTGGGAATGTACGCTCTAAAAGGGAACCCCTAAACGAAATGAAACGATAGAAAAATCATTGTGTCGTACCTCTCTTTATGGTCAGTCGAGTTTATTTTGTCAAGAAAGCAACCTTAAGATAGACCTATTCAGTTTTGGTATAATCCTGGACTGAACCGTAACATTTTGTGGCTATGACTTTCCTACAGAAAGTTTCATTTTATTCCAACATCACTCGAGACAAATTTATTCATCTTAAAATCTGATAGAATACAACGTTTACCTGGTACGAAAAAAAAGACACATCAACTATATATATATAAGTTTACGAACAGAGTTATAATAATAAAACATGCACTGATTTGTTTCCAAGCTCTGGACACATGGAAACTCAATCTAATAAGCTTCTTAATTCTGTGCTATATATAGACGACTCGTCTTTCTCAATAAGTCTTTTGGTTTGGTTTCTCTTTGCGTAAAGTATCAGTGGAAGTTTATATTCTTTTGAAAGATGACTTTCGAGAATTTTTACATTTCATACCCATGAGCTTGCTCTTCATTTCAAAATGTTTGACAGCAACTGCTCTTTATTATTAAATTGCATACATTTTTACTAAAGATATTGTCACAAAAATTGAAATAAACACACGGTTAAGCTTAACGTGTATTTATTAGATCAGAACAGGGAACTCCCCTCAACTGGTGGGACTCAGCTTTTATATACCTAGAAGAATATTCGAGAATTATCAGGCTCGCCTAGTAAAAAAAGTTCTAGAATCCTCGAGATTGTAGAGAAAGAATCGAAATATTCTTTTTAAATTCAAACCCAAATCTTTTCTGGTAGTGGAAGCAGCGATCTCCACGATCTCTAACGATACACGATAATTACGATGAACGATAGCAATTCTTCCTTTATACGGCATTGCTCCCCTCAATCAAATGACAGCGTCCCCATGTTATGGAGGTTTTTATTCTCTGTTACGTGTCCTTTAGAATCGTCACTTGTATTTTTTTTTCTTTTCCGGATTTCCTTGATCTGATTGTCTGCCGTTTCAATCTACTTCGTTGGATCATGGTATGGTTTCATATGCAATACATGATACAAGGTTTTCTTCTTCGAGATCCAAATCTTGCAACGTCTGATAGTTGGCGTAACACCTGATATTATCCAAAATGTTTTCTTCAGAGTATTTCTGAAAGACTTACTTTTCGTACTCAAGTAGAGTCTTATACAAGATCTCTAGGAGTACCGTTCGATGTGTGTGTGATTAGAGTCGTAACATTGACGGTTTTTATCTTCTGTTTTCAATGTTCACACTCGTGGTAGTTGTCTTGATTTTTCAGCTAAGACAATTATTTTGATGATGTAATCATCATCCACATCATTAGGACTGAATGGTAACATTGTATTCAACGTCATTTTGGCTTTATGAACATGAAGTAGATAGAAAGGTGTAAAATCCGTCACCTCTTGTTCAGCGGTATTATAGGCAAATGTTACAAATGGTAAAATTTCGTCCCAATTTTTCTGCTCTGTATCAACGTACATAGACAACATATCGGCCAAAGTTTAGTGAAGCGTTCTGTCAGTCCATTTGTTTGAGAATGATACATTGCTGTCATATGATGATCGATATTACACAGGTCTACAAGAGCGAAAGCCAGTCTGGATTGAAAGATGGTTCTATGATAATTATTCGTGGAGCTTCCTGTCTCAGAATAATTTCTTCCAACAAGATCTTCACTAATTCTTCGGCTTCAGTGGTTGGTAAGGCTTTCGTGATCTTGTTAAGTAATCTGAGCAGACTGTGATCCAATTTTTTTACGAGTAGATTTTACAAATCTCCCTAGAAGATCCATCCCAATGCGATGAAAAGGTGCAATAGCTGGAGGAACGGGAGCTAAGCGTTCAGGTGCTCGTTGAGGGAAGGAATTTCTCCTTTGGCCCTCCCGACAGTGCACATATCACACAACATTTCTGTACATCCCCAACCAATAAAATCTCTTGCGGATTCTGTCATGTTTTCGCAAAGCCAAGGTGTCCTGCGGTAGTCTCGACATTTTAATGTCTGAACATGTCAGCTCGTAGATGTTTGGGAATGACTGGTAGCCACATCTTCGCATCTGGATCAAAATTCTTTTTTTAGAGAATCCTGTTAACAAATTAAAATGTGTTCTTATCTGTGGGTGAACAGTTGTTTGAAGAGATCATTCTGGTGAGGTTTTTATTTGGTTCGCTTGCAAAATTCGTGCTAGAAGCGACAGTTAGAAATTTGTCTGTTGTCACAGTTTCTTCTTCCACAAAATTTCTTGAGAGAGTGTCGTCATCTCTGTGTTTCTTACAAGTTTTATATTTTACTGAAAAGTCATACTCTTGAAGACGAAGGACCCATCTTGCCTATCTTTCAGAATAATCCTTAAGACACATGAGCCAGCACAATGAATGATGATCAGTTACAATAGTAAAATGTTTTCTGAATAGGTTCGGCCAAAATTTGTTGATAGTCCATTCGATGCCAAGGCATTCCCGTTCTGCAGTTGAGTAATTTTTTCCGGCTATGGTTAAAGTTTTGGAGGCATATGCTAGAACCTTTTCTATTTTATTCTGAATCTGTGCCAGGACGGACCCAATACCATATCCACCAACATCTGTAGGAGAATTTTCATCGTACATTCCCAATACTGGCTCAGAGTTAAGGGCTCTCTTCAGAGTCTCAAAATATTCCCTTTCTTCAGGACCCCAATGAAACTTTGCATCACCTTTTAGCAGTAACTGTGTAAGGGATCAGCTAGGTAACAAAAACCTTTAATAAATCTTCGGAATTATGAGCAAAGTCCTAGAAAGCTTTGCATATCACGTACGTTCTTTGGAACAGGAAAATTACTTATGGCTTTCACTTTATCTGGATTGGGACGGACACCATTACAAGATATAAGATGACCCAGTATTTTGACTTCTTAGGCCCCATAAAGACATTTGTTTGGCTAACCGGCTTCCTAAATGCATTTCGGAACGTGCTCTAGCTGGGTAAGATGATCTTGAAATTTCTCTGAGAACACTACTATGTCTAGATAACAAAGAAACACCGATCATTTGAAATAGCGTAGCAAATTGTCCATCATTCTCTCGAAAGTCTCCAGCGAATTACAAAGTCCGAACGACATGACTTTAAATTCATATAATTCTTTGGGGGTAATAAATGCAGTCTTTTCACGATCCACTTCGACTACTTTTATCTTCCACTACCCAAAGCGGAGATCCATGGGAGAAATAAACTTGGCACCCTTCAGACAGTCTAGCGTATCAACAATACGAGGAAGAGAATAAACATCCTTTTTCGTGACCTTTTTGCGTTTGTGATAATCTACGCACAAACGCCAGCTTCCATCTTTTTAAGACCACAACGTTTGACGACCAAGGACTTTCGGAGAGTTGAATGATACTTTTCTCAAGCAGTTTCGGCACTTCATTACGAATGATGCGTCTGTCTGTCGGTGAGACTCGGTAGGTCCTTTGGAGTATGATCGGCAGTGTGGATTCTGTGCTTCACATATGTACGTGCGGCCGTCAGCTTGTCAGTCTTCGTAAAAGTTTCAGAAAGTGTTCGAAGCAGTTTGGTTTGTTGGTTCTTTTGCACTTAATTTAGCTAAGGAGAAATCATCAGAGAACAGTCCATCAAGGGATTCTCTTGTCGCTTGTTTCTATCGGGTATCTTTTGTTTCACATCGGAGATATGTGACGTGCCAGATATTACACATAAATGCTCTTCATCTAGAGGATCGGCTATTCATATGTACATTATTCTAGGAATGACTCGATTACCAGACTGGAGGTTAGTAATCCAGATCTCAATTTATCCATTATGATCTGATGATATCATGGATGGTACAGCAATATTCATCTCGATGAGAGAGTGTTTATTGCCGTCTATGACCAAATTAATACGTCTACTGGATTGGCCTCTTGATACTTCCATTTTAGTTAAAGAGCGAGGCTTACGTGTGTAGTCCTTTGTGGTACACAACTTCCAAGCATCCAATGTCACGAAATCTTGGCAAACGTTTTCCAGAAATAGTTCACTCTGTCCACAGTCGATCACGGTCCCATCCAAGTATTATGTTATGACTACAATGTGAGAAAACAATAAATTCAAGCGACAGCTCTCAGATATTTATACGGACAAGCAAAATGCATATGCCTATTGGCCGAACAAAACTTCTATCGGGGACTTCAGCATAATGCTTTTGGCCTCAGAGAATAGCACCTTATTGGATATTACAGAGAATGAAGCTTCAGAATCCAATAGAGCACGAACTGACTTATTATTTATTATTACGTTTAAAATGGTTACCATTCATCTTTGCGGACGATAGAGGATTTTCTTCATAACATGTGGCTCACCTCCTTAACCCATTCAGGACCATGATCACATATATGTGATCTCGCGTTTCTCCCTCCACGGCCCACGGTATCATATATGTGATTGAGCTTTCCCTGCTCGTAGGTTCATGATCACACCGGTGTGATCAGAGTTAGGAGCGTTTTTATATAAATTTTTGCAAGTACTAGATAGCGGTTAAAAGGCGTTTCTTTTTCGAATAATGTTTCACAAAATTTTGAACTTCAATATGTGCTTTCGGCTCCGTGTATTTTTTAATTAGATCTGGGATATTTATGAATATAAACAACTGCACATGATTAGATCTTTCGAGGGAATCGGATATTTAAAGGTCCGTGATCTATTGCTCTATGGATTTCTGTTTATATATTGAATAAGTTGGTTTAGTTTTCTAATATTTTCTATATTCGTATGCAAATGTATGAGATTTTTGTCAATTTTTTTGTGAACAATTATGCATTTTTTTTTATTAAAATGAAAATATTTTCTTTCAAATTCGCAAATCGTACTCTATATTCAGATATTATCAATCATAGTAAATTGTAAGTTTTGGCGTATTTGATTGCATTTAAAACCTTATACGAATTTTTAAAGGAAATTAGGCTTAGCAGGGAAATTCACCCGGCCCCGTGCGTGCGTCACCTCTCCGAAAGTACGGGCCTGGAGAAGCACTTCTTTCTCCTTCCACTGGTCTTGAAGTAGTTCAAAAGTCACCCCGTTTCGTTTTCCTCATCCCTGTGGCTTGGATATCGACTGGGTAGACGAAACTGTGACGGCGATCTGAAATGGATCGGCCTCTAGTTAGACTGAGTGTCAAATAAAGAATGGCGTGAGGTCTGCGAGTTCCACATCTTCAGCTTCAATCTCATTGAAGCTTTGTCGACGATTTCGATAACTGTAAAAAAGGGCTCTCCTATCCCTTCAATAGCATTTCCAGGACATCCACTGTGGAAACAAACTGGTCTGTTGTCAACTGTTTGCCAAAGATAAGTTTTTCTTGGTTGTGTTGGTAGTCTTTGTGCAGGAACTCAAACTTCTGGTTACAGTGGCATATATTTGTCCAAGTTGTGTTTCGACAGGTTTTACTGAAACTGTTGCCAGGGCTTTTTCGACTTCGTCTTGTACAATTTATTCAAGTAATTGGGAATGGGGATATGTTTCAAATAGAGATATCGATGAGCTTCCACTTTCACAATTCTTAGAATAAGGGACACTAATGGGCTTTCCACCAGTATAACATTATGAAACCTCTCAAACCTTTATCGTCCAATCCTCTTCCGCTTCGTATCTTCGATATAGTTGCACGATTTAATGAAATCAGCTGTAGAGTTGATTTCCTATGTCAGTAAGGCCTGATACCTTTCATTAGGTTCAACAATTTTCATCATCAGACATTGAAGAGATTATCTTCTTGGCACAGACCCAAGACACTTTGTATGTATGACTGCGCACTTCTCCTGAGCGCTGAGCTCTGAACTTGAGTTGTTCATCTGCCTTTCTGGTATTGACGGTAATTTGACGATCAGCAAAAAGTGCGCTTAATCCAATTTTAAACATCTCCCATGAATTAAGGTTGCCTTCGCTGTTGATGTACCCCTTCTTGCCTGTACCATCAAGGAAGAAATAAATATTATCTAGGCACATCCAATCGTCCCACTTATTGAATTTAGCCACTCGATCGTATTCTTTAAGATTAGTCGGTAGGCCCTATACCGACAATGTTAAATTGAGCCATTTTAGGAACCTGTTTCTCAGAAATTGTTAAATATAAAAACTTCAAATTTTGGCTGTATAATAATTAGGCTTTTTTATTTAAATAATGGTAACATGTTTCAAATATATTGTTTACTTTTTTCAAAAAAATTCATCGTAAAAGTATCGCTTTCAAATTTGTGAAAATTGTCACTTTTTTTACGATAACTGCTTCTGAGCAAAATAATTTAGGAAAATTTCCAAGAAAGTAGCTCCATTGTATATGGTTACACATTGTTTATGTGCAGTAAAAATTGTAAGTAGTTTCATTCATTATTTTCTATTAAAAAGGTACACGCACTTTGAAAACAATCATTTTAAGATAATTGCATTTTAAGTGTAAAAAGGCACTTAATTACAAAAATAATGAATTACAACATGTATTTGCCCTATTTTATTAAAAATTAGTATCTTCAAAGTAGAGCTTATAGGAGACAAACATTGTAGAGGAGGGCAAATTATTTTTGTTATACTTGGATCTGTTTGTGTAGTTGTAAGAAATATTTTATTTGTTTTGTATATATATATATAATTTCCTGAATTTGTTTTTCTAACTTGGGCATAATTTCGAAGCTGATGCATGAGATTGTAAACATATAATACACTCCGGCTCTAGAGTACAGTCCGTGCCCAGCGGACGCTCATCTAGAGCATGTTAGTTGACCTCGGCAGGACGTTTGAGAATGTCCGAATCTCTGACACTGAAAACAGCGCAGAGGATTTGGCAATTTAAATATCCGGCTTTAATACTAGCAGGTAATTTCGGACTATTAAAGGTTAAAATTATATGCTTAGTAGGTAAACATGGTGAGTCTTTTATAATTGTAATTCTTCTAACCTGGATAACACCCTGATAAGAAAGTCCTTCGAGAATTTCTGTTTCTGAAGCGCACAAAAGGTTTGATTCAGATATGATACCTCAACTACAATTTAAAGATTTGTGAGGAGTAACGGTTAATGGGGAGTCTAAAAATGTTTTCGCCATCAAGAAAGATTTTGATTGTACAGCACAGATGCTTTTTCAATCAATAAATCACTGGAACGTAACTTTCGAACTGCTTTCGGGTCTCCACCGATTCCTTTAAGAGCCTTTTGTATGGCTTCGACATTTCGTTGTTGGGTAACGACAAAATTAAAAATCGTGAATGCTTTTCCACATCGTCAATGGTAAGGTTGGGTAATACAAGGACTTTACCCTGGCACAGCAGCATTGGATCCATATATACGCGTACAAAACTTCATTCTGGCGTGCCTCCACCCACCACGGAGTCCAACAAGGGAGGCAGTGTGCCGGTCATCTGGCAAACACCAGGCACGGCGCTTACCTCAAGTACACCCAGAACATAGTGCTACAGCATCAGGGCGAGGATCCGACGGGTAAACCCGACACCCCTTATCTGCCGCCCTAACCCTATAGCAATGTCTCTGCAGGGACACCGGAGAGACGTATCACCAGCCGATTGACAGGGGTGGGCTCACTCCTGCCACCCGTCTACAGCGAAGCGAGGGCCAAAGGTATTCCCAGGACACCATTTCCCTCCTTACGGGACGCCACACACGACAAACATGAGGGTCGGAAAACCAACGGTGTTAGTCGAATACAAAGCAACACAAATCAAAAGATTTAAAGATATATACGAAAAACAAACTAAATTAACGCAACACAAAATATAAACCAAAATATGTTAATAAAAAATAGCAAGCTTTTTCAGTATAAAAAACTAAATTTGAACAATGTTCATTTTGTAAAATGGGTCTGTGGTCTGGACGGGAAAAGAAGAAAAGGAGAAATGGATGACAAGAAGAGGGTCGAAAATAGAGAAGGATCACTAGGGTACCCCGGGTTCGTGAAACCCGTGTTTACCAAAGATAGTAAACCCCTTGGAAAAAGGAAAAGATCACTAGGGCGCCTCAGGAGCGTGAAACCCGTACTCACCTAAAGAAGGTGAGCCCCCTGAGGAACACCGCAGACGGGAACACACTCCTCTAAAAACGAACATATCCTCTAATAATCGAACTATAAATGCCATTCAACTATTTCGCACTTTTCCCTTATATAACATTACAAAATTTGAAGTTCACTTGCATCGTGTGGTCATTAGCACACGCACAGTTTTTTTTTCAATTGAAATTCGCTAAGAAAGGCTTTTACGGAAGTCGTTTCTCGAAGGGGCTTATCGATACAAATATTTCTGTTTTTTAACCATTAGATTTATACTTTAATTCTTTAAATTCGGCATGCATGTCATTTTTATTGAGTAGAAGTCCACCAAAAATGGGTTTTGTAGAAATCCACTTTTGAGGAGCATAAAAAAATAATTCTACTTCAATTTCAGAAATTCAAATTATGTTCTTTTTAACCCGTTATCTACCGCATTATAATTTACTGCAATTTTTTTCATGTAATATTTTTTAAGTCACTACGTTAAAAATTAAGGGATATACATAGATAAAATGCTCACACAATGTTGTGAAATTTAGTTCGTTAGAGCTAAGTAGTTAAATTGGTACTTTAAAGTACCGTCAGTCCATAAAGGTGTAAAATATTCTCATAATGCGAAAAGACTTAATGACTTTTTAACACAGTTTTAACTCTTAAAAATGCTTAACAACTACAGAATACTAATATTTTACAGCACAAAAAATACTTATTTTTAAAGATTATGAATTTTTTTAAATTTCTTTACTGTTTTTTATGCATAAAAACTTTTACACATTTACTTATTTTAATGATATTCAAAGAAACAGTTTTTCTTTTCATTAATACACAAAAATTCATTACACGTATGTGCATTTTCAGTGATTTTTCGATTGAATGTTTTTTAAAGCACTGCATCCTGTGGTAGGAAATATTATATTTTCTTAACATAAACCACTGCACCTTTTCTTCTGTGTCTTTATCATATTAAGAATCTAACGAATATTCCAGCAGAATTATTTGCCGGGACTTCTTCATCTGAAAAGTCATCTGTTAGCACATCACTGATTTCAAATGGTAGGTTCAGAAATAAATGCAAGGCCTCTTGAAGACTGAGTTTCTTTTTTCCAGACTTTCTATGAAAAGGAAATAATAATAATATTAGAACCTTAAAAATCTCCAATTATATATATATTGTTAAATATCAATTACAAGTAAGGAAATTAAAATGTTGTTAATTTTTGAAATAAGAATATATATTTCATTTAATTGTTTGTCAAAAAAAAAACAAAAAAAAAAACCACCACCTTAGATTAAAAATTAAATTTTTTTCAAATAAAACAATAGAAAAGAGCACAATAAATAAGTTCAGCTAAAATGACACGCCAAACCAATATGTCCATTGCACTATAGTTAGGACTCTACAACACAATAAAAAATAACAATCAACCACCCGGAAGAAAAACAGTTCTTGCTCCAACACCCAGCGGCTGTCTGTACTTGTAAGCACCATAAAGCTATTCAACTATAAAATTAATTACATACACTGTTCACTTAAAATACATAGTCAAATCATTTTCTAAGAACTTGAGTAATATACAAAAAGAATAAGACACTTATCTTTTGACATTAACCGTAGAATGCTAACATTTGATAGAGAAAAAATTTAGGAATTCTACCCATTCGTCTCCCAGACGACATCAGTTTTAGTAAGCTTAAAACTCAATTTAAAAGTTAATAACATAAAAATTATACTACCCCTGTAGATTATTTCGTAAAATCCAATCTTCACATAAGCAAGAAATTAAAATGTATTTATTTTAGAAGCAATCTTTACATTTTAGTGTGGTACTCTCCGCACATTGCTCTAGAACATGATAAATAAAATTTACGTGTCATTCTACGCAACTTACATGGGCACACATTTTCCTGTTTTTAGTTTCCCTTTGTTCGGGTGGTTCAATGCTCGGCTCCAATTTCAAAAGTTGACAGAGAATTGTCCTTGTTGATCGATCCTTTGATTTATACGTTTCTTCAACCATGGCGCAAGGAGATCTTCACTTCGCTTTATTGCAAACATTCTTCCAAATAATGCCATATTATGTGCGTATATAACAGGCATTCCCTAAGCTAATTTTTACCATGCTATTTGTAAATTCATGGTTTTGGACTACTATAAAACCTGCCTTTTCCAATTCATCCTTCAAAATAAAATTGTCATTATCACTTAACTCTTTTAATAATTCTCTGATAGCTTCAAGTTTAACCCAAAAAATTTCTTCGCGAAAACGTTTCGACATCATCTCGAAAACACAGGGGGAAAAACTAAGGCAGATTCTTAATTCCAAACGTTACTGCCACACATTCGTCTCTAAGACTAACTTTGTTCTAAAAATTCTACTTGTGGAAATATTTTGAGAACAAGAAATGTATTCTTATCCGTAGTAGCCAAGATGATATGAAAGTACTGAGTCGCACGTTACGTTTCTTTTTTTTTTTTTTGGGAGTGTACTAGGTTATTTATTATAGTCGTAGTCTGCTAGACGACTGGGTAGCATTCTATAGTTAACTAATTTTCGGAACAAAAATGATAATCTTCTCAATCCGATCAAAATGTTAGCTGAAAATGCAACTTCTGATATAAAACTATTTGCTTTCCCCACTAAAATACTCATCATAGAACCCGTGCTGCCATATATCTTGGAAGAGTGGATTTAAAAGGATATTCCTGCTAAGTATCATCAGAATATTCGTAAAAATGATTACTATATGTAATTTTAAACTGAGGAGTACCTATAAGTGCCATCGGTAAATAAAGTGTTAAAGCAGAGGTGAGATTTTTAAGAATGTTCTTTTTTTTCTTACATTCGAACATGTAAACAGTCTACATTCTCAGAACATCATGAAACTCTCAGCTAAGTAGGCGGGTAACGACTAGTAGCGATATATATTTCCTTAAATTTAAAGATGTTATTTTATTAGAATCATTAATTTTTATATTAAGTAATCAAAATGAGTAGAAGTAACCCCCCCCCCGGATAGTACGGTTAGAACTTTTTAAAAAAATACCGCGCTATGTAGATCCATATTTACAAAATAAACTTTATAAAAAATTGAGTTTTCTTCCGAACATTAAAAAACACTATTGAGTTACTCTAATGTTACAATTAAGATAAATATGTGTATTTATTTAAGGAATTATCATATTAGAGAGAGAGGCTAATGAATTCGATAAATATTTGATTCGACCACTTCTTGCTCGGATAACTGCCCTGTTTCGTTTGGGCATCGAGTCGACATGCTATGTAGCAATTGAAACCTTATATATTCGATGGCTGTTGTATATGCCTTTCCAGCATATTCCACATATTTTCTATTGAATTAAGATCTGGGCTGGTGAAGGTGTTGAAACTCAGACGGATATATATGTTTCAGTGAACCAATTTGTAACACTTTTGGCACGATACATAGTTACATTATCGTCCATGAAGTATATCAGGGTGAAAAATGCATTGCGGGGTACACTTGATCTGACAGTATATCTCAAGTCTTTTTGTTTTCCCTCGAAGAACACCAGGATACCACTTCCATGCCAGTAGAACAGGCTCATATCATGAGACTGCCACCAGAGCCTTGGTAAGGCAAGGTGAATTCATGGCGTTTTAGGGATTTCACCAAATTCAACGTCTTCTATCAGTGTAAAATAAGGTGTAGCACGTTTCATCCGACCGCATTACCCGTTTCCAATCCTCGGATGTTCAGTCTCTTCTTTCCCGGCAACATTACAAACGAATGTTTTTATTTCGGGCAGAAATAAGTGGTTTTCTCATAGGCACTCGACTATATATCCTTATCCTTTGCCACACACACACACACACACACACACACACACACACACACACACATTTGCTGCTCATGATTCTAGTAGAAATCTGTGGGGAAGATCATTTGCTGAATAACTGTGTCAGTTGAAGCACACTAGAGTCCATGTTCTGCCATTCAATTCGTCGGAGACGTCGTCGATCATGATCTTGGAAAACTGTGCTCGAACCGTAATTACATCATTCAGAAAATGACTATTAGTTTTGAATCCAGCTTTTGAAAACCTTTGAGAACACAGTAAGATTTCCTGTCCTCAAAATCAAGGCCTCTGCTAAACGTTCACCAACAATGAGCCCTTGTTCAAATGGTGAAAGATTTGCCATTTTCCCCATTTATTTCATTCATCGTTAAAAGCATTCTTACACCTTACCTACACCAGCATTCTTATTACGTGTAACCCACGTTATAAAAAAAATTACAAACTTTCTTCCTAGCATGCATTCAAATGATACTTTCAAAGGTTTCTAATTCAGTAGCCAGTGAGTGTATATATTAAACACAGATAAAACTACAATTCGAAATGTCGAAAAATTTAATCTGATTCTAGATAAAAAGTGACAAAAAGTCTTAAATCAGCATAAAAATCCAATTCAAAAATATTAACAACATCTGCAATTACTTTTATTAAATTAATATATAGGAGATTAACATATCTCTATATCTTTTACTTTATTTAAAAATGATGGAGTTGCTGTTACATCATTTATAAAATAGGAAAAAAAGTGTTGCGCTTTTAGATGGCACGTAGTCGGTTGGGAATCTAATGATTTCAAATGAAAAAAGAAGCTGGAGGGGGCGCTTCAACTTTTGGCAGCCATCTTGCCATCCATCGAACTTTCTTGCCCAACAACACGAAAAGAAAGTTCTTTTTTTTTCAAGAGACTATGGATATGTCCTCTTTCTGGGCCGTTTTCGATGGGAAGTATCAATTGTGCTTTTGGATTGTTGGTGCAGTGGTTGAGAATCCTTGTCATGAAATGGGGAAGAAGGATTATCACCTAGAGGAATACAAGTAGTTTTCGTAGCAGCAGTTATAGAGTGGACTTTTGATTTAATATTACATAAGACCAATTCCGAGACGAGGTATAATTTTTTTTTATTTTCAAAAGACAAAGTTTCCGGTATACTATTTTGGATTAAATAAGCTGTTATAGATCTTTCCAACACATTTACTGTCTTTGATTCTTCACATCTAGCTTCAGAAATGTTATTTATACCAAGATGTGCAACATTTTCTTGGTAAACTTTATCTAAATTTTCCAACCGTGTCACCTCTTTGCGAGTAATTTGTCTCTCACCCACATACTAAGATTCTAAGTTAGATTTACGCATACCTATCTGCTTCGCTAACGGATTGTCTATGTTGTTTATTAAAAATCTTTTTTTTACTAGGCGGTTTGGAGGCACAGCCACGAGGAAAACAATTCTCCCCAACTGCTTGTACAGTAGCTTTGGCTGTAGGAATAAATATGTGTGCGTATATCGTTTTCAAAATTTCAGGGTTTCTGGGATCCAGAATTGATTTGTAATTGTCGGACAACTTCCAGGAAAACCATTCCAAGAAGATTACGGTTACTTTTTAGCCATTTGGAATAGCAATAAAAGTTGTAGGAATGAGCTTCCCATCAAATTCTATGTTTTCGCGAAATTTCTTGTCTGCCATCGGCAACGCACACGTTAATTTTGTTTGGAATTTCTTCCCTTTCTTTCAGAGAAAGGCGTATAATATTTCTCCAGCAATCAAGTCACACTATCGGTGGTGTTAACACATACTATCCCACAATACCCATCAAGTTCAAACTTCAAAATAAATGTATGACGTGGTTGGTAACATATGAATGAAAGTTTATTGTGTATCAATTTGAACATTTTCTGCGTGTCCCTTCGGGGAACAGATAAATCATTTCAATTCGATCCAATCTGCATTTTCTCATCCACAACAAGTATCTCAGATCCGTTTCTTGAAGTCAAAATTTTTATTTTGAGGCTAAAACTCTATTCCCGCTTCAAATTTGGAATTTGGAGGAATCTTACTGCATTTATATTTCGTACTAGGAACACATATGATAGCAATAAAGTTTTAACTTTCAAATCTCCTGGTTTTGTTTTCCCTGAAAGAATCTTTCCTCAAATTCTTTTATTTTACTCAATAGCTCTGAAGTGGAAGTTATCAATGTCCGTTAGTTAAGGAAAAGTTTCTAAAAATCATTAATCTCTCGCCTTTTGATCTGATCCATTACCATCAGGGATGGATCAAACCTTTTGTATCTTAAGGACTTCTAGCTATCCATCTCGATTTGTTTCAATTTCATGATAAAATATCATGTAATTTGGAATAGGATGTAGCAACAGATAACTAATTATCGGCAAAAATTTTAAATCTTTTAATCAATCAGGCTTTAATGAAATGGTAAGTATTTGCTTCATATCTGGCTACTAAAGCTTTTATCTCTGCCGGAAAAGTAATAATAAGGTAGGACACCTGTCTTTTCTTAGTGATTTACATAACTTTAGATTGCTTCTAAAGAAATTCAAGGAATAAACTTATACTGTTGAGGATCAACTTTTGTCATAAGTCTCAGAAAAACATAACCAAATAAAAATCGATTTAGCAACTGGATCAAAACTTCCTTGTTTTACTTCAAGGCATTCAATATCAATAATATTTTTTTTTTTCTAATTCGTGTTCTCTTGCTTCGTGTCTGAAACTATGGCTATTTTCTTTATACTTCTAAGGTTTCCTTTTTAATTGTCACTCATATAATACCCTGTCAAGCACATTTGAAAAAACTTCCTTTTCATAATTTTAACTTTTACTAACTAAGCCTTTTAAATCGATTACTTTTAGGTCATTACTCGCTTCCTGTTACAATTGGATAGCTAGATATAAGAGATGACCTAGAGATAACTTTACATAAAAATGCCCTTTTAGAATATGAACTACAACTGTAAATAAAATATTACTCTTCTTTCTTTTAGAATATGAAATTCAACATAATTAAATAAAACAGAGAATTCCTATAAGCTACTTCAAAGGAAAATATTTCTTCTCAAGAAACAATAATTATTCATTCATTTATCTGTTACCGATTTTCAGAAGTGGTGAAATAAAAACTCAGTATAAAATGAAACACCGATTAATATTCTCAAGGTGACTGTTGAAATGAGAAAGTAAAATATTAAAAAACGATACTCAATTATCTTTTAAAATATATTCATAAAAGAATGTATCATCAACAACAAACTGTCGTTTTCTTTTCCCAATATTTTATCTATTCCGGAATGGAAACACTAATATTTCTTTTGTTCATAAGGAATAACACATAACAATATACAGGGTGTCCTGTAACTTGATGATAAGCGAACACTAAGACATAGGTGGGAACATATGTATTTTCTGGGGGAGAAAATAATCCCACTAAGTAACTTGGCTAAGGGAAGACGAGCACATTTTTGAAAATTTCAACACCCTCCATCCCATCATTAGCTGCAAATTTATTATTTTACGATGGTTTCTCTGCAACTTCATCCCACTTAGCCGAACTATAGTCGGTTTGTTATTTAGTTAAGGGAACCAGGACATGCTCGAAAGAGTAAAATGCCAAAATTAAGAACCTTTGTTTATGAGACATATATCATTTAAAATTTCCAATAGAGCTTAGATTTTTTTATGTCTATAATAAAGATAATTTAATTATTCTGTAGAACTACAAAAATAACTTTTTACTCCAAAAGTTTTTTTTTACTACTTAATTTAAGTAATACATAATTTTTGAGAACTCGTAATATATACTTATGTTTAGGTACCATTTTTTAAAAAAGTATCCTTTTTTTATGCAAAATATTTTTTACACATATATAAAACAATACATAAAATACAGTGAAACGCTTTTTTTAGTAAAATTTTGGTATAGTTTCTTTAAAAAAATTATGAAACTTTGAAATTTGAAATTTTTTATTTTTCTGCTTTTTTTTATGCATAAAACAATTTTTAAAAAATTAGGCACTATTTTAATAGAAAAAAATTAGGTTCACTATATGCATAGGCATCTTGTATAGAAGTATAAAAAATCATGAATCATACAGTGCAATAGTTTTTTTTAAAAATGTACCTAAATGCAAAAAAATATGCTTTTGAGAAAAAGTGAAAAAATTAAAAAAAAATATTTTCACATATTATACACTTAATTAGTATTTCCTTGCCTATTTTATATGACTAATAATAATCCTTAACCATTTTCTAGAGTTACAAAAGTAATTTTAAATTCATATGTTTTTTTCCCTTTGTTTTAGTTAACATGAACATAATTTTCGAGATCTTGTAATACATATTTTCATGTATAGGTACCATTTCTTACAAAAATATTCTTTGAATATACAAAAAAAATTTACAAATATATATAAAGTAACATATTAAACATAATGAATCTGTTTTTAACTAATTATATTTATATAATTGCATAATTTCTTAAAAATAATCATAAAACCTTAAAATTATGAAAATCTTAATTTTCTTTTTTTTTCATATAAAATCAATTTTCAAAAAATTAGACACATACTAAAAGATATTTTGTTCACTGTATGCACATGTATCCTGTTTAGATATATAAAAGGTTTCAAACAATATGCTACAATAGTTTTTTAAAGTGTACCTAAATTTAAAAATATTAAACATTCGAGAAAAAATGTAATAAAACTTAACAAAAAATTTCTCCTTACATTATAGATTTGATTAATATTTCCCTGCTTGGTATTCATTTTCTTCATCTAAATTCTGTTTATCCATTTTCCTTTTAAAGACCTTTTATTTCTGGCTTCCAATGACACTTTATTTACTATACGTTCAGCCTCAAAAATTCGTTTGTTATCAATTATAAGTAAGGCACGTTCCGTGTTGTATCCTGGTTTAATGCCCAGAGCTTCAAAGACTTTTATCCTACTTACATATCCATCGTTAAAACAAATTACAGCATCCATAACTCCAAATTTCAAAGTTTCAATGCCAACAAAAACTGTTTTAGGAATTCGCTCCCAAATACATTTGTTAAAACTTTCATTGGGATTTTGTGTTCTTCCATGAAGGCACTTTTTCAATAAGTCCTTCTCTGTGAGATCCCGAAACACTTTTTTCACTTTCAATAAAATTGACTCGGGTAAAGAATGCTTGTGAATATAAAATTCCCCCGTAACAATGCTACGGTTATAACCGCACCAGCTATCCTCACCAAGAGGACACAAAGCGTGTTGAGGATTATCCTCAGTACTTAGTTTATGAAAATAAATAGCCCATATGGCTCTTTTCTTGTCCTCCACAGATGACAAATTTTTACGGATTGCTAGCCCATAATAATGTTGGATTGAGTCCACTTCTTTAAGCGTTAGCCGTCCACGTCCCGAAATATTTTTCCCATCTGATAGCTTAATGCCTTTGCTCATTTTTAGAATGTTTCTCAGCCTTGTGAACATACGCTTTTGCACATGGCCAACACATTCTAATTTTTCAACTTCTGTGTCGCCATATACTTTTGCTTCTTTTATAGTAAGAAATCCTTTTGAGTCCCCATCACCAAGATACTGCGTATAACATGCTTTTCGTGATGTTTCAGATCGCTGAAATATACTTAATACCCCCCGACATTACATTCCCCACTGAATCCTTCGTAATTTTTAGCACAAATTTCACATGGTTTTTTTTTACCCTTACATGAAGAACAATATTTTGTGAGAGCTTCAAAGTCGATAACCTTTCCGTTCTCAACAGACGTAGCACATACAACTCCGTTCAATGAAGAATAGCCTCTTTTATGCCATGTGCCATCCACAGCCACAGCTATATTTGAATTATTATCATTCGCTATGACTGCTTCGTGAACAGCTGCATTCATCGAGTCTTCACTAGTTTTTAAAACATTTAAAAACAAAGAATTATGGCGTTCAAACTTTGCAGGTGGTGGAGGTAAATTCATGAGCCCACAGAATATTCGAGCAGCAGCTCCACCTTTTCCAATAGCTCTCATTCCATATGTCAATCTTAGGTTAACATCATAACATTTATTTGATATTTTTGATGACATTGTATACTCGTCGATTCTCCACAGTTGTGACAAATTATTTCCAAACTCACAGCTAAACCTCTACGACATTTTAAATCTTCTCTCAGCTCAATTTTCTCTGAAGAACAGCAATATTTACAACATAAGAGATTTTTCATAAGGGAAGATAATAAATCCAGTTCAACGATTATGTTTACATTTTGAGAATCTTGTTCTTTTAGTAAATCCGGTATTTTAATTTTTCTCCTAGAAGCACTTTCCACGGAAATCAATAGCAGTTCTTCAGTCGATTTAGACTTTTTATGTTGATTGCTACTATACTTCCTTCTGCCAAATTTTTTTTATTCTTGGCATAATTGCTCGTTTAAAAAAAGTTAAGATACTTTTAAAATCTTATGAATATTAATAATTATAAGTAAAAAATAAATATTTCTTACGAAAATTAATGTAAAATTAAGTAGTTGTATGCCACAAGAAACTTCGGAATAGACGAACTCGGTTCAAAACATTGCCATAAACCGAAATTTAAAGTAAGAAATTTTGTCACACAGCTTGGAACAATAGCTCACGCACAAGCGTGGCTAAAAAGTAGCGGGATTAACATTCAAACGAAAAAAACAATCAAAAGTTAATATAGATAAAACACAGGGGAAACTACACATTTAAAGTACAAAAGGGCGTGTCAAAAGGGGCGTGGTCATTTATTTACATTTTTATTTTTCATATTTTAGGGCTATTTTATCAACAAACATATAAGTATTATACATTTTTAGATTCAGAAAAATAAGCACTATTTTTTAGAACTAAAATTGAAAAATCGATTATTTGAAAGTATATGATGTCCCTGTTGCCTTAAAAATAACCTTGTTTATATATGTCAATCGGGGTATGAGAAAAAGATACCATGAAAATAAAACTATTGCACATAACTCCAGCTGAATTTCTCAAAAGTTGGCGCATCTAGTTAAGAATCCAAAATGGTAGAACATTTGTTTTTTTTTCTATGCATAACAATCACAGGTATTTTTTTTTTATTTGCAGAACATCTTTATTTCAATTACACCTCTGTTGCCATCTTCCATCGCATCATTAGGTACTAAGAACATACATTCATAAATTTCAGTGTGTTTTTTCAGAAATTTAATCTTTCATAGCCGTGACATTCATCCCATTCACAAATAGAGCAAATCCTTTGCTGGTTTTGTTAAAATTAACGCAGTTTGAGCCGGTTTGAGAAAATATCACCGAACTTAAGAGCTTCATGAAATGTATATATATATATATATATATATATATATATATATATATATATATATCATAATTCTGTGATATTTCTGGGAATTGGTAGAACTAATTGTAAGACGTGTCGAGAGTGGCTGATTACTGTAGCGAACCAAAGGATAGGGCGTGGCCGGTAATGAGATTTTCTGTATGTTGATGCATTTTTTTATGTAAAGATCGACGAGGCAGTCTGGTAGATTAGTAATCAAATTTATTGTATATCTTGAAACACCTAGGCAATTAATTACGATGAACATGGACGATGCAACACAGACAAAGCAACTACAACACACAACACAAAGCAGCCGACTACATGACTACAGAGAAACGAACGAAGGGAGAGAGAGATTTCCAAAGACGTCGGTTTTTATACCTGACGGTGAAGACCACGTGACATTTTTGTAACAAGAGCTCTGATTGGTTACAATGA
The DNA here is from genome assembly GCA_019973935.1 of Trichonephila clavipes. NCBI lineage: Eukaryota > Metazoa > Arthropoda > Arachnida > Araneae > Nephilidae > Trichonephila > Trichonephila clavipes. The sequence continues at coordinate 1,304,872 of BMAU01021243.1, read as the reverse complement.
GTGGGAAAGGGATTTATGATGTAATAATATTAGTCGATTACGATTAAGATCAGGGTGTTAGTTTCAAACCAAATAATTAAAAGATTATTTCAAAATTATTATATTATTAAAAGAGTTAATTAAAAGGATGATAGGGGGAATTATTACACACACACACACACACATATATATATATATATATATATATATATATATATATATATATATATATATATATATTATAGCATACTATTCTAAGCAAGCTTTTTCAAAAGATTACCCATTTAGTGACGATTTAAAAATGATACAACACTTTCTACATTTCTACCCATAACAATCATTTTTATTCCTTTTCCTCTCTCTGATATTTTTTCTTATCTATGCTCAGTTTATTTTCTTAGTCAGTCCACTTCGTATAAAAAACAAATATTTCATACTTGGAACTGAGTTTTATCGCCTAAAAACATAATGCTAAAAACCACGTTTCTACCATGAAAAAATAAAAAAAAATCATGAACAATATATTTAGTAAATGAATATCATCGCGCGTTTGGGTGAGTGAGAAAATATTAACGTCGCACTCAGCTCAAATACTCAAGGGTTTTGTGCGAGTAAAATAGAAAGTGGTTTGATATTTGTTGTTTTTTACCCATGAAATAGATTTTGACATGCTCGAAAACCTGCCGAGAGGGGGAAATGAGAGATTTTCTTTCTGCCGGTAGAAATTCCTTTTTCGTGAATCTTATTCTGGATGTGCTTATTTTGATTTTTTTTCCTTTTATATTTGATTGAGATTGCCAACTGATAAATCCAGTTATGCAATCCACTTAGAGAAACTGACATTTTTGGTGTCTTTTGGGCTCCGATCTCAATGCGATTTTTTGTTCTCTCTGTGTATCTATGTCAATGTGCAAAGAATTCGGTTTTATAGCTTAAGGGAGTTCTTTATCGTCTCTTTTTGAGAAACTTGCTCTTGGGTTAGTTTAAGAAATTATTTAAAGTAAAAAAAAGTAGAGAAAAACAGAAGGAAGCAACTTTTTAAGCATATCTTTCATTTGTATTTGAGACAATTGGTAGAAAAAATCCCTACTTATTTACATGTAATATACCTTAGCATTTCGTCATGTTTTATTGATATTATCAAGCATTCGGTTAGGAATATAATTGATATAATTCAAATGGTAAAGGGTGTTTTTTAGAGGTATAGAACTTTAGATCGCAATAAAACAACGATGTATTATTCGATTGACATGATTTTTTTTTATTCGAAAGATAAACTTGTGGCATTACATATTAAATATGATTTCTGGCATAGGACTGCCACGGCTGGCTCGGATGTAGTCCAATCTGGATGCCTAATTTTCGATGACTTTTTCCAACATTTGTGGCCGTATATCGGCAATAACGTGGCGAATGTTGTCTTCCAAATGGTCAAGCGTTTGTGGCTTATCCGCATAGACCAATGACTTTACATAGCCCCACAAAAAGTAGTCTAGCGGTGTTAAATCACAAGATCTTGGAGGCCAATTCACAGGTCCAAAACGTGAAATTAGGCGGTCACCCAACGTGTCTTTCAATAAATCGATTGTGGCACGAACTGTGTGACATGTTGCGCCGTCTTGTTGGAACCACAGCTCCTGGACATCATGATTGTTCAATTCAGGAATGAAAAAGTTAGTAAGCATGGCTCTATACCGATCACCATTGACTGTAACGTTGTGGCCTTCATCGTTTTTGAAGAAGGATTCCACCAGCCCATAAAGCGCACCAAACAGTCAGTTTTTCTGAATGTAACGGTGTTTCGACATACACTTGTGGATTAGCTTCACTCCAAATGCGGCAGTTTTGTTTGTTGACGTAGTCATTGAACCAGAAGTGCGCTTCCTCGCTAAACAAAATTCGCTTATGAAAATCGGGAACAACGGCCATCTCGTTTTGGACCCATTCGACGAATGTACGCCTTGCTTGATCCTATTTAAAATGTAATGCCACAAGATTACCTTTCGAATAAAAAAAATCAATGTCAATCGAATAATACATCGTTGTTTTATTGCAATTTAAAGTTCTATACCTCTAAAAAAGACACCCTTTATATATACTCATGGACAAAAAAAATTAGCGCACCAAGAAATAATTTCGGGATCGTAACGAAACTTGGCATGAAGGTCCATGTCGGAGAGATATGCAAATGATTAGAAATGCAGTGTGAGTGTGTGTTAGGTATAGCCGGTAGAGGGCGTTAAACATCGTTCTCCGTGAAGTATAAAACCGGTAACCCAAACTTGTTTGAGCGTGCTGAATCGTTTCCAAAGCAAGCCCAAGTAGGAAACCTATCATACACAATCCTATTTAATTGTAAACCGTATCAGTAGTAATCTTTGTATCAGTAGTAATCTTTGTATCAGTAGTAATCTTTGTATCAGTAGTAATCTTTGTATCAGTAGTAATCTTTGTATCAGTAGTAATCTTTGTATCAGTAGTAATCTTTGTATCAGTAGTAATCTTTGTATCAGTAGTAATCTTTGTATCAGTAGTAATCTTTGTATCAGTAGTAATCTTTGTATCAGTAGTAATCTTTGTATCAGTAGTAATCTTTGTATCAGTAGTAATCTTTGTATTTCATTTGATGATATTCTCCAACTGGTTCTTAACTTCGTACTTTCCAATGAATTTGGAAACACTTTGTGCAGTACTGAGACATGCACTGGAAGTGTGTATTTTATTTTTTATTATGTCAGAATGTATTTTGTTTGGCTTCCTTTCAGTAAATTAATAATTTTTTAAAAATAATATTTTCGTTTCAACTGTTCGATGTACTCGAGCCTCCCTTTGTAGGGTTATCGTGCCGCCTAGAGGGGCACGCCCCACAGTTTGAGAAACGCTGAATCAAAGCATTATCTTCTTCAAAACTCTCTCGAAAACCGTCAAAGGCTAAAAAAAAGGCTTGGGCTATAAATGTGGAGAGTCATACAAATGTACAATGGGTAGAAAAATTTTCATGCTGTGAAAATATTTTAATGTGTTTCGTGAGAAACTGTTTTCCAATACTTTGCTTCACTTTGCTTTGTTACAAAAATTCTTTTTAAGACATTGAATTGAAATTTTCAGAAAATGTTTTATTTAGTTTTGTTTCTATTATGAACTCAAATCAAATCTTTGTGTATGTATTTAGGTATTTTGTAACATCTTCCGTAAAAAAAAAACCATTAGCTTTTTTTAAAAAAAAATATGAGTCTAAAATACACACACACACACACACCACACACACTTCAAAAACGTTTAAAAGTACTACAGATATTTTACTTCACAATGTAAAAAGTAGAGTTTTTTAAGTAATATTTTGTATTGACATCGAGTGTTTTAGAAAAACAATTTTACTTCGTTCCAGTTTTTTTTATCATACAGATTGTGGATATTTTCGTGCACTAGAAATACCTTTCATTTTTGTCAGCTTTTCTAGTATATTACCATAGATTTTGATTCGATAAGTGATATCTAGTGAAAGAAGTATTGAAAAATGCTGGTTTAAATTAAATTTGGGATCCGAAACGTTCAGCTTCAGTTTTTTCTTCTATTTTAATGAAACTATATAAATAAATATATGAATTAGTAAAAATTTCTCTCATATGTTAGAAAAAAATTTTCTTATATATTCTAGAAAAATTTTTTTCTCATATTCTCGAAATAAAGTTTCCGTGGTATTTGCCCTTATGTTTCTTAAAGGTTATTGACACAATACCATATCATTGCATAAGTTCCTTGACGATTATAATTTTTAAAATAATATCTGTTCGTTTAAGTTTGTAATTTGCTCTCCCTTCATTTTGAGCTTCATTTCATTGGAATCCTTATCTATATTTATGATGAATTAATTAGAGATCACTCAAATGATCCTAAAACAAGTTCACATGAATAATGAAATCAAAAATTCTAAAAACAGAACTATACAACAAAATTGATACAAAATGATTTTCTATCAAAATGAACTAACGCTTTTTACCAGTCATTATTTTAGTCATTAGGTTTGTCGTCAAAATAATCCCCTAAACTCAATCTCCACGATAAAACTTATAACGCTCTCGAGTGCGTATTTTTTAAAGAAATGGTAGCATTTTAGGATGGGCATAAAAATTAAGATGATAAATTCGTTTTAAATATTAGACTGTAAGAAGACGTTTCGAATCGGATGTCTGGTAAAGTTTATTTTTTTAACTAAGATTGTATTAGTCAACTTATTGTTTTTGATCGCTCTAGTGACGAGCAGATTAACTTTATCCTTGATTATTAATAAAAGTCAATTTTAAGAAACTACTTTCATCTTTATGCCTCCTCGACACAAAAATTTTCACTGCTTGATTTGCCAAAGCTTGGGTTAGTTTACCAGGAAGTGTAACAAATAAGATTTCGCTCTTTTCATATCAAACGAGGGATTCTTGTGATATCTATATGTCAGCTGTGGAAGAGCTGAAAAAAATAATTTCCTCTTACGGAACCCTCTCCGACATCCTAAAATGGCATCGAATTCAATTACTTTTCTTTTGATTTCCAATCGAATGGGAATATATCCAATGACTTTCCTTGTGCTATCACTGGTTTGTCTTTCTCCAGCCATCCTTTTATTTTCTATCATTCATTTTCTCCATTCTTCTTTTTAAGTGATCCTAAATGATTCAAATATTATGATTCCATTAAGACAAATTTAGTATTCACTTCAAACGTCCGATTGAAGATTATGAATAAATGGGGAAAATCGATACAGATTAATAACGTTTGAAGATTTGTTCAATTGAAGAAATCCTCAATTCGAACACTAATTTTTTTTCAAAGATCTCAAAGATTTTATAACGATTAAAGTATTCATTTGAAGAATTTTGAAAATGAAATGGTATCACGAGTTTCAACCCTTCTGTAAAAACAGCCTTCAAAAATGAGTCGAAACTACTTCGTATGAAAGGTAGATAAAAGTTTTCTGCAAAAACAATACACATGAAGGAATCTTTCAAAAATTTATGGTATGGTTAAAAAAAACTGCAAAATTCAATCTTATTCGAAATCTTCCTCTTTTATAAATGAAATTTCATTGCACCACTGGCTAGTTTCATCCATTTCTATCTCACAGGATTCAATTCTTTTTTTTTTGAAGGATATCATTATCCTTTCGACTTGCTCACTTTCTTTATTCGGAGAAATAAAGAACATTTGCCTGCATAATGCAATGTTTTCAGAAACACTTCATCGCGAGAAGAGTTTTTCTACATGAGATTTGTGTTGCCTCAAACACTCACCGAATTCAATGCTGTGTATGTCTGTAATTGGGATAAACATTGGTACGACTCCCACAATAGAAACAAATTCTTAGAATTTACCAAATGGGTTATTATGACCTAAAAGAAGTGTTATCAGATGTTTCAGTAATTAAAAATATGTTTTCTGTGCAAGGTACTGTACTCATCCTTGCAATAAAAGTTGACTAAAATGTGTTGAATTAACTTTTTTAACAATAATTTTAAAAAAAATAGTTAAGACCACCATTAGTATTTAAAAATAACTCTTTTAAATTTCAATTAGGGCTCTAAGATTTTCTACTGACTCGGTTAGCATATCATTATAAAAATTTCTAAAAAATATGGTAGCTATATTTTGAACGTGATTCTAGAGATATATTAAATTTATAGTTCTCTATTTTCATCATAAAAATTCAAATCAGTCATACATTTCCTTCACGTGGTGTGGTTCTTTCCTATAAAGAATTTTTATATTTATATAAATCTTTTTTTAGATTGACCTTTCATTGGTTAAACAATATTAGAAAGTGTAATTGGCTTAGATATAACGTCTTTTGAAAATCTGCCCCAAAATAATCTCTTATTATTTATCCTTCTTTTTCCTGTGATCAACTTAATACAATTGTTTATAAGCTGAAGCGAAATAAATCAACGAATTCTGTATCAAATGAAATTATTAAACATTCCCTTTTTTTCTCCATAAACTTTTTCCACGTGTTTGGAAACTTACCCAGGTGATTCTCACCCCCAAAGTAAATGAGTTCCTCATTTGGATAACCTTAGATGCATTAGCTTACTTCCAGCTCTTAGAAAATGCTTACAGAAACTGTTTTGTTAACAGAAATTGCGCCGTGGAGACATTCTCTCTAGAGAACAGTTTGGTCAAAAAAATACTGAAGACACACTTTTACGTTAGAATGAGGTGGTTCAGAAAGGTAAAAAGAAACAACTACACTCAATCTTGATTTTTCTTGATGTAAAAGATGCTTTTGGCAATGCAGGGTAGCCTTGAATTCTGTTGTTGCTACTTATGACACCTGATCGACAGTAACATCAGATCAAGGTCCACGAAATTCATTGCTGCAAGGGTCTAGAACTTAATGACTGTCATTAGCTTTAGCTTTGAACGCCATACAGGGCCAATGCAATTTTGCACGGTTCCACCCCAATTTTGAGAGAGAATACCCTGGGGTGATCAGGAGTCTCCTACTTCTCTTCCCCTTCCACCCACCTCACAAGAGGACTTGTTGCTCGATGGCTATTTAACCCTCTGAGTGGTTAGCTTCCTCCTGAAAAGTTATTCCGAAAGCGTTTACTCTTATTTTGACATTCGCTTTAAAAATGCAGCAGACTTCTTTTCTTTCCCCCTTTTAAAACTTGGGAGATCGAACGGGGACAATTTTATGACTCAGTTTGGTCCCTTTGTAAAGTAAGAACCAAGAGATCAATCGTTTACAGCTAGCTGTCAAGTTGCCTTGGGCAATCTTGTTTGAAAGTTGTAGTGCAACTGGGTCGTTTCCCCTATATGTTTAGTCACAGTAAAATTAAAACAGAATGAAGGGTGGAAAAAAGGAAATAAATAGTGTGTTAGAAGTTTAAAAATAATTATATTTTCTTCAAACAAAAGTTATTTTTCTGTCATTTTTTAAAAATTATATATATATATATATATATATATATATATATATATATTGGTATTGCGATTTTAACCAGAAGAAAAAGCATCCTGTATTCATTTTTGAATATGAGAGTAAGAAGACGCGCTCACTTTCCTGTTTTTTAAAAAAGTAATGAGGTAAAAAGTGCAAAGACCCTATCTCTTTTTTTAAACAATAAGACAAATGGTGCATACGGTGATATACATACGATGATTATATTTATGAAATAAAACGGATCTTTCTCTATTCAATTATATTTTTAATTTAAAATAACATAAAAAAGATTTCAATACATTTTAATTTATTTAAATTTAAATTATATAAATGATATTTTTATGTTAACTGAATATATTTCGGGAAATATCTAAATTTTCATTCCTAGTGTTCTCCTTTTTGAACTTCTTGTATTAAATAAAAATTTCTTTTCTAAATCGGCATTTGTGATGGACATAACACACATTCAGTCAATAATTTTTAATTAAAATGGGGGATATACTTCTTCAAATGCGCATGACAGTACTTCTAACCATATTCTACTCAAGTTTAATTTCTTATATTTCTGTTTCTTTTATTACAAGGGAAAATGTCACACATCGATAACTACACTTTCACACAATTCAGTCATTACAAATTCTACTGTGAGAAAAGTTCTCCCTAATTAATTGTGTCTTTCAAAACAGTACACTTAAAACAATTTTATTCAGTGAAGTTAACCGACAGTTCCACAATGTATCCATACCAAATTTTAAAAACAATTTTAACATTTTGAAATGTATCCAGTATTAAATTTTTTGAGTATACACAAATAATTCCTGCTGTATGGAAGACATAGTATGAGATGTGGTGTGTGATTTTGAAAGAATGTTTTCGTACGTGTAGACTATTTTTTAAAATTTAAATATTACTAAAGTTGATCATATAACTGCAAATGAGCCTTATTTTAATGTGTGCTGGTATAAAAATAAAACACTTTACAATATTAAACAACCTATGGGTTTATATTCAATATCAAACTATTCGCAAAATGGTTTACAACTTCTATTCAAATTGTAAAGAAACTGAAATATAAATATATCTTACTGCTGTCAAAAATATTCATAATATGTAAATATCCTATTCCTCCACTTATTTCAGTACATTTTAAAAACTGTAGCTGAATGCAATTTTTGATATTTATAAACGAGGCATAAAAGCTCACACAGTCGTAAAAATGTCTTTATCATTTTAAATATACTACTATAAAACGTATATGGATTGTAAGATCAGTTGTAAAAATCCTAAAAGCTTTTAGAGGAGCAAAAAACATGTAATTTTGGATTGATCAAAATTTTAATATAATACACAATTATACATGTTATTAAGCAAATACATTTGAAAAATCAAACTTCCTTCTGAAATAAACGTAATTGAAGGAAAAATGTTTTATTGCAAATGATTGGAAATACATGTTTATTTAAGGTCGATCTTGCCTAGCCCGTTAATAGAACCCCAGACCTGTGGTGTGGAAGCACGATACACTACCACTCGACCCTATTCGGTGAAAAATAAAACTTAATGTTAGAATCTTATAAAATTCCCTAATGAATGAGGGAGTCCAAACTTTTTTTTCATGTAAACTGTTTAGACGGAAATGGTTAATTACGAACATTTCACAAGTTGCATAAATTAAAATTAACTGTTATAGTTTACATAAATTTTTAAGAGTGTAAAAAGTGTATTTTGGCTGCACGAATTAATTTTAAAAGGATTACGGTTACGAAATGTAGTGCAAATCTATCTATAGTATGGCTGGTTACCTTAGATATTGTCAAACACAACAAAGTATTGGGAGCCAATTCCACAATTCGTTGCTATAAAAATGTATGGAAAATTACAAGACTTAGTTTTTGCATATTTAATTTATATATATTTTTTTTCCTGAGAGATTAAAAAGCTAGAGTGGCATCCATCAAAACCGCGGTTCCCTCTCTGTTTTTCCAGATCGCCCCTGACTAAGCCGGCTCTGCATAGTAAGTGAAAATTCCGTATTTTGTTTGTCAAGATCATTTTATAGCAAACTGCATTTTTCATGTATTTTAGATGGTCGTTTTATATTTTCTACATCAATATTTTAATGTCTGAATTTAAAATTACATAAAATTCTTGACATCCGCATCAATGACCATTATAATTTTTATTAGTATATGAATGTGTCATCAAACGATTACGTGACTATTATAAACATATTATTTTAACTATTTAATTAATATTAAGTATAACACATTACGCACACAAATTTTCTGAACTTTAAAATAAATATTTCGAAATCTACTTCAGATATACTCAAAATTTTTCATTCCTACGCTTTAGCTTCTCAGTTTTGCTTCTATGTGAAACTTTATTGTATATTCGTCGATTTTTTTAGTATATTTTGTGCTCTTAGCATGCAGTTTTCAACTGAATTCTATGAAATCTTCGAAATATATTTAAAAATACCAAAGAAGCTATATAATAAAATTTGAAATTTTTATTATACTCAAAGAGTTGCTAGAACTTATGGAAAATAATTTTTAACGGCGCGATACATTTTTTTTTTCGAAATTTCAAATGGAATTTCTAACATAAATTTTCTAGCTTTATACGGTCGAGATTTCAAAAAATATCCAGATTTTAATTACTTATTCAGTTAACCTTTAAAAAAAGGTAAATGTTGAGGTATTTTGCATAAATAGATATTTTTGAAGAATAATTCGAATGTTTTTGAATAGCTCGAATTTAAAATTGATTTTTATGTTTATTTATGTGCATAAATGTCTACTGTAAATGTTTTCGTATATTTTTGATTACCATTTATTTAAACATTCAAGTTATAAAAAAAATGTGGGAAAATCTTCATTCATGTTGTCTTTGATGTAAACTGCAGTTCAAGCACTTAAAATTCAAATATAATTCCTTGTATTTTAACAATATATAACTAGGCACTGTACGTAAACTTCCCTGAACACTTGGGCTCTGAAATCTAAAAAAAAAACTAATAGATCTTAATCAGTTTTTTTTTCGTTATTATTTTTATTAAAGTGTAAGAAAATGTTTCAAATTTTTTGATGAAGTTTAAATTTATTCATTTTTAGTGGTTGGAAAGTTGAAAAGATTTCAAATTTTAAAGTGTTTGGTGTTTTATTAATTTTTTGGCATCTTATAATGAAATAATCATGTTTCAAAAACTGAAAGCAAGGATTAAGATAAGAAAAATGAAGCAAAATAATTTACTTTAAAAAAGATAATTTGTCTAATTATATAAAATAGCAGATTGCCCTGACACGCCCCAACTTGTTACAGTTTCAAATTAATATGAAACCCAAAGGGAATTGTAACATATTTTACTTATGCGTTGGGACTTTTCAAAACTTTTAAAATACAAGCTTACAAACAAACACTTCCTGGGGTCTAAAGAAATTTTTCCCCGATTTCTTACGATTGCTCCAGGGTCAAAACACTGGTTTCCCTGCGAGCCATAAAACTTCCTATCAGTGTCCTGCTGTGTTGCTTCCACCGTCCCTAATTATCTTTTAAGATGTTAAACCTTTAAAAGGGGGAAAGGATTTCAGAAAAGTACGGCTAATCCGCTTTTGAAAATGTTACTTAAAGGCAAAAACCCCGTGCAGTGCATTTTCGAAGTATCTTTACGGAATTTTCGGAAAAATTTTGACGGAATTTTCCGTGCTAACCGCTTGGAGGGTTAAAGCATCCCAATGCCATGCATTTACAAACATCCATGCCACCTCTGGGATTTGAACCCAGGCTCTATGGCATAGCAGTCAGCGTCACTAACAACTTACCGGATGGACGACTCCTTAAGAAAACGATTAATTCCGATAAATATTTTTTCACTTGCTTCTGACTTTTTAAATGAAAGAATGAGCAAAATGCAAATGTGTTGCACTTCTGCTATCAGTTATTTTGAAAGGGTTGCCTTCAAGGTTTCATTTTTGGACCCATTTGTTTTTTTTTGGACTATCATTAGCACAATGATCTGCTCTTTAATCAGATATCTAAATTATCGAAACTACTTATCTTGATTAAAGCTCCTTGAATAGTTATTCAAGTCTGATAATATGGTCAGCTCCAAGTTTGGCTACTTAATCACTTCTTGACGATTTATTCTGCAAATATGAATCTTATGATGTGCGATCACACGTAACTATCTACTAACTCTTGCAAATCAATTTAACAATCAATGCTTAACCATTACCCGAAGACTGTTGCATGGGTATTAGGCACCCTTGTTCTCCAAATGAAATTTAGCACTTTTTAGGGTTCTGTTGCACACTTATAAAAAGTGCTGTAAATTCTATGGGAAACACTCTTTTACAGTATTCAGAATTGGACTTTGGAACTGAAATGTCATTGAATCGTTTTCATAAATTTCATTTAAAACATGAAGAGATCCCAAGGTTGGAGGCTCAAGAGTAGAAAAACTAAAGTCGTGAAATAATTCGCTCAACTTAAATTTTCAAAAAAAAATGTATTGCTAGTAAGAAAACTGAATGGCTAAAGAAAAATCTGAATCATATTTAAAAAAAAATTAACAACTTGCAATTTTGCTGTACAATCTTGATTTTTCTCTGGAAGAGTCATCAATAATTTTTGCCATATTTACTTATATCTTGCGTCCAATGTAATACGGCCCTGTTGTTCAATTTGTCTTTTTTCCCCAGAGTGCTTCTTAAATAATTTTAACACTCTTTAAGGCTACGTAGTAGCCTTTTTCAAAAAAAAATAATTTGGGACACAGTAAGAGTAAAAATAATTTATATTTGATATTCATATTATCTTATTAAGTAGATTTTGAAAGCAAAAAGCCAGTTTGACTAGCCATTTTTTTACATATATTTAAGAGATTAAGAATTTTTTAAGTTTTTCAAACTTTTATAAAATGCTCAATTTTTAAAGCTTTTTCAGTCATTTCAAGTTATTTATGTTTCTTAGATTATTGCAGATAAAAATTAGTATGGATTTGAAAATATGCTCCCTTGTTGATTTTTAATAATTAAATTTCTAACTAAACCTGGTAAAAACGCAAAAATTTTTAAACATTAACTTAAGCATATTTTAAAAAAATATCTAGAGATGCCATACCTATAAATGCATACTAACCTTTACAGAAAATACGTTTGAAAGTATCTACAAATAATTTTAACACTCTATCTTGAATGGGAAAAAAAAGCTTTAGGGATTAGAAAACATCTACATCTTCAAAATTACAAGTCCGAGAAAAACGCATTTAAAGTTTGTAAAGGCATAAAACAAAAACGAATAATACGTGTAAAGCTCTAATTTTTAATATGTTATTTTTCAACTCAGTTCCATATCAGAACAGTACTTCAAATAAGAGTATGACTGAAAACTTTATTTTAGATCAAAATATATTTTTGCATAATATTGATAGTGCTTGTTACGACGACAGGGGGCTGTTCAGCTTAATTTTAGTAAAATATTTTTACGAAGTTTTGAAACACAAATAATTTACGTACGACATAATAATGATACCAACTTAAGCTAAAAATCATGAGGTTTGTACATAAAATTTAATTTTTTTAGTTTTAAATTGTGGAAGCCTAGCAAGTTTTAAATTCGCTCAACCAGAACTCAAATACCATAATACAATGTTATTATATGTTTACTATAATGTAGTTTGGCTCATCATGAAAATATATTCAATTTTATCTGCAATACTTGTAGTCAGAATGCTTGTATTCACGGAAGTCTTATTGAAGTATCAGTGAAGGGCTTTGTTTTAGATGTATCTCATTTTCAGTACTATTCTATCCATTCCAAGTATTGTTTCTTATTTCAACTTGAGAAAATTTTAGCTGTGACATTTTCTCAACAGGCAACAATTATTGAAAAATCTTCTAAGTTACATAAACTATTTTTTAAAACAAAAATTGGCCTTGAAATTAAGCTCAATTAAATAATAACGAGAACTAAAAAAACTGAAAATATAATCAAGCAGAAATGATTTTAGTAATGAAAACCTTCTTTACTTTCTTTAAAAATTCATAATTAACTGCTTTATTTTCACCGAAAATAATTTCTTTTGCAGCCTACGAGCCTGTCTAGCTTACTCTTTAAACGAAAGCCCTGATAAATCAGTTGATACTTGTTCCCTTTTTCCAAATTCATTTCTGAAATATTGATATAATTTTCCAGGGATTTTAGTAGACTAGATCCTTTTAATAATTCCCACTTAACTTATTACAATGATTTGATAGAAGTATTTATTCTCTCGAGTATGGTATTTTAAGTCATGGTAATTAGGGAAGTTTCATATTTGTCCATCTGTTTCAGAGGGAACTTTCCTCATTCGTATCAGAGACTTCAGCGATTATTAACCATTCCAGATGATCCTGAACCAGAAGAGGGAGACTATATTGACTCTTCACCTGAAAAAGAACGCATGTGAATTTTGAACGGATATCAACACTAGTGATATACGGAAGAAAGATGCTGCACGAATCAAGTCCGTGGAAATCAGTGGCGTAACGTACACCCCCGCATCGCGGGTGGAGGCAGAGTTCTAAGTGTCCCAAAGCCTGACTGACGCCAAGTGCTTATCCTTTGTAAGACTTAGCTTGGGGCCCAAAACCTGACTTTTCAGGGGCCCCTAATACTCTCGGTTACGCCACTGGTGGCAATCATTGGGTTGGCAATATCGGTTCAAGCTCTTTTTATTGCACATTGAATTTACAACATCAAGATTGGAGCCCCTACTGCCGCCACTAGATCCACTTCTACAACAGATAACATATCCTCTAAGGTAAAACGTCGCACATATTTGATTTCTTCGAACAAATTTAATCCATCAATGACATTTTCATTTAGTATCGATTAATTTTTGTTCAAATTCTTTATAGTGTTTTAAAATTTCATTGTCACTCCAGTTTTTTAAATTAAATATATAGTACCTTGAAGTAATTGTAATGTGTTCTTTTAATTGATTGAAACGTTCAGCAACTTAAGTAATAGCTGTGCTTAATATTATACTGTAAAATTCAACCTTAAATTTTTGGATTGTTGATTGATTTGTCGGTTTGTTCATCTTGAAATAATTTCTTTTTAAACTTGTTTCTCTCTCTCTCGACTTTGCAAAAAATCAGTATTCATCCCCAAATCATCAACAACGATACTTGCATTGGAAAATGCTTGTTCATAAGCTTAATCAAACTTGCGATTATTTAGTTTTGATATAAGATTTTGTAAATTGTCAGTCATTAATTGTAAATCCCTTTTAGAATTTTGCATTATTTCACTTAACACATTTACTAAATTTAAAACATCGTGTCAGATGTTAATGGAACAAATGAATTTAAACGAAGAAACTTTCTGAATCTAATTTTTGTTCTTGATTCCATGTCATTTTAGGTCTGTCCTTTCATTCAGCCCTTTTAATTTCATCTACAGATTAAAAACGCAACTGGAGATGAGATCAGGGGAATAAGTAGGAACAGTTGTTTTCGTTTTCTCAAGGAAGTCAGTGACGAGGAGGGATTGACTTAGCGTTGTCATGCTAAATAGCCATGACTCATCAGCCCACTATTTTGTTCTACTATACTACATTCACTACTATTCTACTATACTATTTTATCACACTTTTGTTCTGTATTTCTGTCTACATAGAGTTACTTGTTCACAGTGCGTCCTTCAGGGAAAAATTTCAGATGCACAAAGCGCTGGGTATCGAAAAACACTTATAACATGACTTCCCCTTCAGAGCGAGCTTGGTGGAATGTCTGCTCGCTTGGAGATTGGGATGAAATCCTCGTTGCCGATACTCTCTTGGATTAAGGGTATCATAAAAATCACCATTTATTTTTTCAGTAACAATTCTCCCAAGTTGGGAATGATCTTTGTCAACTGGCGAGATTAAGTCTTCTGCCCTTTCCATTCGATTGCCCTTTAGTCTTGGTTTAACTGCGGGGAACGAGGAGATGATGCTTGCTAAGATTCTTAGTCAGTAACCGTTGTCATGTGGCCGAATATATCCCACATGATTCTACTGTTTGTGCTATTGTTTGTTCTTATATACCACTACAGAAACCTTTTTCTATGTTTTAGGCGGTTCTACGGGGGTCCAGAGCATTGGTCGTTTTTCCCTTCTTTCTTCGAAACGTCTATGCCACTCAAATATTCACGATAATGTATCACAGTCTTAACATGATTCAACATTTAGTAAGTCTCTGTAGCACTCTTTACCCAGCGAACACAAAACTTGATATTCATTATCTGCCAAACAAACGTAATGCCTTCCAATCATCGACTACAAAATGCATCCACCTACAAAATACAATATCCCGGTGAGTCACCAACCACGTGATTAGTGACAATTTTTTTAGAAAAAGGGAAGAACGCAGTAACACACAAACGTTATCGTAATCACTCTAGTAATTAACTATTAGTGTTTAAAAATACAAATATGAATGTAATGGGTAAGACTATTCCTAAGCACTCAGTCGATCGTAGCAACGAATAGCCAGTCATTTTTTCAACAGTCAAAACTTTACTGAGTCCATTTCAGCGTGCGGTTCTTATTCATAGGCTGCACGGATGTTTCTCGAAAGGTCCTCTTACGTCATAGATCGTGCATTAAAAATATTTCCCTAGTAATTATCAGAACCATCCATATCATAGCCATTTTACCAAAAAAGGTCATGAACCCAATAGTGGTCACCAAAAATGATGCCAACTTGGCTGTATCGCTAGTATTTCGCGAAGTTTCCAATGAATCGCTGTTCTAATGTAAGGCACGGTGTTACTTGCAAATATTAGAATTTTAGCATAAAGTAAATGCAACAGAAATTAATATTAACTAATTAAATATTCCATCATAATAATTTTTATAGATATAATTTTTGTACTCTATTTTAAGCATTAATCCCATAATATATTTAAATCTGTAACATCAATATCTTCCTTTAGAATCAGCTGTAGTCTGGTAAAACAAACCTCTTTTTTATATAGGTTTTTAGAAAACACTATTTTTTGACAGATTTGTGGCCGCGAATCTGTCTGATTTTAAAGAGATTTGGCCCCCTGTCATGTAAAGCTCCCCCCTATCTAAAGTAAACAAAATTTGTCAGGAAATTTCAAACACAATAAATCTTTAGCTGAAATTGTACAAAATACTCGCATTTACAATTCTCTAGGAACAAAATAACACTGTTACCATGCAAGAATAAACTTTAAGTATCTAAATATTTGTAAAGAGCATTTAAAACTAAATTTTTAATACGGCTGTAAATATTACAACTCAAAAAATATGACAGTTTACATCTCTTTTGAAATACTGAGCTTTGCCATAGGAAAACACAGATCATCTGCAGGAATTTGGCATCAAAGGTCAGTTGGACCTTCTCTCGCGGAACTTTTCGATTCTAACTTTCCGCAATGGCCAGTCTGACCCTTCCACTAATTCGCTTGATTCGATTTTCCACAATTTTGGTCCCCTGGACCTAAGCTCAAATCTAGATAATTCAACAACGAATCCGTTTTCCAATTTTCCACATTCTTTGTTCCCCTAGAACTTTGAATCCAGATGACACCACAACGAATCCGTTGATTCCAATCCCTGCTTTTTTTCCTTTCTTTTCTCCTTCAAAAGCTGTTTTCTTTTCAACAGTGGATCGGAGTGCAACCCCTCTCAGAAAACTCCTTCCGTAAACACCTCCTCCGCTTTATAATATCAATACCGCCCATATGTAGCTGTGACGTTAGGGAAAATTAATGGTAGCGTAAAAAATTAAATAATTGATTTATTTACGCCCCAGCCATTCAATCTATTTACAATTGAATTACAATACTAGAAATTTTTTCAATTCAGAATATGTCCTTTGTGAGGGAGGAGGCAAATACAACCAATATTTTTGGTGTTTCAAAATTGACTCCCTTTTCCTCTGTTGAGGTGAGGTGGTTGCCTGTCTTATACCTCGAATTTTATTCGGGGTTCGGACGGGGGTGGAGTGATGTTCTTCTCATGGGCGCCGGCTGTTGAGACGATGTCCAGTGAGAAGATCCAGCAATATTTAGAGGTGCATGTGTGGAAGTGAACTGTGATATCAAGTAAACAGGAAAGTTGATTTTGCAGCTGTGCACACACGTTACAACAACATAAATTGTCAAATACTTATACAAACAGTAACCAAAAATAAATATATGTATGTGACTTATAATTGTATACACTGACTCGACCGACTGCCGCATTTTGACTAAATGAGTTATGATGGTAAGCCTAGGCCAACACATAGATGACGATCATCAAATGTAGCCAGTTTATATATCGTCCAAAATTCTCAGTTTTTCGGAGAATGCAACCAGACAATACCATTTGATCATTGAAATTGTTCGAAATTATCTTATAAAAGCTGAATTGAGAACTAGCCCTTGCCCAGCTGGCCACTGCTTTATGACTTCTCTGTATGCGTCGAAATCGAAAACTGCGTTTTGCGCAGCTGTCCAGTCAGCATGGTTTATAGTAAAAAAAAAACTACCCTCTCCCTCTAGTTGATGAACGGTTTTCATCAAGAGCAGAAAAGGAATATATATATATATATATATATATATATATATACATTAAGTGCTATACATTGTAGAATCAGAACTATCTTTTCATGCACATTGATTACATAAACAAATAAAAAAAATCAACTAATATAAGATTAGTTAGAGGTTTAAAAAATACATCAACATTTTTATATGTACAGTGTGTCCCAGAACATAACGATACGTGGGCACGAGGTAATAGTTGGAGTCATGTATGTTCCGGAAAATTTTTTTTAAAAAATCCTTGGAACTTGGATAAGTGAGCATGAGAATATTTTTGAAAACGTGGAAAATTGACACCCTCCATTACATCATTATCCAATGTGATCCAAATTGCACAGTTTTACGATGATTTTTTGAATAACGTCATCTTACACAGCCGTACTATTAATTGCAGTTACAAATCAGACAAAATATATTTGCTGGCTTAGATAAAATTAACCCTATTTGTATAAGTCGGAATTTGAGAATAAGATGCCAACTATAACTTTGACTCTCTACAAAAAGAAAAATATTACCCACAACCACAGGAAAGTTTCTCAAAGGTTAATTAAGATTCCAAAATGGTACAACACTTTTTTTTTCTATACATAACAATCTGTGGATTTTTTTTTGCAGTACATCTTTCTTTTAAAACATTTCTCTTGGTATACCTTCCATCACACCATTAGGTAGTGTGACTGAAAATACCACAATTCCACAATAATTGTTTCACTAACGTGATCTTTCAAAGAAGTACCAATAATCTCAGTAACAAATGGAGCAAAAACTTGCTGGTTTAGTTAAAATTAAGATATACAAACACTTCAGAGACTTTTTAACAGATTACCACATTTAAACATTATAAATGCATTTTTAGAAATCATTACCAATACATACCAATATTTAACTAATAATTTTTAAAATAAGTTACGTAAATTTCATTAAAATCACAATTATAAGTGAAATTTTAGCAATATTGTTGACAAATTTCAAATCAATAAGAGCAAAAGGTAATATAATTGTATTAGTAAAAGGAGTGCTAAAACAAATTAGATGAATTTATCTAGAAAATTTACTAAAATTTTAATGATTTATTAAAATGTGAAAATTTTTGAGCTGATTGAGCTCTATACAATAAAAGAAATGTGACATCCTTTATGAGACCATTATTTAAACAACCAGCCCTAACTCAAAAAATATTCATAAAATAAGAAATATTTTAGTACATTCTCTAGAGAATAATATAAATACCTGGTTCAAAAAGAGTTTTTTAGAAATACATTTGTAACATTTTGACTTATCAGACTCGCCGTGATAGATTTTGAGCAATTTAAATGCCCACTTCTGGTAGATCAAAGACCCACCTCCGGTTTTTCTAACTTTGAAAAATTGATTATAACTTGGCCTCTAGGTAGCTTAAAAACAAAAAAAAGTATTTTTGTAACTCCAAAAATTATCTCTATTCAATAACATAAAACAAAAATATCTGTCTTGACCGAATTTGGTCGTTTTCAACGTGTTCGGTTACAATGTAGTTTGAGTCGGTTTGAGAAAAGGATGTGACCTAAATTTAATGCTTCATAAAAAGAAGAATTAATGCATACTACTCTATACAAGTTATTTCAAAAGATGAAAATGGTACAATACTTGTAATAATCATAACAATCATTGCCCCCTTTTTTAAAAATTTTTTTTTTACGAAATGACTTTATTTTACAAAACTGAATCTTAAGGTATCCGACTACGTTCGGAACCGTGATTTTAAAAAATTGCATAAATGATTAATTTTCATGATATTTAGCGTCACGCAGATTAGAATACATGCATAAAATTGTTGTAAAGACATTTTGACAAAAAATTTATTTAAATACAATATTTTGGCAAAAAATGACTTCGAATAATCTTTTTTCCAAATGTTCTCCTTTTGTGAAAAAGGGCTCTCTTATAATAATATTGTGCCTGTATATAGCTCACACCTCTCTACAGAGGCTCAACTAGAATTTTTGAAATATTCACATTATTTTCAGAGGTACCACCAATTGAAATAATTATTGGCGTTTTTTTCTTAAAATTGCTCCCCTTTGTTGTCGTAAAATATGAATAAACCCACTTCTAAGTTATACATTTCAAAAATTCTTGTTGAGCCTCTGAACAGAGGTCTGAGCTATATACATGCAAAATATTATTCTAATAGAAGCATTTTCACAAAAGGAGAACATTTGGAAAAAAAGATTATTCTAAATTAATTTTTTGCTAAAATATTCTATTCAAATAAATGTTTTTTGTCAAAATGTCCTTAAAAAACAATTTTATGCATTTATTCTAACCTAAGCGACACTAAATATCATGAAAATTATCCATTTATGTGCTTTTGAAAGTCACGGTTCCGAACGTAGTCGGATACCTTACGTGTTTGACCGCAATTGTGGTACCCCATAATACGCTGATGGAAAAATTTCTTAACACCATGAAAATGTGTGGTAGATAAACGAAATTGGGTTAGCGTGTTTCTATATCTCAAAGATGACATCGATTCAAACTTCTCTGATCAAGTGTCACTAGTAGCACCCCTCAGAAATTGCAAATCAGGGTTGAAACTGTAAAGTTTGGGAACCTTATTTGTCTGTGAAATTTGATGTATTGAGTTGATGTTAGCCAATAATGCCTTTAAAAGGACAAATAAGTCCTTATCAACAGCTCGCCGAGTGTAAATGAGGTAGTGTAATAGGCTACAAGAAGGTGGATTTTTCTTCCGCGATATTGCAGAATGACTTGGCCGTAATGTTTCAACTGTGCAGGATTGATGGGAGCAGTGATCAAGGAATCGTATTGCCTCAAGAAGACCGGGTTTCGAGCGGAAGCGTGGCACTAAGGAGAAGGAAGACCACCGTGTTCGGTGTATGGCTGTGGCACATTGTACTGCGTCTACGGCAGAAATTCGAGCTGCAGTTGGTACCACAGTGACACAACAAACTGTTAGAAGTCAGTTACTTCAAAGACAGCTTCGAGCCAGGCACCCTGTAGCCTGTATTCCACTGACTTCAAGTCATTGCCATTTGCGACGCAAGTGGTGTCAAGCCAGAGTTCATTGGAGGATGGAGTGGAATTCTGTTGTGTTTTCTGATGGAAGCAGGTTCTGTCTTGGTGCCAGGGATATCCGTGTGTTGGTAGGAAGGAGGCCAAGGGAACGGCTGCCATCAAACTGTCCGAGGCCTAGACACATTGACCCTACACCTGGAGTCATGGTCTAGGAGCAATTTCTTATATATATATATATGAAAACAGGAGCACTCTCATGGTTATCCTAAACACAATGACTGCAAATTTGTGCGTCAGTCGGGTAATCCAACCTATAGTACAGCTATTCATTAGCAGCATTCAAGGAAGGGTTTTCCAACAAGATAACACTCACCTTCACTCAATGTTGTCACGCAACGAACTCTATAGAATGTTAAAGTGTTACCTTGATCCTCGAGATCAACACATATCTGTGACAATTCTAGTATAATCCGCAGCCAGCAATGACTGTCCCAGTGTAGTCACAACATGAATAACATGCATAGAACTACACACCACGATGTGAGGATCAGTACCGGATTGAAACAATAGCTTACCGGCTTGCATTCGAAATTCTGGAGTTTAAACAGACTATTAATTAAACAGCATTTCACATTTGAATTGAAATATCTTGAGCTTAAATTAACCAGTGATCTTGAAAATTTAATCAATTAATCATGCTATTTATACAATTGCATTGTATAAATTTCATTAGTGTACAATAATTTTTCTTGATGTTGTGTTCTATATTAAGTCTGTACTCTATTAAGTGTGTAATAATTGGCTGTTGTTCGTACGTCCGGTGGTAGACTTTAAAAGTACGACGATGACATCCTTTTGGAGATGAAGTGGTAAACTTAACCACTGTTAAAAGAACCACGGGGATACTGAAATTTATTGCTCATCGTGTATTCAAGTTACGTGCACAAAGTCTTGTACTTTGTAACTACACTCCGAGGCTTCAGTTTTGCAGAAAAGTGTACTGGAGAAATGGTACAGATCTGGAATTCTTGAAGAAAATATTGATGACTGACGAATCCACAATTGAAAGTGACCCATATATAAAATTAAATAACTTACATGGATGGTCTATGAAAAACTCACATTTAATGCGTGAAGACGAGTACAAATTTTAATTTAAAATTGACATGCGGACGAGAATATTAAACGGAAAAACAATTGGACTGTTTGAGTTACCCAAAAGTTTAAATGGAACCAAATACTTTAATTTTTTTTCCGAAACACTTTGGAAAATTTGCCACTCAACATCTACAGAAATTCCAACAAGGAGCGTCCTGTTAGGAAGTATTTGGACATGAATTATCCCGAAAGATGTATTAGACGTCAAGGTCGAATTTCATGACCAGCTCATTCATTAGAAATTGAAGCTCCTTTTATATCTTTTTCTGGGGCTGCATAAAAGAAAATGTTTATTTTAAGCCAATCGAAAATAGGATGAATCTGCAGCAAAGGATTGTTGTAATGGAGGGATGTGAAAGACACTTCTTTCATTTAATTGTTACAAAGTTGTTTTTTTTACTTTTTATTTTTAAATTTATTTCTTGATTTCAGTTACACACTTAATACATACTTAAGTTTTTTTTTAATTTTAAATAAAGCTCTTTTGTAAAAACAAAAAAGAATGGCATGGCTGTTATTTTTAAAAATGTAGGAAATACTGTAACATTTTGGAATTGTCTTTTAATGGGTTATAATTTGACATAACTTACTTAGTGCAGTATATAATATGTTTTTCTTTTTATGAAGCGTTAAGGTTAGGTGACATTATTCTGTCAATTCGGCTCAAACTACTTTAAGTTTAACAAAACCAGCAGAGATTTTTGCTCCATTTGTGACTGTGATTAATAGCACAGTTATGAAAGACCATGTTAGTGAATAAATCACAGTGAAATTGTGGAATTAACGGTCACAGTATCTAATGATGATATCAACAGAAGTGCTTTTAAAATGTCAAGATTTTCTGGAAATAAAAAAAAAATTCTCTATGATTGTTATGCATATAAAAGAACAAGTGTAGTACCATTTTGAAATTGTAACTAAATGGGCAAACATTTTTGAGAAATTTTCCTGCGGTTTTGTGTAATATTTTTCATTTTTCTGTGAAATCAAAGTTAGGTGACTTACTTTTCTCAAACCTCAACACATAAAACCTATGTTAATGTACACTAAACTAGCAAATATTTTTGCTTGACTTGTGACTTGGATTAATAGTACGGCTATGTAAGATGACGTTAGTGAAGAAAATCATCGTAAAATTGTGAAATTTCGGATCAATCATAGTAGCTAAAAATGGGATGCATTTTCCACATTTTCAAAAATGTGCTCGTCCTCAGTTCAACAAGAGCTAGGAAATTTTACCCTTTCACGTCGTGTCCACTGATCTTTAAATTTTGGGACACCCTATATAATATCAATGGAGTAACCAAAGTTTGGCAATAATTATAGTAAATGTATCAACTGTTTTGGTAATAATGAATAAATGAAACATTCGCACACCTATAAAGGATGCATGTTAAAAATGTGTGTTCAGTCTTTTAACTCTTACTTCTCACTTTATTATCGCATCTCTATATACTTCCAATATTTTGGTAATTTCCCATAAGTTACTTGGAATTTTATTTTCGCTCATCAACACTATATATATATATATATTCCGTTTAAATCTCTTTGCTATGTTTAATAGTTTTGAAACCTCTTACCACAACCGTAAGTAGAAATAAATACTGACGTTTCTTCCTTCTTTAGAAATTATTTAAAAGAACCGCAAATATATCTTTAGCACGTTTTCTTTCTATATGGCATTAAATCTTTCTTTGCTATGGACAGAGCTGGAAAAGTATGATGGAGTTCAAAGGAAGGCTTCATTCGGATTATTCTAAACTAGCTTATTCTAACTCAGCGATGTTTTTGTCAATATCTTTCGTAAACAAATCTTTGTTGGCCTTACAGTAAGCTCTCCAAATTATCCCCACTAAGGGCTTTCTCAGCAATGCTTTTCTATTTTTCCCCTTTATTACTCTGATATTCTTGGATCCTTTGATCACTAATACTTAACTACAGTTCTTTAAGTTCGAGGTGGACCCTTTAAAATGTTTGTATTATCAGAATATATAATCGATCTTTTTGGCCAAAAAGGGGTGCATTTTGGTTCTTGTCAAGTCAAGATGTATGGCACAGCACATGGATAGATAAGAATAAATAATACTTTTGGTCTTTCTTTTTCTTGGAAGTGTACAAAGGACAGGTGAAATCAATTCCAGTTTTTTTTCAAAGGGACTGCTTTCCTAAATTCTGTCTTTGGGAGAAGACAATTTTTCATGACTACGCCTTTATTTTTCTTACTAATAAAACATTTGCTTAGAGAGCTCACCTAATTGGCTAGCGTCCTTTAACTATCTAATATAACGTTCTCCAGTTCAAATTATTCTATTTGTCACGATGGACTACGTAGCATTTAGAGTTCTGTAAAGCTTGTATTTCCTGGAATAACCGAGAATGCTTCTGTTACATTTCTAAAAGTTTTACAGCCAGCCTCCTAAACATAAAGAACCATTTAAATTTTGAATTGGATTAAAGCTATGTAGGCAATGATGAAATATGCAATTATGAATGAAAGGAATTATGAATCTTTTAAGGAATTTATTTTTCCTTTAAAGTATTCTAACTATATAAATATATATTTATCTTGAGCCCAATATATTTCTAATACAACTAATTTTCTGTTGAAAGAACACCACAAATCTCTGTGTGACATTTCTAAAATGATTTATAATTCATTTAATTCAAGAACTAATTCAAAAGATCTCGGTAAGTCCTCTATATTTATCTGTTTTAAGTGTTGTTTTATCAGAAGCCTTCGATTGAGTGACCATCCACATAAATTTATTTTTTCATCTTTTACTTGTTTTGTTTTTTCAGTTTCAACCTTTTCAATCATTATTTTCTTTCTTCAGTTTTGTTGTGATTATAATAGCTGTTCTAGTCCTCTCCACTGCGTATTTAAAAAGAGATTATATTCCATCATTTTTCATTCAGAGCAGAAACTTCAATGTTCAGGATCAGTCTTTTCATGTTTTTCTGACATTCTTTCTGTTAGCTTTTTCCAATTTCTAGAAGACCCTTTTATCCCACAGCTGACAATTTGAAATCAAAAGACATCAATTTTTCTGAGGAATTTAGTTCTTTCAGACGCAATTTAGGAACTCGAAACGAGGCGAATTGATGTCTTTCAAGTGCAACTCTTGATTTGGAAACAAACAAATGAGGACAGCTACTTTTTTCTACGTCACAATTCCTTAATAAGCTAGAGCTCTATACACTATTTGATTTGCATTAGAAAACATATGAATTTGTACTCAACTCCAATTTGTATTGGTAAAACAGAGTCGAGGTAATTGTAATTTTTTAAGTTTATTAACTTCTAGCCAACGTTATTCGAATTTTGATTTCAAGTTGGGAGGTTGAGTTTCCTCTCAAGGAAAACCTATTGCCCGTAACTCCTGCAAAAAACATTATAAATTGGTATAATAAGTTGAGCTATACATCCAAGTGGAGAGATAGATATCATACAATTGGGCAGACATTCTTAAGACATTTCAATCTGCTGAGCCTCAGCATTCTAAGAAATCCGTACCTGTTAGAGATTGAAAATATCTTCCTTAATGTTCCGTGTAATTTCAATTACCATAACTGTTCTGGGGTTTTACAATCATAATTTCAATTAACAGTATCTATTTCATTTTTGAATTAGAATTAGAATTCCATTTTCTTAATTGTGTATCAGCTTTTTTCATTACTTCTACTTTTTGCGGATTTCAATAAGAATACTTGTTCAAATGAATCTGAGCCATCTACAAATCAAGTCTGTAAGCATTTCATTAATTTTTTGCCTTCCAATTTTAAATTGTGTAAGACTATACCTAATAGTTTCCGCAAGAAGAAATGAACTGCATTTAATACCAAATTCGATAACATCACATAACTGTAGCAAACGGCTTGAGATTGTTGGTCTTTTATGGGCTCGAGTAATGATCAGCCACAACCAGTTCCCCAAACTCAGATTTATTTTTCCACTGACTTAAACCAAACAACTAAAGGTAGGTAATGCACTACATAACTAATTATAACAGCAATCATACGGCTTAAGGATAATTAACACATGGGTATAATCTGCACCACTTACTTTTGAAGCTCTCTACGCTATACTTGAGGGCAAATCACTTACTTGTACGACCTACGGTCGTAATTCTTAAGCTCGATATTATATCTTATTGTACAATTATCAATAACTGACCCTCCAGCGACTATCCATCGACTAACTAAATATCAACTAACTAAATGAATTTGAATAATGCAAGTCTTCTCTTCTTCGGGGAAAGTTAAAAAGAATAAATTTACCCCAAGAGGATTAGTTCAAGTTTCGCAGATCGACCCGTTACATAACAACTTATACTTGCTCAAAAATTAGGATCTAAGCCTACGAAATAAAACCGTTTGTAACAGGAGACCTCAGAGAGACAACGAAAAAAGAGCCAGAACAAATACACCAGACACTCAAATGACACTCTAAATAGACTACACACCAAAATTAAATGAATAGCAAATGAGCACAGATAAAAAACTTGGGATGATACCCCCTGAATACAGAAGACAATTAGGAAAGAATTCGTCAACGACTTATGTGATTGTGTTATCAGAGTAAGTGACATAGATAGATTTCATAATTGAAATTGATTCACAAGCAAATCATCAATGTTTTCAGATTGATCTTGGTCACTCAGTGCGATACCATTAAGGGATGACGTTTTGGAGGCCTTTTTTCCTGAACAGTTTGAGCATATTCCATAACGCTAGTAACAAAAGGTTTGTTGACTAAGCGGGTAATGCTCCCGATCCTTCCCCATTTCAATTTTACCCGATCTTCCCTTTCTCTCACAGATGCTCACGGCCGCGGTAGCCGAGTGGTATAGGTATCGGACTGTGGCTTGCTTTGTCACGGTTTCGAGCCCAGTGCCACTAAAGACCCGCCGTGTAGGGCAGCGATGCACGTTAAATCTGTCGAAAGCTGAAACGTCCTCCCGTTTGTGTGGTGTGGTAGTTAGGAGAGGGGGGTGCCAGCTCAGGTGTCGTCCACGTCACTTGACTATGGTTCAAAATTACGTGGTCCGTCGCCAAAAGCCCTCGTGTAGCTGAACAGTGCGACGTTAATATTCAATCAAATCAAATCTCACAGATGCTCTCTCTTTTTCATATGAAAAAGATTAATATTAAAAATGGCATCACAAATAAAATACTGAAAAATCTACCACAATTATTAAAATTACAAGCATTATTAATAGCATTAAAAATATTAACGACTTTCCGAGTTTTTAGAATACAGCATCATTGCTCTTATTTTAAAACCTTGTAAGGACCCTAACTTTGAAGAAAATTACAGTCTAATTTCTCTGCTACCAGTTCTCGGTATAAACAGGGGGAAATATCATTCTTATTAAATTAAATAATCATCACAAACAAAACCAAATTTTAATTCCTGCGCAGTACGACTTTCGGCCACAATAAAATGTAAACCGGTGCATTAAAAGAGGCCCGCCGTGCAGGGCAGCGATGCACGTTCAATCTGTCGAGAGCACAAACGTCCTCCCGTTGATGTGCTGTGATAGTTCGGAGAGGGGGTTGATAGCTCAGGTGTTGTCATCGTCACTTCACCGTGGTTCAAAATTACGAGATCGGTTGCCAAAAACCCTCCTGTTGCTGAACGCAGTGCGACATTAATATTCACTCACTCAGTCACAGTATTTAGTTTTTAGTAATTTTATTAACTCAATATGAGTGTGCAAATTTTCTGTGAAGTTATCTTCTTATGGCACGGTAGGTAAAAATATTCGTTACGCATTACGTGATGAACGTAAGGTAGGGATGTATGAAATTCCAACTTTCAACACGTTTTTTTAAAAAAGTCATCTAATTCTTGCTATCAAACTCAGACAAAAAATAATTACAGAATAGGAAAGATAATTTACTTCGCCACGATACGGTACAATTCATTTTACAAAATAAGGATATTTTCTATTTTTGACGATTTTTTCTAAAATGAGTCAAAATCGATACGTTTTTATGAAAATGATTTCTAAATCATTTCGATTGCATTTTCTTTCGCGTTAATGAAGTAATATTCTATACTAAAAGAGTTCATGTTTTGTCATTCAAAAAAATAAAATGTCAAAAACTTTTTTTTTACGATTTTTCAAAAAATAATCAAAATTTTACTGAAATACTTAATAATTTCTTTATTTATAAAAATAATCTCACGAAACCTTTTTCCGTGTGTAAAACAATATTATCCGTAATCTGTACAAAGATTGAAAAATTGCTTAAAAATTACGGTTTAATAAAAAATGGTGTTTTTCGTTTTTTTCCCTTTTTGCGAGAAATATTTAAGCATTATTTTTGTTACATTTTTTGTTTAAAAAGTGCCTTTGTTTTCAATCTATATATGAAGTTTGAAGGCATTAACTTTAAAATGAAACCCGAAATAAAAATTAAAACTTTAACAAATAACGCAAAGCAAAATTGAATATATATATGTATATCTTCCTTTTATTTTAAAATTCTTTTATCTCTCTTTTTCCGAAGATTTCGTGAAGAGGTCGATTACAGCGTCGTTCTATTTTTCGGTTAGAGTGCTTGCGTTTGTATCGGGGTTCGAAACAACATCATCACTTAATTTTTATGATTTTTTAAAAAGTTCTCTAAGTTTTATTCGCGCATTTAATAACTTCATCAGCAATTTTTTTAATTGGAAAGAAAATTTATTTCGTCACGATACAGTCTTTTTCTTTTTCTTTTTTACAAACCAAAGATACTTTACATATTTTAAGATTTTTCCTAAAATGAATCAATATCGTTGCGTTTATATGAAAATGATTTTTTAAAATAAATCATACTTTGATCTTTTAGAGGTAGTGATTTAAAAATTAAAATGCCGAAAACTCTTTTTTACGAATTTTTTTAAATATATTCAAATTTTAAATCACTAACAACTACTTATCCAATTCAAAGTTTTTACGACTTCTTCATTTATAAAAATAGTTGTATGAAATTTTTTCCCGTTTATCGAACATTTCAAAAAATGCTCACAATTTCAATTCAACATTTAATATAGTTGTGAAATTTTGGAATTATAAAAATTTCTACTTTTTTCCACATACAACTATTTTTAAAAAGGTGCATTTTTGTTTCCGGCGTCTAAAAAGTTGCTAAGTGAGTGCGTGAATATTAAAGTCCCTCTGTTCACTTACTCGAGAGATATGATAGAGAGAAGGAAATGGGAATTTTCATGACAATATGTTACGCATTTAAAAATGTTCCTGCAACGCCAGGGGGAAATAAACCTGTCTGACAGAAAAGAAGCGAAAAAATTTTGAAACAGAGAATTTTAAGTTATACACTCGGTAAAAGCCCGATCAACGACGGTCTAAACGGAGGAGAGGGGGAAGTCATTTTGAAAAAGAGTGTTAGAAATGCTGATTTTGTCAAAGAAAGTGAAAATTTATAAGAGTAGAGAAAGCCCGTGCACACAACACCGGACCATGCAGCTAGTCATCTAATAATAATAATACTTTTCTATAAATGTGCACAATATTTCTTTTTTCAGTATTATGTATTGAAAATGAAGATTTTATTTATACTTATGCCTTATCCATCTTAATTACTTTTTTAAATACAATTTGAAATAATAATGATAATAATAAATTTGTTAATAAAAAATTAGTTTAAAATAAAACTTAATTATACAGTTCAATTCATATAAGCCAAAGAAGTTAACTTCTACCACGTGTTCACATTGATACATATATATGCACACATTTTTTTTAGTTCCATCAAATTTGTTTACGTGTAAAACCTGTTATTAGTGTAAAAAAATTAAATAACTTATAAAAATATTATAATTTTCAAAACTAAATTTTTTGTGCCACAAAACATAGGTGGTCTATGTTTATTTAGCCTTTTTAAGAGTTCAAACTCATTATAAAAATCATTTGGTCTTTTTGTAATATGTGAATATTTTAGACCGTTGTGTGCTGACGGTACTTCAAAGTGCCAATTTCATTAATTAGCTCTAACGAATTCAATTTTCCAAAGTTGAGTGTTTTTATGTATATCTATTAATTTTCAATGCGTTAACTCAAAAAAATATATTACATGAAAAAATATGCAGTAAATCATAATGCTGTAGATAAAGGGTTAAAGCTGTAAAAATACCGACGGTTGTTTAGAAAATAGATTTCTGAAAATGATTATGTTTACTAATTAAATAAAAATTCTCAATATCTGACAAAACAGTTCAATTAAAAGTGTTAGAAGTCAGCTAGAATTTCGTAAATAATAGAATTGATAGCTTATCAAGAAAACTGAAAAAAAGAATTTAAAATCTTTTAACTGATGTGTGTGTGTGTGAGCGCAAAATGATGGTTAATGGCAAATCATTTTTAATAAATACAAAAGAATCATTTCATTTATTATATGTAATTTAAAGTAATAATCTAGGAGATTTTTCTAGTATTCAAAGCATCTTCTCCAATTTTAAAAGCAAATAAATTATTTTACAACAACAAAACTGGTTAGAATTCTTGCAAGTGATTGGGGAAGGATTTTGCAGTTGACTTAGAGTGTTAAAATGCTTAATAATCACAACACTATTGATATAAGTAGTAAAAATTATTTTTAAATGCTTGCAAGTATATTCCCAATACATTTCCAGGCTATTGTATTGATGTAAATTATCAAAGACTGTAAATGTTTTACATCACTTGTTTTTGAAATATTCATATTCAGTTTTATTATGTTTAATAATTCCAGAGTAGAAAATTCTGCAAGTAATAAATAAAAAACAATTTGAGATTTAACTCACCATACGTAGTAAATGATAAGAGAAAACCAAAAATGCTACAAAATGCAATATTTTTGTTACAAAATGTTTCAAAAAATACAAATATTTTTATAAATGTAATGATTTTTCTAAATCTAAGAATATGTAAATATTCATCAAATATTATTCGTCATCTAAATTTTCAAATATTCTTTTTTCAATTTCTCTTCTTTAGTAAGATAAATAAAAGATGCTAATCTTGAAGGAAGGCCTACAAAACCGAACAAGCGTAAAGTATTAGAATCTACACAGTTACATCGGAAGAGCCTTTGTGATAAAATATGAAGCAGAATAAACATCAATTGAAAAAAGGGGAGAAACCGAAAATCTCAAATACTAACGTAAATGGGATTCCTAAAAGAACGAAATACTTACTTTTGAAACAAGATAAATTTTTCGAGAAATAAAAAAAAAAATTTTTTTCTCTCAGATTATTTGAAAAGCTGTATTTGATTCTTGGTTCTCTTCTCAAGGCATCCTTCGGTTCTAATGGTGAAATGTTTTCTTAAGGGAACATTGGGTTGATTTGTTTTTTCAAAGAAATGCTTGTCTTTAGTTTCCCCGTAAGAACCATTTCATAAAAAAAAAAAAAAAAAAAACTTGCGAAGCAATGAAAAAAGAAGCATCGCATAAACTTTGGTTCTAAAGTTCAATTCACTAAAAACCCTATTTTATTGTCTTTTTTCTTATAGTTTGATGTTTAAGAGTAGAGTTTTTAATGAATACATATTTCTAAGGAAATTAGTTTTGATATTTAACCCACATTAAATGAATGCTAAAAATTTGAAGTGTCAACTTCTCCTAATACAACTTTTTAAATAATATCTACTTACCAATTGATTCAAAATAAGTGGGCCCAATTTTAAAAGCATACAACTATATATGATGAATTTCTATCTGATTTGATTTGAAAAATGAAACCTTTAAATTACCAATCAAATCAGTTTTTATTAGTGGGAGTCAATGACAGTACTGAAATGGATCCCCAAAACACGTAACGAAATTTTACAACTTTTGAAGGATGGTTGTTCAAATTCTGTAAAAAATAAAGCATTTTTAAAAATAAAAAAAATACATTTTTTCTATTGTATTACTATCTAAACTTCGAAAAGAAATAAAATTTGGCTCACAATCAAAAGCTCCAGGGAAAAAATGTGAACAAAAGGAAGTCCTTAAATAAACAGAAAAAAAAGTTGAAAATAATTATCACCGTAGAAAATCCTTCACCTCAAAAACCTATAGCAAAGAAACTATAGATATAGCAATCGACAGTTTATCGTCAGATAAAGAAAATTGGCTATAAAAAAGTAAATTTTCTAGTCTGTCATCAAATATCTGTTAAGACAGTAGAAAAACGAAGAAAACATTCTTAGCCTTTGTATTTAATGTTACTCAAAGGTAGATACAAAGCATGGGTAAATTCTAATGAAGCACATTTTCATCTGTCAATCACAAAACGAAGATACAATATATTTCTCGCGAAAAGCTTCGCAAAGACGCAGTTGTTTTGAAAAATGCAAGTTGGCGGTCAGGTGTTATGGTATGGACTGAAATGTCCTCTCAAGGCTTAATAAACCATTTTTTGTAGAAACAAATTTAAAATTCATGTTCAGTTTTTGTGATAAAGCTTTGAAACACACTTGATCAAAAAAGTAAACGTCTTTACCCCCAAGGAAACATTATTTTTCACCAAGATTCTGCACTAAGTCAAACTGTAAAATCAACTATAAATGGCTAAAAGATTAAAAAATAATTTTTCTTCCTCCTGATAAAAGACTATCACTATCTCCTGTCTATCTTCATTGTGATTATTTTTCATGGAGATACTTAAAAAAACAATTCAATCGACGTAAAATAAGAGCATTTGAAGCGCTTAAAAAAGCCATTTAAGAAGCAGTTTGAAAAATACTCCCAAACTGATCGAAAACTCTTTTAGCTTAGGCAAAACGCTAACAAAAAGTATACTGTGCTAGAGGAAACCACATTGAAAATCCCATCTGAATAACTTTATTCAATAAAAATATATGATCCTTTAAAATTGGCCACACTATGAATCAATATATTTTTCTGATATTTGTATATGATCTAAAGAAAGAGCAACGTTTTAAAAGAATTTCAAAAGCATGTCGTACTAATTACTTGGAAATGTCCCAAAGATATCCAACTACGTTCGGAAGAGTGAATTTGAAAAAGTCTGAAAAGGAATAATGTTTTAATATTAGTGTCACCTAGGGATTGCAATATCGGACCAAAAGTTCAATACCGGTATTTAATATTTTGTAGACCTTAATACCGGTAGTAGAAATTTTAGAAAAAGAAAGGAAACACAGCTTGATATGGGAGTTTAAATATAAGAAAAATCATTTGCAACTTATAAATTAGAACAATATATAAAGAATCACCAAAAATAAAGGAACATTTTATTTATTTAAATCACAGAAAATTGTAAATATTATTATTCAGTCTGTAGTAATATAAAAAAATTTTGAAAATTTTTGAATGAAAAAATTTTGAAACCTAATGCACACATTAATTGTACTGTCATTAACCCTGGAACGTTCTTATGTACAAAAATTGACAGCTGTTGAAAATACTCTTTTGGCATCTACGCTAGTTTGTGGTACTGTTAGAGCAATGCGATATATACTTTCTCCCAGTATTTATCTCTAAATACCTCATCTTCAAATAAATCCAATTATTGTCAGATTGTTTTAGATATCGCTAATTTCTCTGTATTGTATGTTGGTTTTTGTTGAATTATTTTTAGTTATAACTAATTCTAATTTTTGTTCAAGAGACAATTTCTTTTCACTATCACATAAATAATGAAACCAAACTCAAGTATTATCAACTTATTTTTTATACTCTTTAAAGTTATTCTTAATCATTATCATGGTTTATTTTTTATGAATATATAAATAACGAATCTGAAAAATATTTTGCACCCTAAAGTATGATGTGCAAATACAGTGTGAATAACAAACTAGCCAATTTAAAAGATATCGAGATATTAAGCACTTTCTTCATAACTACAACCTTGTTTTTACAGATACGAATATCAGACTACGAATCCTGCGCTTGAGCAATATTGTTCTGAGATGTAATAAGGTAGTTTTGGCCCGCCTCCTTGTGGATGCTTCGCATACAAAATGAATGTTATTTTGCTATGTTGGCGATCCCTGAACATATCGTGGAGAAAATTTTAAAAAAAAATTCTAGTAACTTTCGAAAAAACGGTATTTAAACTTGCGAATACCGGTATTATAAAATTGTACAAATGGCTCAAAGTAATGGTATTCGGTATCCCGGTATTCCAATCCCTAGTGTCATCTAAATTAGAATACGCAGAAAAATTGTTTTAAGAATTTTATCCCAATAAAAAATTATTTCAATGCAATATTTTGGCAAAAAGGAGAAAAAATGACTCATTATCAAAACATTCTTTCTTTATGAAAAAGTTTACTACAACAATAATATTTTGCCTATATATAATAACCTCTATGTTATCTACTTAGTATAATCAAGTATTTTAGAAAAAATGACAGTCTTTTCATAATTAGGATGAATTGAAATAACCGGTGTTTCCTTGTTTATGTTTCCCTACTGTTTCATATATGAAAAAAAATATTTAACAATTAGAGCTCAGAGAAATCTTAGTTGAAGCTAACTCTTAAGGGAAATCTTAGCTATAAATAGGAAAGTATTGTTGTTATAGAAACACTTTTCATAAAATGAGAATGTTTTGAAAATACGTCATTTGGTTGCTAAAAACTGAATTGAAATACTTTTTTTATTGTAATAATATTCTTTTATAAAAATTTCATATATGTATTATGATTCACTCATGTACACAAATTTTAGAATTCACGATTTCAAATCCAGCCATGAGTTTTTCAAATCTCTCTCTTCTAGTCATTCTAGTCTTGTGTAGTCTAATCATTGTCTCGAAGATGTTAATACTATCCTCGTCGTGTTGGTTCTTTCTTTTCAAATGAGATTTCATTAGTTTAGCAGGCAAATAAAGTCAGTGCCTGTTTTATTGGATATTTTTCTATTGTTCACTATGCATCCACACATAACACAAAACTAACGCAACATTTCAAAACACACTATATATTAACTTTATTGGTTTCCATCCTAGCGATCGTAACCGTTCTTTCGCGCCGCCTC
This sequence comes from Trichonephila clavipes, assembly GCA_019973935.1. Classification (NCBI taxonomy): domain Eukaryota; kingdom Metazoa; phylum Arthropoda; class Arachnida; order Araneae; family Nephilidae; genus Trichonephila; species Trichonephila clavipes. The sequence continues at coordinate 1,270,211 of BMAU01021243.1, read as the reverse complement.
CATTTTGTAAAATTTTCTTTCTTTTTTTTAGATTCCAATGACAGCGCCACCCATATGGTTTTTGAAGTCATGTGAACCTTATAATGTTAAAGAGAGAATAACAAAATATAATTCATACGTTTTCACCAAAATAATTCCACGTCACCTAGTACACAGCCACATTATCTAAATTATACAGATTAGGCAAACAAGAAAGTGATACTCCCACATGCATCGTCGAAATAATTTCGGGTTCTATAAATAAAACGTAGTAAACAACACATTTTCAATTCTTTGGAAATAATTCTTAGATCCAATTTTGAAAGATACTGTTATTCTTCCAACTAGATAAGCATTATTACTACCTGGAGGAAACTAAATAGCCAAATTTAAGTACAAGAATTGAATTATTTTTCATTTTTCTAAACAATTTACTCCTTGTTTTGCGGTATAAATTCCTGTCATGAATATAATTTCTTTAATATGGATCAAAAGTGTCATTTCTAAAATTTTGGAAGTCGTATTATAACGAATGAGATTATATTTCAAAAATTAGGGTTATTTAATTTATTTTTAAAATGAGTGATATTATTAATTTCACTTAAAGAGTGATTCGATTCTAAGCCGCACCCCTAATGTCAAGAATTCGTAATTTCAGTGAAAAATGAAAAGCCATGCCAAATGGTTTATCCATATCCATTTTCACGAATTTAAAATCAATTTCAAACGAGAACAAATAAAAAAAAATAATAATGACTTATTTTTGATCAGTGTTCGAAACTTTTCACTCCATACATCAACCTGTCTTTGCTTTCAATAGCAACCATTTTTTTTCCTTCGATACTAAACCACGCCCAATTTTCAGTAGCATTACGTTTGGAAAAAAAGTGATTCTAGAAAATACAGTATTTAAATTCTAAACAAGTAAAAACATTTCTTTTATATCCGATCCACTATCGTATCAATTTTTAGTGTCAATAAATTGCGTTGGATACAAAATAACAAGTTTTCTCTTGTTGATAATTCATGAATAATCATGATTAAAAATTGTATGAAGCGAATCCGTTCTGTTAGTTCTTTACTCCTTTAATTTACTGCTCCAAAAATGCAGTTTTTCCGACAAGCGTTTTTTTTTAAAATTTTACTTGAAGTTTTATTACCTGCAGGGAATCCAATGAAAGTCAACCATCAAAATACAAATAAAAGGAAATATAAATTTTTTCTACATCCTGGAACCTTTACACACAGTTATATATTTGCATGCATTTTAAGATTGGAAGTATCAAGTTTTTGTGTCATTCAAATGACACCATGATGAAGGACAGAACGTCAAATTGTCATGAAAGGAAAAATTAAAATGCAAATGATTAATATTAAAGCGCTATCAAAGGGCAGAGGAGGAATAAAATAGAGGAGGTGTAAAATAAATGACGCCTTATTTGAAGGTTTGGGTTGTTCAAGAAAGGAAACTGAGCCCGTGTCGGTAGCAGCGGGAACGAAAGTGCGAGCTATGGATCCTGGCATTGATCGAAGAATACATAATCGATGCGTTGAGGAGGATCCTCTCATCCCCACGAGATAAAAATGATGTTGGTATTGCTCCATGTGTTTGGTGTGGTTCCATGGGTTCTGTTCAACTCATTTTCCCATACAATTCTAGAAAATATCAAAACCTTATGACGCGTAACTTGAGTCTAAATGTTGTCAAATTAAAATACATGAATACCTATGTTAGATTTGAAACTCCCAACCTTATAGAATAGTCCATGATATGAGACTATTCTTAGCAACATCTTTACGCGCTCTTTATAAAGGGTGTTTTTTAAGAGGTATAGAACTTTAAATTGCAATAAAACAACGATGTATTATTCGATTGACATGATTTTTTTTATTCGAAAGATAATCTTGTGGCATTACATTCTAAATATGATATCTGGGATAGGACTGCCACTGCTGGCTTGGATGTAGTCCAATCTGGACGTCCAATTTTCGATGACTTTTTCCAACATTTGTGGCCGTATATCAGCAATAACACGGCGAATGTTGTCTTCCAAATGGTCAAGCGTTTGTGGCTTATCCGCATAGACCAATGACTTTACATAGCCCCACAGAAAATAGTCTAGCGGTGTTAAATCACAAGATCTTGGAGGCCAATTCACAGGTCCAAAACGTGAAATTAGGCGGTCGCCGAACGTGTCTTTCAATAAATCGACTGTGGCACGAGCTGTGTGACATGTTGCGCCGTCTTGTTGGAACCACAGCTCCTGGAAATCATGATTGTTCAATTCAGGAATGAAAAAAGTTTGTATTCATGGCTCTATACCGATCACCATTGACTTTAACGTTGTGGCCTTCATCGTTTTTGAAGAAGGATTCCACCAGCCCATAAAGCGCACCAAACAGTCAGTTTCTCTGGATGTAACGGTGTTTCGACATACACTTGTGGATTAGCTTCACTCCAAATGCAGCAGTTTTGTTTGTTGACGTAGCCATTCAATCAGAAGTGCGATTCATCGCTAAACAAAATTCGCTTATGAAAATCGGGATCATCGGCAATCTCGTTTTGGGCCCATTCGATGAATCTACGCCTTGCTTGATGATCGTTTTGATGAATTGCCAAACCAAACTGAGAATAAATCACTTGGCAGCTGTTAAATCGGTCGCCATCTTGGAAAGTAATGCCAACTTAAACTTCTATACCTGGAAAAAAAACACTCTTTACTATACGGATTCAGAGAAAATAAGTTGAGTTGGGACGCTACGTTGAAGGTCATGTAATACAAGTCTTCCAAGTTTGGGTCGATTTCTTTTATCTTGCTGTTGAATCAATTCAATGACATCTGTGAGTGAGTGAATATTTAGTGAAATATTCAAGTTGCACTAACGCGAGGGCTATGAGGGGCGTCATTTTGAACCACTGTCAAGTGAATTATCACACTATCTCTTCACTTCCATACACACCAACAGGAGGACTTTGAGCTAAAGCCCCTCAAAATGGCGGGTTTTCAGTGACATCAAGTCTCCAACCCATAGTGCGGCAGCACCATCCAAGAGTTCATGACCCTAACCACTAATCAACCGTTTCCTTTAGAGATTTTCGGATCAAGTATTCGGTAAAAGATTATTCCAATGGTTTCGAGAAACATGATCAAATGCCATTCTTTACCCTATGTCTCCTAGAGTCCTTTTAGATTGAAAGAAACATCGACTGGAATATTTTCCGTATCACTTATTGAATTCTGAACGCGTCAAGGTTTTCGATATTTCATTTGAGAGAAAAGAAGCGGAATAAGTATCGAAGTGACTTTATTTTCTTTGTAAGCAGAGTGGAATAATATTCATTGGAATTCGATCATTTATCAGTGCTTCGGTTTATCTGAAAAAAGAAACATTCTATCAGATGCATCTTAACAAAAACATAGATTACTGGACTTATTCACAACTGCAGATTAACAATTTTTATATTTCTGAATAAATTCTAAATAAATATAAATAGGGCTTACATTCAATTCCTTTTTTTTATATATTTCTAAACAAAAAAAAAGATTATTTGTAATACTAAACATTCTAATTGATTTCTAAGCGTCAATGGGAACTACTTTGAACTTCAGGATCAAAAGTTTTTTTTAAAATTTCTTTTTATTCCTTCGAATATTTATAGGTGAGAGGAAATCACTTAATCTAATATTAAAAACATAGAAATCACTTTCCTAATTAAAGTAGATGATATACAGCATTTGAGTAACATTTTTTTTTAATTTATATTTTCAAGTTTAAATAAAGTGTTTTTTACTTAGAATCTTATTATATTTATTGTGTATTTTTTAAATTTACTTTATTACTTGACACGAATCTGTCGCTTGAAAAACAAACAAACAAAATATATTTTGTGCGTTCTACAAATGTCCATGCGGCGAACATCTACTAATGAGTGATAAAAGCAGCAGCTTTAATTTTCAAGTGCAGCAAATGGCTTAGGTCAAACTAAACCAAACGTTCTCAAACTTTCACTACTGGCGACCCAATTTTCAATCATAATTTTTATCGCACCCCCCTTAAAATAATAATGTATGGAATGCAATAATAATGCACTTAGGGCGCTAAAGATACAATACGATCAGAATTATAAACCGGACAAATTAACAAGATAAGTATTACATTTTGTATATGTTACTCTTAAGTAATACATATTTTTTTTTACTTTTTAGTTAGATTCACTATAAAAGCGTGTTTTTTAGTTTGTTTTTAAAACTATAATTTATTTCATAATTATTTTTACTATACGCGATAAAAATCACAATTGCAGTAAATAATTTAATTAAGGGAAAATATACTTACCTTCTTTCAAAAACTTTTTAATTTTCTTTGAAGATTTGAAGAAAAATCCAATAAAACTAAAGAAAATGTTCCAAATGAGCGCGTCCTTAATAAAGGACGTAAATCACGGACACTTTTAGCTAACAACACAGGAACATTATTTTCCAGCAAAACTGTCATATTTTGTTCACTTTTTTGTAGTTTTGCTGCAGTTTGATGATCTACAAATAGCATTTTGAACTTTTTATTCCTTGTGTCTTTTTGACAAGGCGAAGTGCTACATTATCTAGATATATATTATAAATGCGAAAGTTTGTGAGGATGTTTGGGCGTCTTTCACGCGAAAACAACTGAATGGATTTTAATAAAACTTTACAGTAATATAGCTTATACATCAGAATAACGCATAGGCTATAATTTATAAAAATATTGTGAGAAGTGTCCAAAATATAACAATATTTGTCAAGTTAGTTAGAAAAAATTCTGACATTTGCAAGCAATTCTGGCGTGCTCTGCAAAAAAAGTCCACGTCAGCATATATCTATCTTTTCTTTGTGAAAGAATTATTTTTGTTTTGGCTACGCAAGACGCTCACTTCTAATTTAATTCCTGTGATCAGCATAATCCCTAATTTTTTTATTGCAGAATAAACTAAGTTTCGATGGGAGAGGTTGTTATAAATCTCTCCTTATTTGAATGTTTTAATGATTTTATTATGCACATTTGGTAGTAAGAATTTTTTTTTTCAAAATAAATACTTTTATTGCCTCTGGTACTTACAGTAGATAAACATTGTCTTTCACACTACATCATTTGGTCATATTTGCATAGTTTGTTTGTGGTTAGTAGTTAATTATAACACTATAATTTTAATTGAATAGACGGATATTGAATTTTTAAGTATAAAAATAATTATAACTACTGTACTGTATTTTTTGGAGTGAGTGAATATTAACGTCGCACTGTTCAGCTACACGAGGGCTTTTGGCAACGGACCACGTAATTTTGAACCATGATTAAGTGACGTGGACAACACATGAGCTGGTACCTTCTTCTCCTAACTACCACACAACACCAACTTAGAAGGACAATTCTACCAATACTTAGCAGGAATATTCTTTGAAATTCACTCTTCCAAGATATATGGCAGCACGAGTTCTATGATGAGGCGAATAGTTTTGTAGCAGATATGCGTTTTCCGCTGACGGCTTTTTCAGCGGATTGCAAATATTATTATTTTTGTCCCGAAAAAGTAGCTTGTCAAAATTTAAGTGTCTTATGTTTTTGTAGCGTATGTAAATGAAAACCTTAGAAAACCTTATTTGACTATTTATTTTAAGTGAACGGCGTATATAATTAATTTTACAATGGGATATCTTTAATTAATTTTTTATCTCTAACGGAGTAAATTTCCCAAAGTGGAGTATTTTGTTTATTATATCCTTTAATTTTCAATGTAGTGATCCCAAAAAATTATTGCATGAAAAAAACTGCAGCAAATCATTATGCGGTAGATAAAGCATTAACGTGCATCGCTTCCCTAAACGGCGGGTCTTACAAAGCTCTAATAAAGCTCGAGCTATGAAAGTAGCTAAACATTTGCCAACTTGACTCTATCGTTATCATTTCGCTGTGTTTTTCATTGAATCTCCATTATAGTCATTATAATTTAAGAAACGGCGTTGCTTGCGAATATTTCAATTTTAACATAAAATAAATACAACAGAAAGTAATATTAATGTATTACACTTTTAGATATAAATTTTTTGCACTAGTTTAAGGTTCATTGCGCAAAACTTTTAACAATGTGATACTTTTGCTGAGCAGAGATCAGCTTGGGGAGGTATTTTCAAAACTCGACCCTCAAGAGTGTTAAGGGGAATTATAAATAAAAAAAAATCCTTTTTATCAGCTATTAGATCTACCTACCTAAAATTTAACAAAGATGTTTCTTTTTTTTTGTTTTTGCTTAGTTGAGATATGCAAAAAGCTTTTTTGTTTAATTTGCAATTCACTTACAATTAACTCATTAAAAACTTCTTTATCCTTCAATCTGTGTTGTTAAATTTTTCAGTTCACCTGTGCAATGAACGGGTATACCAGCTAGTGACTTCATAGTTTTCTTCATAGAGATCTTTAGGCAGCATTGGAAAATTTCAAATCAACTCAAACGTTTCATGTCTAACTCTTGTCTGAAATTTACTTTCGCTATCTTCATTAACATGCATTATTTCGGTAGGTTCTTCAATTGCTTGATCAGTTTCAACTTCCTTCAATTTGAATCACAGATGCCCATTTTTTTAAATATTCTGCTCATTTACATTTATAAACCATAATAAGTCGTACAACACAACGATCAAAACCACAAAATTGTTCTTGAGGAAAGTGTAGCATGTTCAAAGCAATAATTTTGTAAAACGTTTTTCATTATGCATTGTATGTTTCAGAATACTCTTCAAAATACATCTTGGCCAAATAATCCTTAAAAGTGCTCAATATGCTTATCCATATATCATAAAACTCTTTCACATGAAAAAAAGGCGAATCAAAAATATATTATTTACAACTTCCCTAAAAAAATGACGGAGATAACCATACTAGTAAGTTTTGAAGGTCAGCGAAAGTAGTATTTTAGGGGTTAAAAGAAACGCAATGAAAAAATCTCTCATCGTGGGATTACATCGTGGGCAAAGCAAATAAAATATTTTTTTAATTTGGTTAAAGGATCAAAGATGGATAATGAGGGTTTGAAGTGGAATCTTTTATTTTTGATGATAACCAGATGATAAAAATAAATTATATCAGTGTAAATGTGTATTTTTTATTATATCAAAAAGCATTTTGTTTTACTTGATTCCAAAAATTTATTCTTTTAAACCTTTCATTTTCAATATGCTCGCGCCCCCCTCGCAGGGTTACCGCGTCTCCCAGGAGGGCGCGCCCCACACTTTGAGAAACACTGAGCTAAACCCACGCAACTGATACGTTCCCAAAACTCCAGCATCCATTCAACCTATAGAAACAATCGCTGGAGAAATTTCACAAATTCTTTTGAGAAAAATCTTTTTAAAACAAACAGGTTGCCATTGTGCAAAGAATAAATAAGTTACCTTATCGATAGAGATGTTATCTGACACACATTGAGCAAAATAATTATTTGGAATCAAACATATATTATTGAAATTAGAAGAAAATTCAGTACATATATATAAATAAAACATGAATAAAAATAGTAAATAATGAAAAGTGCAGTTTCATCCAAACATTTTATCCTTCGGATGGAAAAATTTGGGCAACATTCACCTTTCGTTCAACAGCCGAACAGAAGTTAAGACATATTTGATACAAACTGATTGATTTTTTTCTTTAATTTCATGGTTTTTTCCTTAGTAGCTTAAATAGGTACACACTTTTTTGCAGAAGATTTTCTTTGAACCATAAGGTTGCTAAAAGTAAATATTAATATGCGGCTGTTGATTTTAATTTGTTGAAATGAAAAATCATAAGAACGGGTAATTTGTTTTTTGCGATTTGTTTTAAAGATTTTTGTAAGTCAGTTCCAATTTTGAATGGTTGAATAGAATGTATTTTATTAACGAATAAAAATTTGAACAAAATATATATACACTCTAAAACAAAAAAAAACGATGCACCAAGAAGCAGTTACCTGATTATAATGAAATTTCGTATTCAAAAACATTTGTACCGAACATGCAAATGATTAAAATGTGGAGCCCAATGAATGAATAGCGGGAGCTACAGCCGGACTCTCTTTATCGTCCTTAGAGGCATACTTACAGCACAATGGTGCGTCGACGACATTCTGAGAACTGTTTTTCTACGTTCCTTTTGCAGTGCCCTGGACTTATATTTTAGCAAGATAATGCCAGATCACGTACGGCACGTGTTGCCTTGAACTGTCTTACAGCTTGTCAAACACTTCCTTGGCCCACCAGATCGCCAGATCTCTCTTCAATCAAGCATGTCTGGGATATGATGAGAAAGCGACTGCATTTACTAGGGAATGTTGATGACCTGTACCGACATTTTGAGCAAATTTGGAAAGAAATACCGCAGAAGACCATCAGGGTGCTATAACACTCTATGCTTGCATCTAGGCTAGAGGTGGGTCAAGACCTTATTGAGCTCCTTACTTTGTAACTATGTAACTCTAAAATGAATCGTTCAATTTTTCTGAAATTTTAATCCTTTTCTATTCAGTACATAATCCTTCTACCCACCAATTTTTGTCTCTATTGGACAACTCATTCTTGGTGTGTCGTTTTTTTTTGTTATAAAGTGTATATATATATATTTATACTAGCAGCGTTCTTCACACATGATAATTAAACTAACTAAACAATGCAGATTGAAGGATAAATAAGTGTTTGATGAGTTAATTTTACGTGAATTACAAATTAAAAACAGCTTTTTTCATATCTCAGCTGAACAAAAAAACATATTTGTTAAATTTTAAGTCTGTAGATATAATAGCTGATAAAAAGGATTCTTTTATATTTATAACATCCCATACCTCTCTTGTGGGTCGATTTTTGAAAACACCTTCCTAAGGTGATCTCTGGTCAACAAAAGTAACACGTTGCTACAAATTTTTTTCAATGAACGCTTAAAATAGAGTAAATAATTTATATCTGGAAGTATAATACGTTAATATACTTTCTGTTGTATTTGTTTTATGTTAAAACTGTAATATTCGCAAGCAACGCCGTTCCTTTAATTGTAATGGCGATTCAATGGAAAACATAGCGAAATGTTGTCGATAGAGTCAAGTTGGCAACTTGGCAATTGATTGAACGTTTCAGAAGTTGATATGCGGTAGCGCCACCTGAAGGGGAGCTGCAACAAAGAAGACAGCACAAAAAACTTCTCCATAAAAAAATTCATATGCATGCCAATTTTCATATTGATCGGTTGAACGGTGTTTGAGTGAAGAGGGGTCACACACACGAACATCCATTTTTATATAGATAGATAAACAAATAGCATTGGGAAATCTTAAAGTTCGGATCATTAAAATAGATTATAGAAAATTTACACATGCAGTGAAACTTGGGAAAGATTAGACTGACGCTTTCGCGGCATAATTTTTAGTAGGTACTCTTTTTCTACACTTCCAAAAAATACAGTACGGTATTATTTTGATACTTAAAAATGCAATACCTGCCTATTCAATTAAAATTATAGCGTTAAATGTTTCAAATTTTTATGTTTTCTATCCCCCCCCCCCTTTTTTTTTTCTTCTTCTCAATCTTTAAACCATTTTATTTCTCCCATAATATATAGCAACTTCCTGGTTTAACTCTTAGTAAACAATTTGAGTATACTTTAAGGTTAATTTATTGTTTTTTTTTCTTTTCTTTTAGCAAAAATGATACCTTCAATAAAATTCAATAATTTATCTCCCCCTCCCTTTTCTTTCTCTAAATATTTATTTTTCCCAGCTCCATTCTTCCTTTGTGTTTCTTTAAAATAAAAATGGAGGAGATCTCGCAAAAATAATTCTCCATCCGGCGCTCTTTTTTAAAGAAAACATTTTATTTTTTTTATTATTTTGGTTTCCTGACTTTCTTTCTCTTTTTTTTTTTACTTTGGTCTGTTTGGTGCATTTGTATTTCATAATTAGTTATCGTTATATTGCGAACACTTCACAAAATATTTTTATAAATTATAGCCTATGGGTTATTCTGATGTATAAGCTATATTATTGTAAAGTTTCATTAAAATCCATTCAGTTGTTTTTGCGTGAAAGAATAACAAACATCTCCATACATACCAATGTTCCCGTTTATAACATAAGTAAGGATATATACACTACTGTTTGTAAGAAAATGCAACCCCATGAAGGAATCATGAGAATTCAAGAACTTTGCAGCAACTATGAATGAGAAAGTTTCAGAGCCACCGAGCATGCGTGGCGTGCGCCGCGCCCTCTGTACCGATGCTGAAAGCGTATGAATAGAGGGCTGTAGCGGGACGTTGAAAATAGTTAATGATTATTTGTTAGTGACGAACGTTTAGTGAGACCTAAGTTTGCCTCCACCACGAAATAAGGAGAAATTCCAACAATTTACGGAGTTGGAACGGAGCAGGATTATCGGCCTTCGGGAAGGAGCATTTTTGTCAAAGCTTCCAAAAAAAAAATCTAAAGTAATTTTCTTAGCTCTCAAAAATACTATGAGGACACCAAATTACCTTTTCCACAATTCTAAATCGAAGTAGCTTTAATTAAAAGTCGAGCAATTGAGGCTAGAAATTTGAAATAAAAGAGATAAATAATTTCGGATATCGCCAATCAAAAACGAACTTTATTCTAACAGTTATTCCTAACATAAACAATCAAAATGAGCACCGGTATTGCCATTCTCAAAAATACAAAAAGTAAATGAAAAAGAATAATACAATTTTATTACTAACGTTGCCATCTAAAATTTAAAGTTTATAATATGTAATTAAAATAAAAATAAATAACCAATGAATTTTCCACAATTTTCCTATCATGCAAGAGGAGCTCGTGTGCAGTGGAAAAGTTGCATAGTGATGCGAGCTTGGAAGCAGTGGACCGACGAGCACCAAACAACTCGAGAAACTGGCAGTGGACGATGAAGGGTGACATCAGCGTCCGACGATCCACACCTGCACAGCATAGCGGTGAATGAACATACAGCGTTCTCCAGGTTGTTGGCAACTCGTTGGTCTACTGCTACAGGTGTACTAATGTCGGTTCCGTCAATTCGTCAATGTCTGCTGCACCGTGGATTGCGTGCAAGGGCGCCTTTATACAGGAGTCCCTTCACGGCAAACCATTGAAGGCTTCGTCAGCAATGGGCTCATGAGCACAGAGCCTGGTAAGCTGATTGGCACCTAGTTGTCTTTTTAAATGAATCATGCTTTAGTTTGTGGGACCTTAATGGCCGCATTCGTGTTAGACGCTATGCTGGTGAACTCTGCCTTCCAGAGTGCGTTATTAAACGACACCGGAGTTATGGTTTTGGGGTGCGATTTTGTATCATGGACGATCCAATTTGCTACGAATTGAGGGTAATCTCAGTAGCAACAGGTATGTACGTGTAGTGCTACTGACCGAAGTTGTTCCCCTAATTCAAGGCATCCATGGAGCTATCTTTCAGCAGGATAATGCACGCTCACATGTTGCAAAGACTGTTCGAGACTTCTGTTCAACCCAACACATGCAACTTCTTCCTTGGCCTGCTTATTCGCCGGATATGTCACTACTGAACACGTGTGGGATTTGGTTGGTCAGTGCTCGCTCGTGATCCGCGATCTGCAGAGAAAGACGAACTTTTGTTGTGCATATGAGCAATATGGAATTCTCTTCCACAAGCAGATATTCAAAATCTGTTTGACTCCATGCACTTATTGCAGTTCGTGTGGCTACACCAAATACTGGTTTCGGATACTTAATATTGTTTTTTTTTATTTGAAATTTTCGTCATTTATTTGTACTAACACAAGTCGTTTGTGCATTAAATTTCTTATAATTCTGATGATTTCTTTATGGTGTTGCATTCTTTACAAAGAGCAGTTTATACAGAGTGCTTTTTTTTCAGGTATAGAAGTTTAAGTTGGTATTACTTTCCAAGATGGCGACCGATTTAACAGCTGTCAAGTGATTTATTCTCAGTTTGGTTTGGCAATTTATCATGAATAGACACACGCCTGAACAACGCATTCAAATTGTGCAATTTTATTTCGAAAATAATGCTCGATTTTCATAAGCGAATTTTGTTTAGCGATGAAGCGCACTTCTGGTTGAATAGCTACGTCAACAAACAAAACTGCCGCATTTGAAGTGAAGCTAATCCACAAGTGTATGTCGAAACACCGTTACATCCAGAAAAACTGACTGTTTGGTGCGCTTTATGGGCTGGTGGAATCCTTCTTCAAAAACGATGAAGGCCACAACGTTACAGTCAATAGTGATCGGAAAGACACGTTTGGTGACCGCCTAATTTCACGTTTTGGACCTGTGAATTGGCCTCCAAGATCTTGTGATTTAACACCGCTAGACTATTTTCTGTGGGGCTATGTAAAGTCATTGGTCTATGCGGATAAGCCACAAACGCTTGACCATTTGGAAGACAACGTTCGCCGTGTTATTGCCGATACACGGCCACAAATGTTGGAAAAAGCCATCGAAAATTGGACGTCCAGATTGGACTACATCCGAGCCAGCAGTGGCAATCCTATGCCAGAAATCATATTTAAAATGTAATGCCACAAGAGTATCTTTCAAATAAAAAAAATTCATGTCAATCGAATAATACATCGTTGTTTTATTGCAATTTTAAAGTTCTATACCTCTAAAAAAACACCCTTTATATAGGGAAAAGAGTGAACTACTAATAGTCGAAATTAAAAAAAGAGCATGATTAGTCTTCATTGTTGTAACAATGCACACCCAGTTTGGCTGAAAAATTGGTTTACAACACCAACTTTTGTCATTGTTTTAGCAGTTACTTTGTTACAACAATTAAGACGAATCTAAATTGGCATCAAAAACCGGTAATTATTTAAATTAATTTAATTAATTAACTATTATTTGAAAAAACTGTACAACATCAAATGCCATCCATTACAAGTTTTAAAAAAATTATTTGAACTTGATTGGATGAGCAGAAAGCATTTTATTAATGATTGAAAATTTGAACAAGATATATATATACATAGGGAGAGAGTGAGCTAATAGTAGGAATTGGAAAATACATGTGTGAATTGTTTGGAATTTTTTGTAATTAGAATAAAATAATTCACAAAGAAATATATGCTATCGTCAGGCATTTGTTTTCATTTGCACAATTATAATTTTTTATTGCACGAAAATTACACTTACCGAAAAAAAATAAAAATGTGAGAAAAAAAGCACAATAACATATTATTATATGTCACACACACACAGAAAATGAAATAACAGCCAAGCATATCCCATAAATGCGTTTCACTGGCGCCAGTTGACTTGATAGTTCTTTTTTTTTCTTTTTTTCTAAACGCTCTCGTTTATAGAATTGCATTCCGTAGACATTCTGCGGCCCCATTGGGGTCATGATCATGGACTCATGGTCAGCATTGTCGAGTCGTGAGTTGGAGTCTTGATGCAACAGAAGATTCACCATGAGGAAGGGTTGATGTACGTTAAGGCTGTCTTTTGTCAATGTTAAGAGATAAGGATCGAACGACAATCACATTTGTGTGCGGAAAAAAGCTCCAATAATAATAAAAATTTCTATCGATATAAGGCAAAAAATTGTTTAAAGGATAGTGTTCCATGAATTTTGATTTTTTTTAAAAAAATGCAGTTTTCAGCATTATTACAAAATGAAATATGAGTTTTCTTTGTTAAAGTATAGCAAGTGAAGGCCAATAACATTTTAACAGGAAGTAATTGATTTTTTCAAGTAGAAACAGATAGTATATAAGAAAGTATGCTTCCCTCTTTTTTTCTAGTGTAGCCAGAATTAAGTTTTATGTTTTTATTAAATGACTTTTTTTAAATTTTAAGTTCATTTTGAATTATTTTTGACGAAGTAAGGGAAAAAAAATCTCGAAAAGATGGCCCCAACACGTTTTGTAAAACGAATTTATTATTTGCTATGAATACTTATTTTTGGTGATATGTTTCTGAAATATAGTCGCAACTGAAATTATGGTAAATTGCAAATTGTGACAAATAGTCGACTATGGAAATTATTTTTGATGTACGAAGTTTTAACATATCAAATATGATGAACTTTCTCATTTAGGAATGTTTTAAATATTTTCAGCATGTGTGTCTTAAAAAATTCATTTATGTCGATAATTTATAATTATACTGTTTACATTTTTTTTTTGCTTGTTATTGAAGAAATGTCCATAAAAATGTTTAAATTCTGTGAAGCGACTGAACGAAGATTTAAAAGTTAACTTATCTTATGCATGACTGAATTTTGTGAATTAACTAAAGAACACAAATTTCTATATCCATTGAAGCTCACAATATGAAATTTTAATCTAGTTACTGTAATGCATTATTATTATTTTCTTTTTGAGTAACAAAGAATTTTTCTTCCATCGAATAGATTTTATATCTGACGTAAAATTTTACCATTAAACCATTGGAACTATTATTAATCAAAACTTGTTTTCTAATTTAATTAGTAGAAACATATTTTTTCGATTAATTATGCTCAGGTTCTAATCGGCACCTCAAATTCTCAACACGTTTCCGTGAAAAAAATTCAAAATAGTGTAAAAAATATTATTATTTATATCTGATATATTTACGAAATAAAAAGATAAAGGAGAATGAATAAGAAATTAATAATTAATTTATTTTACCAGAATTAAAAATGAAATGAGAACATGCAGTTTTTCTATCAGTCAGTACCTTGTTCATTTTTCCCATCCAAAAAATTTTTCCTTTTCGATTCTAAGCTGCAGCAATTTTTTAGTAGCATTAACATCTGAAAAAAAGTGTGGCTTATATATATATATATATATATATATATATATATATATATATATATATAGATTCGAATAAATATGGCAATATATCGGGATTTCAAGGTCTCTACCTAAAGTTTGCCTTTTTTTTAATTCAAAACTAATCTGTAGCATTTTCTATCAGTGAACATTTTCAATAACCTGGTCAAGCCCTTGACTAAATTTTTAAAATAATAGATGATGTGATTTTTGCGCAATGCAATTGATTCAAATTCAGAAATAATTATAGAATAGTTCAGAATAGTTAATAAATAGTGAGTTTCCAAAGGTATATCGTCATGTCATAATGTCAATATCTCGTGGGAATTTCACTTCAGAGGCACCAGAAAACACTTGTTGGTCCGAAGTCTTAAGAAAAGAAAAGAAAAGAAAAGTACAAAATAGAAAAGAAATAGAAAACTGTTATTGAACAGGGAAGAGAGGGAGAAACCATGAAGAATGTGATTCAGTGATTTTTGCAAAGTTTTCTGATAGGATTGGGTACGAAAATTATTTTGACCCAATTTTTCTCAGATTTACCTTTCTTGTATACGAATTGGGAGGAAAACTTATAATAAAAGTATAATATATTCTTCTAATTTGATTTAATTGCGTACTGATGTACATAAAAGCAATTTGCTCTAAGCCGATTTCAGTCTTTATTACAGTTTGTACTTTTATAATATTAACACGTTCACTGGCACGTCAGTATAGTGCTAACTGTTATGTAATATGCTGTATTATACATCGGCTTCTGATGATGGATATGCACTGAAGAGCCAAAAAAAGAACTGGTACAGACATATGTATGCAAATAAAGAGAGACGAAACCAATCAGAGTACGGCGCTGCGGTCGGCAAAGCTTATATAAGACAACGAGTGTCTGACACAGTTGATACTGCTGCTACAATGGCAGGTTATCAAAATTTAAGTGAGTTTGAACATGGTGTTATTGTCGGCGCACGAGAGATGGGACATAGCATCTCCGAGGGAGCAATGAAATTTGGATTTTCACGTACGACTATTTCACGAGTGTACCGTGAATCCGGAATATCGGGAATCCAGTAAAACATCAAATCCACGACATCGCTGCGCCTGGAAAAAGATCATATAAGAACGAGACCAACGACGACTAATGAGAATCATTAAGCGTGACAGATGTGCAACCCTTCCACAAATTGCTGCAGATTTGAATACTGGGCCCTCAACAAGTATCACCATGCAAACCAATCAATGAAACATCATCGGTACGAGTTTTTGAAACCAAAGGCTTACTCGTGTACCTTTGTTGACTGTACGACACAAAGCTTTATGCATCGCCTGGGCCCTTCAACACCAACATTGGACTGTTGATGACTGATAACATTTTGCCTGGTCTGACGAGTCTCGTTTCCAAATGAATCGAGCTGGTAGACGTGCACAGGTTTGGAGACAACCTCATGATTCCATGGAACCTACATGCAACAGGGGACTGTTCAAGTTGATAGAGGCTCTGTGATGGTATGGGGCATGTGCATTTTACGTGATAGGGGACCCTTGATGCGTCTAGATACGACTCTGACAGGTACGTAAGCATCCTGTTAGTTTAACTGCACCCTTTCATGTCCATTGTGCATTCCGACGGACTTTAGGAATTTCAGCAGGACAATGCGACTCCCCACACGTTTAGAATTGCTACAGAGTGGCTAAAGGAGCACTCTTCTGAATTTAGACACTTCCGCTGGCCACCCAACTTCCCAGACATGAACATTATTGAATATATATGGGATGCATTGCAATGTGCTGTTCTGAGAAGAGATCTCCACCCCCTCTTACTCTTACCGATTTATGAACAGCCCTGCAGGATTCAGTTAACTCCAACACTACTTCAGACATTAATGGAATCCATGTCTCGTCATTTTGTGGCACTTCTACGTGCTTGTGAAGGCCCTACACGATATTAGGCAGCTGTACCACTTTTTTTGGCTCTTCAGTGTGCCAATTTTACTGGCAGAGAATGTGTTACTAACTATACAAAATGTGGAATAATTTCTATGGCATGCCCTTCAAAAATATATTTAATTTTAACATTGTGACTCTAAAAATCAAGTGAATGGATTTAAAAAATATGAAGTAGCCAAGACCAATTCTTTGAAATAACATGTACACAAAGCACACATATTGCTAATGAAAGAGTAAAAATAATTTTCAAACTGGGAAAGGAATCATTTAAAACAGCTAGAAAGTACACGTTTATTTGCATAACTGGAATGATAGCCAGTATTCAAGTCTTTAAACAATGTAGGAAGGCAATATATATCTAGTTGCAAAGAGAGGGGTTTAGGGGGGCGGGCGAGTCAAAGATAATTTTGACCCCAGATTGGACATTCCCTCTCAATGTGACTAGAATGATATGAAGAGACAGCAGATGCTATTTTTAACAATCACTGAAATAAATTATTATTTACAATAAGAGAACCCCCCAGCAGAGAAAAAGCAAATCCAAATAGATTACACGTAATATTATCAATTACAATTGATATTATAATAATTGATTTAAGTATTTGTGTTATATTTTCCCTTCAGGATTATTACTTCGTTTAAACAATATGAATACTATTGCTATATATAAATTATATATAAGTGTATATTATCAGAGCTTGTAAGAAAAACTTTATATATATATATAACATAGGTAAAATTTTCAATTCCGTATTTAAAGCAATAGTTCATTCATACTTATTATTTTTTTTAGAAAAAAGGCATAAATAAAATGCGTATTTAAGAAATCAAAATACTTCACGTTCTATTTTGAAGGATTGGAGAAAAAATAAGAAACATTCGACACAAAATGTTTTATATACCAATGGAAAAAGAAAACCAATATTTTCTTACTATTTTGATACTTTTTTATTAACGATAATTACATATTTTCCAAAACTAATAAGACTGAAAATTTCAGAAACGTAATAGGAATATTATTTTTTTGTGAGAGAAAAGGATAAGAATAAAAACAAAATTTTCCCAAAAGACACCCTACTCACACACCAATACCATAGAATTTTGTTTTACTTGGAATTCATAGAATATTTTGAAGATCCATTTGTAAATTTTACGTGAGCTTTATTTTGAAAAATACAACACATGATGTTCTATGGTAATATATCCATTCGATAAAAGTAAAATTGCATCCTACTGTTAGTTCATTCTTAATACAACATATTAAAACACGAAACTTAATTTTTCACTGCTATAAATCTGCCTATTCTTCTGTTTCGTTCTCTTCGGCATTCCTATAGAGAATTGGTTTTCAAACTGTGTTCAAACCATGACACCCTGGGGTTCCTCAGGTTATCAATGGGCTCCACAAGTCACAATAAAAATTCAAAAAAAGAGGTTATAAATGTGTATGTAAAATGGATTAATGTTCGCGATGAAGTTTGTATAAATGCAAGTATATATCATAAAAAAAGCTCATTCCATAATCAAAATTGAAAATTATATTATATTTACGAACTTTTATTATACTATGATAAAATAATATTAAATTGTGTTTCTTTTCTTATGAACTGAATTGTTAGCCCTCCAAGCGGTTAGCACGGAAAATTCCGTCATTGTAAAGATGCTTCGAAAATGCACTGCACGGGTTTTTTTGCCTTCAAGTAACATTTTCAAAAGCGGTTGAGCCGTACTTTTCTGAAAACCTTTCCCCGTTTTAAAGGTTTAACATCTTGAAAGATAACTAGGGACGGTGGAAGCAACACAGCAGGACACTAATAAGAAGTTTTATGGCTCACAGGGAACCCCATGTTTTAACTCCGGAGCAATCGTAAAAAATCGGGGGAAAATTTCTTTAGACCCCAGGAAGTGTTCGTTTGTAAGCTTGTATTTTAAAAGTTTTGAAAAGTCCCAATGCATAAGTAAAATATGTTACAATTCCCTTTTGATTTCATATTAATTTGAAACTCTAATAAGTTGGGGCGTGTCAGGGCAATCTGCAATTTTATATAGTTAGACAAATTATATATAGCTTTTTTTAAGTATATTATTTCGCTTCATTTTTCTTATCTTAATCAATGCTTTCAGTTTTTGAAACATGATTATTTCATAATAAGATGTCAAAAAAATTAATAAAACACCAAACACTTTAAAATTTGAAATCTTTTCAACTATCAAACGACTAAAAATGACTAAATTTAAACTTCATCAAAAAATTTGAAACATTTTCTTACACTTTGATAAAAATAATAACGAGAAAAAAAAAAAAAAACTAATTAAGATCTATTAGTTTTTTTTTAGATTTCAAAGCCCAAGTGTTTAGGGAAGTTTACGTACAGTGCCTAGTTATATATTGTTAAAATACGCCGAATTATATTTGAATTTTAAGTGCTTGAACTTCAGTTTACATCAAAGATAACATGAATGAAGATTTTCCCACATTTTTTTTATAACTTGAATGTTTGAGTAAAAGTTAATCAAAAATATACGGAATCATTTACAGTAGACATTTATGCATATAAATAAACATAAAAATCAATTTTAAATTCGAGCTATTCAAAAACATTCGAATTATTGTTCAAAAATATCTATTTATACAAAATTCCTCAACATTTATCTGTGTTTTAAAGGCTAACTGAATAAGTAATTAAAATCTGAATATTTTTTGAAATCTCGACCGTATAAATCTAGAAAATTTATGTTAGAAATTCCATTCGAAATTTCGAAAAAAAATGTATTGCGCAGTTAAAAATTATTTACCATAAGATCTAGCAATTCTTTGAGTATAATATAAATTTCAATTTTATTATATAGCTTCTTTGGTATTTTTTTAATATTTCGAAGATTTCATACAATTTAGTTGAAAACTGCATGCTAAGAGCTAAAAATATATTAAAAAAATTGACGAATATACAATAAAGTTTTACATAGATGCAAAACTGAGAAGCTAAAGCGTAGGAATAAAAAATTTGTGAGTATATCTGAAGTAGTTTTCGAAATATTTATTTTAATTTCAGAAAATTTGGTTGCGTTATGTTATACTTAATATTAATTAATTGGTTAAAATAATATGTTAATAATAGTCATGTAATCGTTTGATGACACATTCATATACTAATAAAAATTATAATGGTCATTGATGCGAATGTCAGGAATTTTATGTAATTTCAAATTCAGACATTAAGATATTGATGTAGAAAATATAAAACGACCCTCTAAAATACATGAAAAATGCAGTCTGCTATAAAATAATCTTGACAAACGAAATACCGCATTTTCACTTACTATGGCAGAGCCGTCTTAGTCAGGAGCGATCTGGAAAAACAGAGAGGGAACCACGGTTTTGAAGGATGCCGCTCTAGCTTTTAAAGTTCTCAGGGAAAAAATATATATAAATTACAAATGCAAAAATAAGTCTTGCGATTTTCCATACATTTTTATAACAACGAATTGTGGAATTGGCTTCCAATACATTGTTGTGTTTGACATTATCTAATGTAAACAACCCTACTTAAGATAGATTTGTACTTCTTTTTCGTAACCGTATTCTTTTTAAAATTAATTCGTGCAGCCAAAATACACCTTTTGCACTCTTAAAAATTTATGTAAACTATAACGGTTCATTTTAATTTATGCAACTTGTGAAATGTTCATAATTAACCATTTCCGTCTAAACAGTTTACATGAAAAAAAAAGTTTGGACTCCCTCATTCATTAGGGAATTTTATAAGATTCTAACATTAAGTTTTATTTTTCACCGAATAGGGTCGATCGGTAGTGTATCGTGCTTCCACACCACAGGTCTGGGGTTCTATTAACGGGCTAGGCAAGGTCGACTCTGCCTTTCATCCCCGCTGTATTGGGTCAATAAATGAGTACCAAGCTTGCTTGGGATCTTAACACTGAAGTTCTCTCTTCAGACAGACCACCAAATAGGGACATCTGTTCATGCACCTCATCGCCCAATGGTCACGTATATTAGGATGGGCATAGTAGTTTCTGTCCCCATGCCACTGATTTTGAGTTTTAAGTTTGAGGATTGCCTCACTTTGGGGATACCCCTTAGATAAACATGTATTTCCAATCATTTGCAATAAAACATTTTTCCTTCAATTACGTTTATTTCAGAAGGAAGTTTGATTTTTCAAATGTATTTGCTTAATAACATGTATATTTGTGTATTGTATTAAAATGTTGATCAATCCAAAATTACATGTTTTTTGCTCCTCTAAAAGCTTTTGGGCTGATCTTACAATCCATATACGTTTTATAGTAGTATATTTAAAAATGATAAGGACATTTTTACGACTGTGTGAGCTGTTATGCCTCGTTTATAAATATAAAAAATTGCATTCAGCTACAGTTTTTAAAATGAACTGAAATAAGTAGAGGAATAGGATATTTACATATTATGAATATTTTTGACTGCAGTAAGATATATTTATATTTCAGTTTCTTTAGAACTTGAATAGAAGTTGTAAGCCACACATTTTGCGAATAGTTTGATATTGAATATAAACTCATACGTTGTTTAATAATGTAAAGTGTTTTATTTTGATACCAGCACACATTAAAATAAAGTACATTTGTAGTTATATGATCAGCTTTAGTGATATTTAAATTTTAAAAAATAGTCTACACGCGTACGAAAACATTCTTTCAAAATCACACACCACATCTCATACTATGTCTTCCATACAGCAGGAATTATTTGTGTATACTCAAAAAAATTTAATACTGGATACATTTCAAAATGTTAAAATTGTTTTTAAAATTTGGTATGGATACATTGTGGAACTGTCGGTTAACTTCACTGAATAAAATTGTTTTAAGTGTACTGTTTTGAAAGACACAATTAATTAGGGAGAACTTTTCTCACAGTAGAATTTGTAATGACTGAATGGTGTGAAAATGTAGTTATGGTTGTGTGACATTTTCCCTTGTAATAAAAGAAACAGAAAGATAAGGAATTAAACTTGAGAAGAAAATGGTTAGAAGTACTGTCACGCGCATTTGAAGAAGTATACCCCCCATTAAAATTAAAAATTATCGACTGAGTGTGTGTTATGCCCATCACAAATGCCGATGCAGAAAAGAAATTTTTATTTAACAATCGATTGTTTGCTCTTTCGGACCACCGTAACAATTTTATGCTGTTTGATACAATGCATTAAAACAACTTTCAAATGGAAAATGCTCCTTTTTTCATTTGAGGGCAAAAACACCAATAATTAAGGAGAGGGAACAACTTATCAATTTATCAATAGAATCGACATTAAAATCCAAGTTTAACCAAGGATAGCTCCTAAATTTAAGGTTGCAAATTCATGCAGAATACACAGGATAAAAATTTTAATGCCCTTCAGAACAATTTAATATTATTGAGTAAATATACTAAAATTACAATAGTTTTTATAACTAACACAATACTTTTTCTTTTGACATAATGTACCTGAAACATGTTGATTTGCTTTAAATATAATTTTTAGATATTTTCTTCTTAGTGTGTGTGTAAAATAGGGTTTCCAGAAACATCTCTCACAGTTCTAATAGCTCCTTTAGATAAAAAAGTTGGAATCACCTCTGTCATGGTCAAGATTCAAAATTATTTTAATCCCCCTTTAAAAGAAGCATTTTTTTCCAGTTTCAAAATTGAGACTATCCCAAACCTCTTACTGTATTTTCCCTTCCCCAAAAGGGAAGGATTCTTTTGTAGGAAGTTACTTTTCGGAATTCTTCAGACAAGTATTTGTGCCGTTGCAATAGTCATCGCCATCTAGACGTCTTGAGAGGCCACTGTAATCTGTCATGGCTCAAAATCCTCACTTTGGCGTAGTTTGGAAGTCAGGAGAGTGGGATGCCGGCTAAAGTGTCATTTTCATCATTTGACCGCGGTTCAAAATGACGCGGTCCATCACGTGAGAGATAAATATTTAATATCATAAATATTTTTTTTCATTCTGTATAAAAAGGCCGATAAGTTATGGTGAAAGACGGCAGCCGTCAATTGAAAAATGGAGAACAAATTTTTCCTCTTTTTATGAATAATGAAACTTGCATATTTCTAAAACTTTTTATTGAATCCTTGGAAAAAAAATTTGGAATTTGAAAAAAAAAACAAAATGTGTGCTTGCATCAGTGTGAACACGTGGTAGAAGTTAACTTCTTTAGCTTATATGTATTTAATTGTATATAATTAAGTTTTATTATTAAAACATTTATTATTAGCATTATTATTTCAAACTGTATTTAAAAAAATAATTAGGAGGGAAAAGGTCTAAGTATAATCAAAATTTTCATTTTCATTATATAATACTAAAAAAATATATTGTATACATTTATAGAAAAGTATCATTATTATTAGTCTATTTACATTATGCCTATGGGTGTTTCAGTACATACTTTTGTTATCAAAGGCTTGTGGTAACTAAAATAAGAAATGTAGGTTTTGAACTCAATATCTCATTTAAGAATCTCGAAAACAGTGCATCAATCGCAGTATTTGATATT
Organism: Trichonephila clavipes; assembly: GCA_019973935.1. Taxonomy (NCBI): domain Eukaryota; kingdom Metazoa; phylum Arthropoda; class Arachnida; order Araneae; family Nephilidae; genus Trichonephila; species Trichonephila clavipes. Next base: position 1,246,931 of record BMAU01021243.1, on the reverse strand, counting down.
GTCGTCGATATTATTCTGGTTTTTTTTGTAGAGATAAGGCGAAATTGTCTTAAAATTTCCGATATTTGAGATAAATCTGGAAACTCAAGCCATATTGTCTTAACTAATCCTTCATCTTTTGTTTCTACATGAACTAGCTTTTCAACTGCACCATTTTCCAATCCTTCTTTCACATAAATATTTGTGGTAATCATGAAATAAATATTATTCACATAAACTGTTTGCTAAGGCAATCCATTTGTATCAATTAATGACATCTTATGTAATTTTTGAGGTACGAAAGAGTCTTGTTCTTTTGAAGTACAACCAATATATACATCTTTTGCGGTTGAAGTTATTCTGTCAACATATGCAGTCAATATTTTATTATTAGACTCATTGACGGAATTGTTAGTGTTGAATAATCGTATACCTTGAGTAAACCTTGCCTCAGCTTCTTCCACAGTACAAAAACGAGACTCAATCAGAGTTTTTTGCATTTCATTAATTTGTTAACCATTTCCAATTCTTGTAAGTATTGCAGAAAATTGTTGATTCGCTTGACGCATGATTTCATTTAGTTCATAAAATTTTAGATTTCGCCATTCGCCATAATTTTAGATTTCGTCAACGATGGTCTGTTTCGGTTGCTTATAGATGGGTGTAGAACGAACTGGTGGTAATTGACAAAAATTTAATATTAAAATCATATCTAATCCACCTAAATTTGACTGAAAATTTTCAGTTATTTGTTTTAATCTGGAATCAACCTTCAATAATAATTCAGCACTTTACATACTTATCTCATCAATGATTATGACTTTTATTTAGTATTTGAAAAGAGTTCTGTATTGTTGAGCAGTTTCAGAATGTAACGGAAGTAATCTTGATAAAGATATTTTTAAGGCTGCATGAATAGTCGTTTCTGAAATAGCTACTGCTGCTTTACCAGTTAAAGCACAAGTTAAATATGCATGACACTATCCATCATTGTTCGAATAGCGATTATATAATTCCATCAAAAGATTAATAACTAATGTTTTACCGCATCCAGCAGGACCGGTAAAAAATATTTGAAATGGAGTTCGATCTGATGAAAAAAGAAGCGAAATAACTTGAAGTAAAAGTCCTTTTTGTTTTTCGTTTGACATTCTCAATAATTGGTAGAAATCTTCATTGGGCATTCAATTTTCTCTTTTTTTGCAATAGGTCCTAGTGTATGGAACGTTACTAAGTAGAAGCCATTATTAAAATTCAATAAATTTTTCATTCCCATTTTTTTCCTCGCGAAATTTACCTTTCCTTTTGCAAAATTTCTTTATTTGCTGTACTCCAATTTTTCTTATGCAACCCCTAAGAAAATGTAAAGTGGACATGATGAAGTAAAGAGTGTTTTTTTAGAGGTATAGAACTTTAAATTGCAATAAAACAACGATATAATATTCGATTGACATGAATTTTTTTATTCGAAAGATAATCTTGTGGCATTACATTTTAAATATGATTTCTGGCGTAGGACTGCCACGGCTGGCTCGGATGTAGTCCAATCTGGACGTCCAATTTTCGATGACTTTTTCCAACATTTGTGGCCGTATATCGGCAATAACACGGCGAATGTTGTCTTCCAAATGGTCAAGCGTTTGTGGCTTATCCGCATAGACCAATGACTTTACATAGCCCCACAGAAAATAGTCTAGCGGTGTTAAATCACAAGATCTTGGAGGCCAATTCACAGGTCCAAAACGTGAAATTAGGCGGTCACCAAACGTGTCTTTCAATAAATCGATTGTGGCACGAACTGTGTGACATGTTGCGCCGTCTTGTTGGAACCACAGCTCCTGGACATCATAATTGTTCAATTCAGGAATGAAAAAGTTAGTAATCATTGCTCTATATCGATCACCATTGACTGTAACGTTGTGGCCTTCATCGTTTTTGAAGAAGGATTCCACCAGCCCATAAAGCGCACCAAACAGTCAGTTTTTCTGGATGTTACGGTGTTTCGACATACACTTGTGGATTAGCTTCACTCCAAATGCGGCAGTTTTGTTTGTTGACGTAGCCATTCAACCAGAAGTGCGCTTCATCGCTAAACAAAATTCGCTTATGAAAATCGAGAACAACGGCAATCTCGTTTTGGGCCCATTCGACGAATCTACGCCTTGCTTGATGAATTGCCAAACCAAACTGAGAATAAATCACTTGACAGCTGTTAAATCGGTCGCCATCTTGAAAAGTAATGCCAACTTAAACTTCTATACCTGGAAAAAAACACTCTTTAGATGTTGATGACCAATTTGGCGTGAAACTGGTTTTCATCGCTAAGCCTTTGGCTTTTCGTAAAATCACGCTTTTTATTAAAGTTTTTACTTTATTATTTTTGAAGGCCTAATTTTTAAGTTAATGGTTAACAATTTCACACATCGATTGAAAACAACAGTAATTTTTAAAGAAAAATGTAAGAATAATACTTTAGTAAAAGTTCTCGTAAAAAGGCTTATAAACGAAAAAAAAATTTAAAACCTGTAATTTTTACTCAATTTTTTCAATCTTTGTATAGATTACGGATGATATTGTTCTACACACAGAAGAGATTATTTTTATAAATAACGGTTATTAAATATTTAATTGAAATTTTGTGTGTTTTTTGAAAAATCATAAAAAAACAGTTTCCGGCATTTTTTTAAAAGATTAATTCTAAAAGAGAAAAACAAGAACCTTTTTAGGGTATAATATCATATCATGAACTCGAAAGGAAATTGAAAGCGAACGGTTTAGTAATCTATTTCATTAAAACGTATCGATTTAGATTCATTTTAGGAAAAATCTTAAAAAGTATAAAATATCATTATATTTTATAGAAAAAACTATGCCGTATCGTGGCGAAATAAATGATATTTCTGATTCCGTAATTATTTTTTGTCTGAGTTTGATAGCAAGAATTAGATGGCTTTTTTAAAAACGTGTTGAAAGTCGGAACTTCAGAAATCCCTACCTTATGTTCATCACGTAACGAAAATTTTTCCCCACCGTGCCATAAGAAGTTAGTGTCAAAAACAACAAAAAAACAGGGTTTTTTTTTCATTAATACATAAAAATACGTTGCATGTTGTACACTTTGAATGGGATTTCGATTGGAAGTTTCTTAATTCACAGAATTCCCAACGACTCCGATTCTTAACAAAAGTAGGCATCCACGATTTCGTAAGCGAATATCGTGAGAAACAAACAAGTTCCCTTTCCTTCTTTTGTTCACTTGCTCATTATTGTTAGATTAGGGTCATTTCGGTTGTGCTTTTGATTTTGTGAATAGTCCTTTGGTTACACAACGCCTGTACTCCAAAGAAAATATGTTTTCTCGCAACTCTTTTTAAGCTACACATGAATTAACATATGTTATTTCCAGCATAGAAAAGAAGAGCCACCATTTTTTGGATTTTTGGTCTTATCGTAACATGTCAGCCTTATCAACACTCCCCCATGTGTTCATTGGAATCTTTTACAGCGCTGTGACATTATTCTTAGTGCTATCTTTGATTTTCCTTTCTACTACACAGTTACAGAGAAAGTATACAGAACGATTATCTTTCCATTTGAAAAAGTGTATTCCTTCATTCGATATTTGACAGTCCAAGTCTTCTCTTTTCATCTTATCATCAATGAGTTTAGGTAACCTAGATCTATCATTACGAAATGTGCCAACAGCATGTATGTTTTTTTGCTTTGAAATATTCAAATAATTGTATCGAAGAGAAATAATTGTCCACAATTATGTGATTTTTACCGGATAGACTGTTAGTCATTTCATCAACAACGCTACCACCAAGTCCAAACTCTTTCTTTGATTTATCATTATCAGTTTGTTTTCCTTGATAAACATCCAACTAATCTATGCATCCAGAAATGTCTACTTTACACCAGAGTTTCAACTCAAATTTTACAGGGTTTTTTTGCTTTCAACTGCATCAGAACTGACCTGCCTTTGAAAATAAACATACTTTCATCAATTGATTGAGCTTGAGTGGCCAACCTGCATTTCTTAAAATTTTCATTCAACCGAGATATGAATAGTCTCATTTTGTACATTTTATCTTTTTTATTTGATGGAATAGATAAATTGTCATTCAGATGAATAGTTGATAAAATTTTATGGTATCGATTAGGTATCATAGTTTGTTGGGTGAGTGCGAGGGGTTGTGGAGTTTATTGGCGCAAGAACCGATTTCGGCTATACTACGCCAAATTTAAAGTTAAAATTTTAAAATAATGAATAAAAGCGGAAAATTCATTAAAACTGTATTAAAATTTCATTTACAATTCTTACACTATAAAAATGCTATAAAGCGAATTTAAAAACATCGAAGATAATTTAAGAAACACGACTTTAAATCTGAACACAATTTTTACAGATGGAATTTAAATTATTTTTCCTATCTTTTGTCAGCGTCATGAAATGTGAGAAACCAGACCGTATGTGAGCATCCATTAATATTTCGTCTACATCATATATTAATATATACTCATCTTCTGAGTCATAATGAAACAAGGTTTTCTTGGGCGAGTGAGGTGCCAGTTTTTTTAGACTTCTGGTTTCTATACTTTTGTGGGGACTTTCTTCTATCTTTTTAATTTTCTTTTACACTCTTTCAGATTTTAGATGCATTAGAATGTTCACTATTGGATGTAGTAGCGGCAGACTCTGGTAAGGGAACTGATGGTTGAATTTCAGTTGATAGCGTGGCAAATTTATTAGAAGTAGTAAGAAATAGGCGTGTTTCAGTTGATAAAGATTAGACAGGAGTATTTACGCTATTGTCAGGGGAAAAGGTAGTACTAGAAATTGGTATAGATAATTGAGATTCACTTTGTATGGTTGTTATTATTGAAGAGAGAGAGAGAGAGATGTGGAAGGAAGTAGGTGTGATTAAGTTGATGAAGATGGTGTGGAGACTGCAGGCATTGAAGACGAGGTACTTGGCATCTGATTTGCAGAAGAAACGGGTATGAGACATTGTAAAGGCGGGCAGATTATGTTTGTTATATTTAGATCTTTTTGGGTAGTTGTGAATATAGTTGAAGGTTTAGCAGCCTGAGCGTAGGTTTGAGATAACTGTGGGACTATTAATTTGCGTGTTTCCAAGTAGGAGGTATTTTTATTTCTTTTGATTTCCTGAGAGAATTTACTTTTCTAATTTCCATTTTGGGCATAATTTCGAATCTGAAGGATGTGAACAACTGACACATTTCGGCTCTAGAGTGCAATCCGTGGAAAAAGCACATCTAGAGCATGTCAATTGACATCGGTAGGAAGTTTGAACCTCTGATACTTGAAACAGAGAAGATGATTCGGAATCTACGCACGTATTTTTCAATTAAGGTATACAGCTTTAATGGATGATGGTAATTTATGACTATTGAAAATTAGAATTATATAGTTAGTTTGAAAGATGGAAGAGTCTTTTTTTATTGTAATCCTTCTGACTGGGTAACACCCTGATCAGAAAGCCCTTCCAGGATTTCTGCTTCAGAAGCACGCAAAAGATCTGTTTCGGAAGTGACACCTCGACAGGAATTCAGTGATTTTTGAGTATGTACTACTAATGTAGGATCTAAAAAAGTTTTGACAAACAAAAAAGAGTCGCTTTGTATGGCAGATTTAGTTTCAATCAGTCGGTCACCAGATCGTAGCTTTTTAATGGATTTTGGTTCCCCACCTATTCCTATTACTCATTTCTCAACGGCAAAAGGAGATTTCCGTGACATTTCGTTGTCAGGTAGCGATAGAATGAAAAACCGAGAATGTGTAGCAGTTTCATCAATGTTTGGAGTGGGTAAAACAAGGCCTTTGCCCGGGGACTGCATACTTGGATCCATATGCACGAAGAAAACCACTTCCTCCTGGCGTGACTCCCCACCACCACGGAATACGACAAGGGAGGCAGTGTGCCAGTCATCTGGCAAAAATTAGGCGCGGCACTTACCTGGAGTACACCCAGAATATAGTGCTACAGCAACAGGGCGAGGATCCAATGGGTAAATGCACACCCTTACCTGCCGCCCTAACCCTATGGCAATGTCTCTGCAGGGACACCGGAGAGAGGTATCACCAGCCGATTGACAGGGGTGGGCTCACGCCTGCCTCCCGTCTACAGCCAAGCGGGGGCCAAAGGGAACGCAAAGGGATCCCCAGGACACCATTGTCCTCCTTACGGGACGCCGCACACGGCAAACTTGCGGGTAGAAAACCATCGGTGTTAGTAGGAAAACAGTTAAATAATACGAATATCGAAATAAATAATCGAAAAATTTGAAAGAGATTAAACTAATTAAACGCAACACAAAATGAATACAAAAATATGTTATTAGTAACAAATATTGAGTTATATCTAATAAAAACAAAATCAATACTTGTATACAGGTATATTCTAAATAATTGTATGTAGTGTAGGGGGGAAAAGAAAAGAAAATTTGAATGAGAGAGAGACCAGAAAGAGGGTCGAAAATAGAGAAGGATCACTAGGATACCCCGGGGTCGTGACACTCGTATTTACCATAGACAGTAAGCCCCTTGGGGAAAGAAAAAATATCACTAGAGCACCTCGGGAATGTGACACCCGTACTCATCTAAAGAAGGTGAGTCCCCTGAGGGGCAGAGTTTGTTGAACGGCATTACTGGCGTATCTACATCCAAAGACTAGTATAGATGATTCCTAGGCAGTTTATGACAGCCAAATAAAAACTGTAAGGCAATAAATCCATGTATCTCATTAGCGGTTACTGGCCTAACTGAATTCCGCTTTTGAGTGATATAGAGATTTGTTTTAAAATCAATACTTTGATATAAATGAATTGTAAAATGAAATATGTTGGTGTAACCAAATGCTCAAATATAGTACCCACAAACCCAGATTTTATGGAAAAAATTGGAACTTGGGTTTGGACATCTCTTTTTTTGAGATGTCCAAATCACTTTTGAGACGCCAAATCACTTTTGACTTATTGCATCTTGAGGTAGGGGAAATGCTGTATGTTCCGAATATAAACTGATGCACCCTGGATCTTGTTCAATTTCTTCATCGTCTTCTCAAAAATCTAACGAATTATTTATTTGCTGGAACTTCTTCATCTGAAGAATCATTTGTTTGTGAATCACTCCTCTCATATGGTAATAACTCCAAGGCCAACTGAGCTGCTTTATTCCAGACATTCTAAGAAAGAGGTACTTCTTTTATTGTTAAATATAAGTTGCACACAAAGAAATTAAAATGTTAATTTTTTATGAAGAATATATATTTCATTTAATACTGTGTCAAAAAAAAACTCAAAATTTTTTTAAACCTTTCAAATAAAGCAAAATAAAGAGTAATGAGGCTACAGCACAACAACCCCAACTTCTTGCTCCAACACCCAGGTGCTGTCGGTACCACAAAGTTATTCATATGTAAAATTAATTATGTACACATTTCACTTAAAATTAATAGTCAAATCGATAATTAATATCTTCCTTTAGATATAAAAAAAATATGACGCTTACATTTTGACATTAACCCCTTTTTCGGAACAAAAATGATAACCTCCATAATCCTATCAAAATGTCAGCTGAAAATGCAAAATTGGTTTTAAAACTATCAGCCTTCCTTGCTAAATTACTCATTATATAACCTGTGTTGCCGTCTGATCTGAAAGAAGGGAATTGAAAGAGTATTCCTGCTAAGTATCATCAGAATATTCGTAAAAATGGTTATTTTCTGCACTTTTAGTGACTGGTATAAGTACCGTCGGTAGATAAAGTGTTAAAAGCTTTATTTTGAAGCTATTTTCCTTCAAGATACAGTCTTCATTTCAAAAAGCCTTTCTCTCCGAATCTTATTTTACAAATTAATAGTGGAAAATAATATACAATTTCTTTGGTTAAAATTATTATAAAAATATCTTTTCACGATCACTTCAATCAGCACTCACCACTAAAAGGAGTCTCTATAATCGAATTAATTCATTTAGCGACGAAAGAGAAAATCATACACCTTCCACTTTCAGCTGAATTGTTCTTCAGTGCAAATAAAGCTTTCCCATTCCTACATTGTTGTGCCAAACGTAAGCAACAATGTCAATTTTAAGCAAATAGCCATGCAATAGCAAAAAAGGGGTTACTGAAATGAACACGCAATTCAGTAGGAAGTTGTTGCGTATGCAAATGTCAGATATGAAATGTTAAAGGTGATGTGAATAGACGCAAAACGTATGCGGTCGAAACATGCAGCTACAATTAAAGGAATAATGGAGGCGCGCAATTCAAGACATTCGCTGCTCATGAAAGAAATCACCTGACCCGTGGAAGAAGGATCGGAAAGCTGGAGGAGATCGGAAGAAACAAATTTATGGTTTATCGTGCTTGGAAAGCCTTCCACATGATAATTACAGCTGTTACTAAGGTTGGTGGTGGCTGCCATAGAAAAACGATTGCTGTATAGTTGACCGATACATCGTCCAGCAGAAGTCAGTAAATGCCATTATTCAGCAACTGTGTGTGGAAGCAGGGAGACAAGTGTTGTCATTACTGTGGCCCGACGCTTACACAAAGGTTCACTTGCGGCTCCGAACGCTGCCTCCCTTTGAAAGTTGGCAACGTTTAAAGGTTAGTGTAAGGAGCAGAAATCTCCTCACTGGAGTCATATCCTGTTTCTGGATGACTCAGTACGACAAGCGATTCTCAACGCCAGTTGATTTGGAGAGACGTCGCTACACGGTTTTGTCATAGTAACATCAGGCCTTTACGGTGGTCTTGGAATCGTCGTCTGGGAAGGCATTCTCCTGAACGGGTGGACTACGTTTCTATAAGCGTAGATTGCGTTTTCCTTCTCCATGCGCGTCTGTTCCGAGACGCTATTGGACAAGACTTTGTTTTGATGGGTGACAAATCACGATGCTCAGAAGCAACTGCAAAGTAAATATATCACTTGAATTGATTGAAATTCCAAAGAGGACGGGTATGATGATATGGGGAGATTCCTTGCGATTCCTCCGGGGAACACTCAATAAGTGCCACAGATACTAATGAAAGAAGAAACGTTCACTTCCGATAAATAAATATCATGTAATATCAAATTTTCCAAAGTATTTTATTCAAAGAGGAAATTTATGGTTTTCACTTAATAAAGAGAGATTTTAATTTTTAAATTAGGTAAATTGTAATCCTACAACCATTACAAATATTCAAATTCAGTTAATTATATCTATCTGCATAATTTGTTTTTCTTACAAATAGGGTACAGAGGATTTTATTCATATCTTTCATTTTAATACACTCAAGAACATTGAAAATAGTGACCCAAAAAGAAAGCTAAGTACAATCGCGAAACTTTGCAAATAAGTACAGCGTAATGTGATATGCAAATGATCCAAGTTTTGTGCCAATACGCATGCTCATACACGCCGAGGTGGTGGTAAAAGCAGGAAGAGGGTGCTATATAAGCCAGCGCAAATTCGAAAGATTCATAAACGTGACGATTACCCGCCGATTGTATGAAGACTTTGGTAAGCGAAACATGCCAGGTAACCTTCTAGAAGACAATTCTCACAGTTAAGCTAATTTGAGAGAGACCTGATCATCGGGATGAAAACTGCAGGCTGGTCAAAGCACCCTGTTGCTGGCCAGGTGGATCGTTCGGAGTGTGCCGTTAGAAATTGTTGGGATCAGCGGACACGAGAATGTACCCACGCGCGGTAAACCGGGTCTGGAGTGACCAAGAAGATTACGAGGAGAGAGGATCGAACGATAGTGCGGCAAGCACTTGTGGACCCCACAGTGACTCGTTCAACGATACGAGCAGACGTAGGCGTAGCAATTGTTCCACGAACAATTTCCAGACACCTTGCAGAAGCAAATCTTAAATACAAGTGCCCTTTCCGTGCACTCCCTTTAACACCGGAACATCGGCAACTGCGTCTACAGTGGTACCAAGTCAAATAAATGTGGAATGTCACAGATTGGCAAAAGGTTGTGTTTAGGGATGAATCCCAGTTTGTTTTGGGGACAGATGATTACCGTGTACGGGAGTGGAGGCGCCCTGGTGAGCGGTACAATTCCCCCCACACTGTTCTACGTCGCACTTCCCGCACAGCTGGTGTAATGGTCTGGGGGCCATAGCCTATGATAGCCGGTCCACTTTAATTGTGATGCGTGGAACCGCAACGGGCCAACGTTACGTTGATGATATTCTTCGACCCCATGTAGGACCTTTCCTAAATGTTCTCCCAGGGGCAATTTTCCAGCAAGATAATGCTCGTCGGCATACAGCAAGAGTTGTACAAGACTTCTTACGTCAGTTTCAGCCTCTTTCCATGGCCAGCCCGCTCCCCCGATTTGTCCCGTGTAGATCACATGTGGGATCAGCTAAAACGGCAGATGCCCTCGTGTCACTCTATACATGATTTAGAGTTGGCTGTTCAAGATTTGTAGGCCCATCTACCTCAGGACAACGTAAGGCGTCTAATCAACTCAATTTCGGACCGTGTGGTGGCATGTATTGCAGCTGGAGGTTGTCCAACGCGCTATTGAAGTTGTCCAGTATTTGTGTCATTGCACACCCTGTATTCATTTAATTGTCTTGTTTTTGAGTTCAAGTGGACCTCTCATCTGTGTCATAATGTGTATTAAATTTCATTTTAATCCGATGCTTTCTTGGGTCACTATTTTCAATGTTCCTGAGTGTATATTCCAAGTACCTTCTGAAACTTTACATACGCATTTGAAACAAATCATTTCTGCAAAAATAAAATGAAGCAACAAAAAATGTACATAATTATTTGAAATGAATTTGTTAAAAAAACTATAAACAAAATCATAAAGAAAAAAAAAGTTGTAGAAACTTCTTCATTTGAGTAACGCTTTTTTGTTCCAGGGAAGAATGTTGGGTGAGTGAGAGCTGTAGTTACGTCTTACTATAAGCCAGCAGGAGGGGTAATAGCAACGCACCTCGTAATTATGAACCTCAAAAAAGTGATGAGGTTGGCCACTGGGCTGTAACATCTTTCTTCAACTAACCACACCACTCCAGAGGGAGGACTTTGAGCCTTTGCAAATTTAAGGGTAAACACCTTCTGCAGTAGGATGAAAACCTTCGGGAAATCGATTTTGAGTTTTTAACATTTCTAAACTCTCCAAATTAGTACCTTTGCAATGATATAGCATACTAGGTCTATTGTGAAAGATAAGTATTTTTAAATTATTTTTAAAAAATAATCAACTGATGTACCACACTCACTTTAAGAGACAGAAATGTAGACATTGTCTTTTAAAACCTGAGGGAAATTATCTACTTATTTTATTTATTAATACGCAATTAACTTTAGATAACTGTATAATAACTGCAAGTTTGTTAGATTTGCTAAAAACTTTTGGAGTCTATTTTGGACAATGGCTTTAGTGATTTGAATAATATATTTGATCTTTAGTGATTTTTATTGAAATTTAGGTCTCTTCTTTACTTTAAATTTTGTTTCAATTAATTATTATTACAGATTATTTACACATGCTAAGATTTAGTAAAGTGTTAAATATTGAACTATTTGGAGGTAGAACTATTATCCATAATAAAGTCAAAACTAGGATTAACGCTAGATCGTTCGGGATTTCAATTCTCCTTAAACGTCCACTGGATTTATTTTGACACCGCGATTGAAAATATATAAAGTAATTGTTTTAACTAAATAATTGCAGAACTCCTGTACAGTAGGATTTAGTTTTAAGACTTTTTAATATTATTTCATGTAATTATCATATAATACCACCCTTTATAACATAAAAACAGATGTTGACGTTATGTTTCACGAAGCTTGTTGAACCATTGCTATGTAGCAAAACATTTCGAGTCGCAAATCTTCCAGGAACATTACTATTATGCGGTATCCATTCGATGCCATCTATCAGGATTCGCTGGAATAGTATCAAAAATATTATTTCTTTAGGTTCTGGGCAGTCACTTTCATTCAGTCGGAATCTTATTCATTTTTAGAAAAAGCAAATTAGGGCTTAGACCTTTTTTAAGAGCCATCGTTTCAGAGCTGCACTAAGTTCCAAAAGTCCAATAAAATTGTTTTTATGAGAAGAGAAGCAAATATTATGTAATGAAACACTTAGACACTACAATTGGGGTAGAATTGATTTACTCATAAACACTGTATTCAAGGGGGGAAAAAATGTGCGATAGGATTTTGGGAAGTTTGTTTTATTGATAGTATCTACTTAGAGTGGACTATATTTTGTTAAACGACAGCTATTTATAATGATAAATTGCCTTGAGTCAAAATGACACCAGCGAACGTTCGAGGTATATTTAGTTAGAAAGCACTCCTAATCATATATATATATATATAATATATATATATATATATAAAACCTAGAACTACAAAACTTTTTCTGTGTAATCACCAGAGAAAATGATTAAAAGTCAGGAAAAATGTTCGAATTCGCTGCAAAAATACGGAAAGGAAAACAAAGTAAACAGGACCCAGTGTCAAGTTGACACCGACGGACGTTCTAGTTTTAATAATTATTTAAAAATACCTACTTTGACAAGGTAAGATTTTTTTTTAATAAAAATTACTGTATTCTAAGACTTGTATTTTTAAAATTGTGTAAATTTACTGCATACAGGTACTCTATGTTTCTTAAATGCAATTGTGTATGCTGAAGTGACATTTTTGAAATGCTCTTAAAACATTTAGCTAGAAAGCAGATATCGTAACAAAAAAAATGACAATTTTCAAAGAATTCATAATGATGCTCGGTAAACTAAAAGTTTGTCTTTGAAAAAACTAATTAAAATGTTTAAAAAATTTACTTCAGTATTGTAAAAATGTCTTATTTATATGCAATCACAATCTTGTGTCTTTAATAGTTTCTGAGAAAAAGGTATGAGATGATACATCAAATGTGATGTTTGTCTTTGCGAGAGGCTTGTTACATACATAAATTTTATGTTTAAAAACATAAAAACAGTTATATTTTGACTGTTTCAGAAACCATTTGACCAGTTTAGAGTAACTTCAGAAGTTTTAGACTTAGAAACTGTGTCTGCAACAAGAAAACCTAAAGAAAACTTTTCAAAAACTTATTGAAAGTTTTCAAAATGTCGAATAATCAGGTATTTCCAAATGCTATCACAAATTCATACCAAAATGTTATAGATGCACTTTCACATTATATTTATGATAATTTATGGTCAGCCTTGATGTTTGTAATGAATCAAAGCTAAAAATGTTCAAACATTGAGGAAAATCATGTAAATGCTACAAAATATCTCGTTAGACAAAAACTGAAAAATTCTATGCATGTATTTTTTGGGCAATTTAAAACTTCTTTTGTTTTCTATTTCACTTAAAGTACATTGTGTGAGAATAAGCTAATGTTTAATAAAATAGGACAAATACATATATGCAATTCATAATTTTTGTCATGAAGTAACGTATTATAGTAAAAATGCAATTTTCTCAAAAATGATGTTTTTAAAACAGTGTGTACCTTTTTCTCAGAAACTAACGCATGATTGAACCTTCAATTTTTTCTCATGTTATTGATGTGTAACTATATATTCTGAAATGAACTTTTTAACATATTCCCAAAATATTTTGCTATAGACCAGATATCGTGTTAAAAAATTCATAGTGATTTTACGTAAAAGTATGTTTTGAAAAAACTGAACAATATGTTCAGTTTTCTATGTTTGTTCATCTCACTTTCGTATAAATGTAAATGTTTTTTGTACCGACTTGTTTTTCAGCTTTAATCTTCAAGAAATTTTCCATACGTACATAGCTGATTATGCGACGACTACGTCGTTGTATGTAAAACTTGTTACATACATAAAAATGCATAAATTTCATGTTTAAAAAAATAAAAACAGTATTATTTTGGCTGTTTCAAAAATCATTTGTCAAGTTTAGAGTAACTTTTGAAGTTTAAAACTTAGAAACGGTGTCTGCAATAACAAAACCTAATGAAAACTTTCAAAATGTCGTATAATTAGGTTTTGCTAAATACCTTCACAAAGTCATACCAAAACCATATTGATACATTTTTACATTATATTCATGGTGATTTATAGTCAACTTTGACATTTGTAATGCATCAAACCTAAATAATTTTCAAAGATTAATACAGAATTTGAGAAAATTGATGTAAATAAGACACACAACATATATCGTTAAACAAAAACTGAAAAATGCTATGTATGACTTTTCTGGGCAATTTAAGACTTTTTTGTTTTCTATTTTACCTAAATTAAAATAAAAAGATAATAATGTTTAATAAAATAGGACAAATACATGTTGCAATTCATTATTTTTGTGCTGAAGTGACTATTTACGTTAAATAAATTATAGTTTAATAAAAAACCAAAAAACCCGCTTTTATAGTGAATCAAACTAAAAAGTAAAAAAATATAATTCTTAACCCGCGATCATTCGCGCGGGGTGTTCTGTACACCCGAGCAACAAGAAAAGCATCCTACGATTCTAAAAAGAAAGCGCAGAGCCACGATTTTTTCTGTAGCTGCCCATTTTAGGTCATTGAACCTTCAGGGCTGATGTAATGAATCTCACTAGAACGATTGGAATGTAACGACATTCAAAAGTTTATCTGGGGTGCTGAGAACACCCCGCGAGTGATTGAGTTATATTTTCGTACTCGAAACATCTACGGAAGAGTATGTTTTACTCTTTCCTTTTACATTTTTTTCCAAATATATTAATATGCATGCATATTTTATTTAAAATTTTAATAAATGTGGTAGGAAAAATGATATAATTCTATAAAATAATTGTAAAATATAATCTTTTTAAAAAATTTTTCAAAACCTTTTCCGGAAATTATGACAAAAACTCCATGGGAAAGGGAGAAACAGTGACTTCGTCGTCTATTAGATACTGTATCAACAGATTCTCAAGATGAACTAAGTGAATTCGATGACTGCGTAATTACGAAACCAAAGTTGTAGAGATGAAACTTGAAATTGTAAATTTTTATAATACAGGCGGTGTTGATACCACTGATGAAATGTGTAGTATATATGATGTATCGTGAATATGTAAACTTTGGCCATTGCGAATATTTTATCCTACTTAATACTGCAGGAATTAATGCTTACCTTGTCTATCATTCGGTTCTTCCTGAAAAGAAATGAGACATTCAAGATTATTAGAGGAGATTAGAATGGATCTTGTGCAGCCACACAGTGGGATGTAAGATTGGATTTCCCAAACCTTAACAAAATACTCAAAAGAAGTTTGACTGACACAGAGCATTAATCCACCAAAAAAGGGGCGTTGCCCTGTTTGTACACGGGTAAAAGATGTAAAAATTATTGGTTTTTGTCTTCGATGTAAGAAAAATATGTGCTTAAAGCATATGAATACAGTCAGCTCTGAATGTTTGAAAAATGATTAAAATATTATTTTTCTATTTTTTACTATCTTTATGATTTATTATAAAGTATATTTATTACTGGTATATATATACGTTTTGCTTGTGGTTTATGAAAAAATATAAAATTGTGTTCTTTAAAATGAAAATTGCGTAGGTTTAGTTTAAATTAATGTTAGTCTCATTTGAATGCAATATTTTTTTAATAATTTTGTTTATATAATACGAAAAACATCTTATACTTCATAAATATGTATCACAATTGACATATTTTTTTTTCATATTTAAATACTAGTGTTAAAAGTTTGGGGTGTTCTCTACACCCCGCGAGTAACCACGGTAGCAAAAACAGACGCGATTGACCACGGGTTAATATAGGAATAAAATGATTACCGAGAACATTAATGCCATTGGGATAAAAGCGTGGAGTGTTCAATATTAATTGTTATAATTTCTTACTAGTCTTATTCCGAAATGCTGAGTTAGTGTAAAAATGTATACAAAGCACCCAATCCTTTTCCCACAATGACATTTATTTTCTCGTTAATCATTTTATTCTTATATTAATAATTATTATTTTTTTTTACTTTTTAGTTCGATTAACTATATAAGCGTGTTTCTTAGTTGTTTTTTTTAAAACTATAATTTATTTTTCATTTTTTAGTTCGATCTACAATAATAGCCGTTTTATTTAGTTTTTAAAATTACCATTTATTCTTTGTTGAATTTATCCTTGAGTTTGATATTTGGAGCCAGAATTATGTGGCTGCTGAAACTAGTCTTGCTCTTCACTGGATATTAATTAATGGGTCTAAGGGGTATTTATTCTATCCGTTTGCGGGGTCTCGGATGAGTCCCATATCGTTATATTTCAAAGGTTATGTCTCTATAGATACATGTCTAACTAATTAAAGTGTGTTAAGAAGAAATATCAAATGTCGATCGTATTATCACCTTTTAAACGTATTGCTATAATTTAATTCATATCATCACTTCTAAACGTATTGCTTTAAAAAAAATTTTAAAAAATATTTTTCAGTTAGAATATAAATTATTTTTATTCACATACACGAGTCTTTTTTTTATTTCCATTTTCATAAAAACTACGCACCCATCCTACACTTTTTCACATTAAGAACAATTTTTTTGTTTCATTTGTTTTAACTACAAGCCTATTCACAGTCTTAGAGTTACATCCTAATCTATTAGTCACCAAATCTAGAAATGGCATATGCAATTAGTTGCCGAATCTGAAAATGGCTTACGCAATTAGTCGCCAAATCTCGAAATTTTTAAATCCTTAATTATGAGGATCATGATCAGGACAATTAAACAAAATTATGAAATTATTGCATTGTCAACGGTCCTTGATAAGTGTTCGAAATTTCGAATTAATTTGACCTTTCAAAGAGGGTAAACATCGAGTTCAAAAATTCCATTACATACAATTGAAACTCTTGAAAGTGTGTTAAAATGCAATTTTCTCAAAATGATTGTTTTCAAACTGCGTGTATCTTTTTCTTGAAATCTATTGAATAAATGCACATGCAATTTTTACAGCGTATAACTGATATCTAACTATGTATACTAAAGTTAGCTTTTGGGGATTTTCCTAAACTATTGTGCTGAGTGAGGGAGTGAATATTAACGTTGCACTGTGTTCAGCTCTACACGAGGGCTTTTGGCGTCATTTTGAACCACGGCAAAGAGAAGAGGGTGAAACCTGAGCTCTCACACCCCTTTCCTAACTACCACACCATACGAACGGGAGGACGTTTAAGCTCTCGACAGATTTAACGTGCATCACTCCCCTACATGGAACATTGTGCTGAAGAACAGTTAACGTAAAAAAAGAAATGGCAATTTTCAAAAAATTTATAGTTATACTTTTATGTTGCATGTTTTTGGAAAAAGTAAACAATATATTTGAAAAATTTAACTTCGGTATAAGTATAAATACAAAATTTGAAGTTTTTATATTTGACAGTTTCTGAGAAAAAGATACATAATAAAGCTCAATTTAACACTGTCAACTCACCTTAACGTACATTAGGCCCTTTTACTTCAGTGGCACTAGAACTCGAACAGAGCAACTTGACAGCATTGGCCACGAGTTGGTGAAAAATCTTGTGAATGAAAGCATATTTTTACATGAGGGTAAAAAATTTACTGACACCAACACTTATCATTAACTTCTTATTATTGGGGTTTATTTTCAGTTACTATTTATGTACTTTTTATGTCACACTACGTTCATCTTCCACATATGCGTTTCAAGTTTTTTTTTAAAGTAATTACAGTTGAAATAAAAAAATATTATGTCATGATTGTTGTCCTCAGTGTAAAAGTTTTCAACAATATTTAAATATTCTTGCATTTCAACTCATTTGAACAGGTTCAAGAACTGAAGGATATCCACTGAACTCCTTCTTGGTGCTTCCAATTTTTTTGCCAGAAAGTGTATTTCGAAACTGAAAACCTGACATGATATTAATTTGCATTTCAAAATTCACCTTAAAGGTACACACTTATAATACCATACATTTACACTCTCTATACTTAGCTAAAGTAGAATTCATTTGAAAGTTTGTAAGTATTTTGAACAAGTCCAAAGATAATATTAATGAAGAATAATTAATTTGAAAATAGTATTTTCAAAATAATACGTTTAATAAAGAAAACCTTGGCAGACATTCACCTAAGTACACTGCTGGCCACCGTCAGCGCCTGAAAGAAGCATGCAAAAAAGAGGACAACGGGCATTAGCGGAGGGGAGATGTGCAAATGATTAGAATTTCAGCGCAGACACACATCACGCGCGCCTGTGGCGCTACCTCAAAGCCCTATTTAAGGCTTGGAGATTTCGATGATTTCAAGTTCGGCAGTTGTGTTTTTCTTGTGTTTTTTTTCAAAAAACGATCAGATATCTCGTATAAAACAGCGATCAGCTTTTGATCACGTATCCAATTTCGACAGAAGAAGGATAGTGGTCTGCCGAGATTATAGATTATCTTTCAGGCAAATCGGTAGTCGTGTTGGACGAAACCAAACAACTGTAATGCGGATATGTGACCGTTGGATGCAGGAGGGTACGACGGACCGACGCGGTCGATCGCATCCACCCCAGTGCACCCCTTCAAGTGATGACAGGCGAATTGTGCACATGGCAGTGACCAATCGCTCAGTCACATCACGAACCGTAGCCCAGAACATTGAGTCTGTAACGCATCATTCAGTGTCTGTGCGTACCATTTGACGCCATTTAAAGCATTGTGGTCTGTCCGCAAGATGTACATTGCTTGGTCTACCTTTGACGCAGAGCCACAGACGTCTCCACCGCCAATGGTGCGATGAAAGAAGGATATGGGTGGCAAAATAGAAGGAAGTTGTCTTTACTGACGAGTCATGAATATGTCTGCAACACCACAATGGTTGGATTCGAGTCTGGAGGCACCGTGGAGAGAGGATGCTGAACAGCTGCGTTATGCACCACCACACTAGTCCTGCACCGGGTATTATGGTATGGGGTGGTATTGGATATCACTCCTGCACTCCTCTAGTACGCATTGTAGGTGCTTTAAACAGCCAGCGCTACATCTCCGAGGTGTTGAATCCGGTTGTCCTTCCTTACCTTCAGGACATAGCCATAGTCATATTTTAACAGGATAATGCGCGACCACATGTGGCATGCATTGTCCAACGGTTCTTCGTCAATCAACAGATTGAATTTCCTCCCTGGCTGGCTCGCTCTCCGAATCTTTCACCGATAGAAAACATGTGGTTCATGGTTGCTCAACGATTGACCAAGATAACACCCCCAGCTGCCACATGAGATCAAATTTGGCAACGTGTGGAAGCTGCTTGGTCTGCTGTACCACAAAAACACATCCAAAGTCTCTTTGAATCAATCCCGAGGTGTGTGGCAGCGGTGATCTCCAACAATGGTGGCTACTCTTGCTACTGATTCTGGCAGGAACCACACCACAGAAGTCTATAAATTTAATCATTTGATACTTGGTCAATATGTTATCTACAAAATAAATTTTGTTGTGATATCTCTTGTCTTTCTTGGTGTTGCATTTACGGTGGTCAGCAGTGTATAAGGAAATGGCTTTCTGTGTATTATCTTCTGTAACAAGTTTCAAAATCCAGAGATAAAAAAAAACAGTTGGCTGAATTGCCACTGAATTAGGGATACCTATCTAGTAAAGAGTTGGGTCTCCTGTGGAATTGGTAACGGCTGCCACACGACGAGGCATAGTTTCAACAAGTTTCTGGAAACGTTCCACGTGAATAACTTGCCAAATATTGGCTAAATCTGTCCATAATTCAGTAAGGATCG
Organism: Trichonephila clavipes; assembly: GCA_019973935.1. Lineage (NCBI taxonomy): Eukaryota > Metazoa > Arthropoda > Arachnida > Araneae > Nephilidae > Trichonephila > Trichonephila clavipes. Next base: position 1,227,189 of record BMAU01021243.1, on the reverse strand, counting down.
GTGGTGGCGTAGGATGGTTTTTCACGCCTTGTTCCAACCCATTACAAGCATGCTTAATAGGATTTAAGTCTGGGCTTCTAGGCGGCTAGTGTATGACAGGAAAATCATAGAAATGCTCCTCCAACCAGCCGGGACGTAAGAGGTTATGTTGCCTTGCTCGAAAACTCCATTACTGTGCGGATAAGACAACAGCATAAACAGATGATTGTGATCACCTAGCAACTCTAAGTACCGAATTCCATTGAGAGTAGTACACGCACCAAACATCCCAAACAGCACCACAAAAAAGAACCCCAGACTTTTATTGAGCCATCATGCCCTTGTACAGTTCTAACCTGGCATGCAGGATCCATGGCTTCATGAGCTTGATGCTATATTCTCAGCATCCCGTCGGCATTCAGTAGTCGGAATAGAGACTCATCACTCCATGCAACTCGTTTCCAATCCTCTATACTCCAGTCTCTATGCTCTCTTGCCCAGTGAAGACGGGCAGCCCGATAGTGAGCATTAAGCAATGATACTCTCGTAGGTCGTCGGCTTCAGAAACCCACACGGTGAAGTGAGCGTTGCACAGTCTGTTTACTGACTGTGCGACTGGCACCATCATTCAACTGGATGGTAATTTGAGCTAATGTTTGGCTTCGCTGGCTACGTACAATACGCACGAACCATCTCTCACCACGCACTGTCAAGTTGTCCTTTGCAGTTTGCCCGATCCCAAGTTTTTTGTCCATCATACATGTATTCATGGTATACCCTTAAAACTGTCGATCTTGAAAATCCTAGCTTTCAGAAGATTTAGAAAATTAAATGGCCCATGCATCGCCCATTTACGATTTATCCACGATCGAAGGCGTCTAAATCAGGCAGTTTAACCATATTGGCAAGTTCAACAACTAATTCAAAACAATCAGAGTAGTACGCGCAATATATGCAGTTACCACAACCACCCTCACTTGCACATGATGATGTAATGATGCTTGTAAGTGATGCGCAGTGCTACACAATTTACACATAACCCTTGCTATCCCTAATTCAGTGGCACTTCATTGTATATTAATGTTTATTAACGTTGTATTTCGAAGCTACACTACGTCAACTAAATTAATAATTAATTAATTAATAAATATTAATAACTAATTAATAATCACGAACAAGTTATAAGTTATAGTACCAGATATGTCTTCAACATGCATGTGTGAACAGACTGAATGTGCCATTATGATGACATTTCATGTAAGAACGAACTCAGGACTCAACAAAAACAATGTCCGCCATAACTTGATGACCAGAACCACTTAGCTGTCGAAGAAAATTAGGACGTGGTTAATAAAAAGTTTAGTTCGGGGATAAAGTGAGCCACAAAATGTCTCTATTTAAGAAAAACTATTTTAAAAAGACACCCTTTCAATAATAATTGTGGGACACACATTAAATCTACAATGGAATACCAGAAACATACTACATAAAAAAAACATTGATGAAGTTAAATTTTGACGTCCTATTATAAAGAAATCATTTCGGAAATTTAAATCAAAAGAAATATAACCTTTAGATAAAGTGGAAAGGCGTTTCACATTCGGACAGATAATTGAACCTTTTGAAAAAAATTAATCAGCAACCGAGAATCAGCATCATAATAAAATATCTATTGGATATATATATATATATATATATATATATATATATATATATATATATATATATACATATGCACCTAGATCAGTGGTTCTCAAACTTTCACTACTGGCGACCCAATTTTTCAATCATAATTTTTATCGCCTCCCCCCTAAAAAGAATAATGTGTTGAATGCAATAATAATGCACTTTGTGTTGCTAAAGCTACAATACGATCACAATTATAAACCGTAAAATTAACAAGATAAGTATTAAATTTTGTATATGTGTTACTTTTAAGTAATATATATTTTTATTTTTTTTGTTTTACTTTTTAGCTCGATTCACTATAAAAGCGTGTTTTTTAGCTTGTTTTAAAACTATAATTTATTTAATAATTATTTTTACTATACACGATAAAAATCACAACTCCAGTGAATAATTTAAATAAGAAAAAGTATACTTACCTACTTTTAAGGAATTTTCAAGTTTTCTTTGAAAACTTGAGAAAAAATCTAATAAAATTAAAGAAAATATTCTAAATGTGCGTGTCCTTAATAAAGGACATTAATCACAGACACTTTTCGCTAACAATACAGGAATGTTATTTTCCAGAAAAAATATCATATTTTGTTCACGTTTTTGTAGTTTTGCTGTCGTTTGATGATCTACAAATAGCATTTTGAACTTTTTCTTCCTTATGTCTTTTTAACAAGGTGAAGTGCTACATCACGGCTTCATAGTTTTCTTCATAGAGATCTTTAGGCGTCATTTGAAAATTTCAAACAACTCAAACGTTTAATATCTAACGCTTTTTTCATATATACTTTCGCTATCTTGATTAATATGCATTATTTCAGCAGGTTCTTCAATTGCTTGATCAGCTTCAACTTCCTTCAATAGGGATCACAATTGCCTACTTTTTTATATATTCTGCTCATGTACATTTATAAACCATAGTAAGTCGTACCACACAGTATTCAAATCCACAAAATTGTTCATGGGAAATGTGTAGCATGTTCTAAAAAATAATTATTCAAAACGTTTTTCATTATGCATTGTATGTTTCAGAGAATACTCTTCAAAATACATCTTGGCCAAATAATCCTTAAAAGTGTTCAATATGCTTATCCATATATCATAAAACTCATTCACATGGGGAAAAAAGCAGCAGAAAAATATTATTTACAACTTTCCTAAAATGAAAAGAGACGGAGTGAAACATACCAGTAAGCTTGAAGGTCAAATATATGATAATCAAAAGTAGTATTTTAGGGGTTAAAAGAAACGTAATAAAAAATCTCTCATTGTGGGATTACAGTAAATCAAACAAAATGTCTTTTTTTATTTGGTTATAGGATCCAGTATGGCTAATGAGCGTTTGCAGTGGAATCTTTTATTTTTGATGATAACCAGATGATAAAAATAAATTATATCAGTGTAAATGTGTATTTTTTATTATGCCAGAAAGCATTTTGTTCATTCCAAAAATTATTTTTAAACCTTTTCTATTCAATATGCTGGGGCCCACTCGCAGGGTTACCGCGCGCCCCACAGTTTGAGAAACACTGACCTAGATTGATATAGTTGGCTCCAAATTTAAATATTCGATACAAAATAACTTATTTTTTAATTATTTAAATGCTTTATAATCCTAATTTCCCTCATGTTGTGGTAGAATGGTATTTATACACGATATTTGATTTTTTATTTCAATTATTTTTAAAATTTTTGCTACGAGCTACTATTCAGCCATTTCCTTGCTTTGAATTTGCATATGGGTCCAGAATCTTGAAATAACTTGTTCATTTCGCTGGCACTGTATTTTTAAATGCAATTTTCAGGTAAATTACCTCTTTCTTGTAATGTATTTAGATATTGTATCCATTATTTTCAATAAAGTTTTGCTCAGTATTATTAACAGAAAAAGGGAAGATTATATGGTCCAAAAACATGTTCGACACCACTTTTACATAATTTTTTATAAATATGAGCTGTCCTAATTCACAGTAATGTTTATATAACACTGCAACATCCATATTTTTATATTTTAAATTTCATTATTTTTATAATTTCCAAACATCCTTTCTAAAATCTTATGTCTGGTTTATATATATATATATATATATAGCTTACCATTTCGTTTTTTTCAATTTTGATGATTGTTGATTATTCATCTATTTAGTAGAGAAGTTTGACTATATATATGCACTGGTGGTACATAACTTAAATTTTTGTTGCCATTTATCCGTGAGAAATCATCTGAAGGACATGAATTTCAAAATAAGAGACAGTCTTTTATACTTAAATAATAACCACAAATCACAGTTGCGCAAAAATGAATACAATTAATATAGTATGGAATTAAAAAAAAAGGTTTTATTGCTCATACTATCGTTGCACAGGATCGACGAAGAACAAGAAGCAGATGTTCCTTATTACGGGATATGCTACGGTAATGATTTCTTCGCACCGTTTCTCCAGACTCAACACTAGATTCTCCAACAGTTCCTGAGGTAAGAGTGCCTATTCTTCAATTATCCTGGAGGCCTCCCCGGTTTCGGTGTTCCGCGGAGGATATAATCGTATCGCAAGGAATTTCCAAAATATCCCACACATCCTCTATGGGATATAAATCCTGGGAGCACGCTGGCCAATCCATTTGAGTGATATCTTCCCTATCCAGTCACTTGTGAACATTGGCAGCCTGATGTGCATTGTCACCATAAAAATGAAATCTTGTTCCATAGCACTTTGGAACAGACGCACATGGGGAAGAGTTCCTTCCTTACAGAAGCGCGATCTCCGATTACAAAACCCCTGCCGAAAACGTGGACCCTAGTCCAGCCGCTTAGCATAAAGGCTTCCCAGACAAGTCAAGGACCACTGTAACGTTCAGTTTGCCTGATGTTACTGGGGTGAAACCGCGTAGCGACGTCTCTCCAAATCAACTGGCGTTGAGAATCGCTTGTCCAACTGAAACGACTTTCATCCATAAAGATCCGTTGCTTTGTGTGCTCTTTACATCCCTTTCAACAGCGTCACCGAGGAAATAAATCATTGTTTCTTTTTAGAAAATTATAAACAATATTTCTAAATAAAGATAAAAGTGTAGGTTATATATATTACACCAGAAGGGCATTTTTATAATCTTAAAATCAAAAGAGTCTCTTTTATGAAAAATATTACTTATTAATATAATTATTCTTAGTATTTAATCGAAGGCCCCAAAAGTTTGCTGACTCATTATTGTAATTATTTTTATTAATCTCAAATAATGGGGATAATAATTAAAACTATTAACATAATCTACTATATTACTAAAAATAATTAAGCCATCTATGTATCTAAAAAGTAGCAAGATTTGTTACTAATATTATCATGCTTCTAAAAGTACAAATAAATATTGGCTAAACAGTTACTTGCAGATCCACCTTATGGCAGTCTTTTGATTTGCTGATAATAAATTTTATTATGAAAAATGTAAGTTTCATTTGATTATAGTTGAAAAACAGGAAGATATTTATCATATGATATTAATTTATTCATATTATGTATATATACGGCGTGTGACGCAAAAATAACGAGACTGGTACAATAAATCATTGCAGTTACATAATCCGGACTCCGTGACATTATGGCCTTCAAGAAAGCCCCCTTTAATATTTATACACTTCTGCATTCGATGCTGTCATTGCTTGCAACACTTCTAGAATGAGGTTTTTGAAAGGCTCTTCAGGAGTTTTTCCGTTTTTGTCTAAACTCCTTAGCCGGAGTAAAATGTATTCCCTTTATTTTCAGAAAATAAAAAAAGTCGAATGGAGGCAAATCAGGTGAATAAAGAGAATGGCCCATCACTGAAATATTTTTGCTGGTCAGAGACTGCTTGATATATAGGGCTGTGTGAGAGGCTGCATTCTCCTGGTGCAACAGCCAGCCATCACTCCACAACTGTGGTTTTTTCTTCCTAATTTTTTCCCAAAGTTGTTTTACTACGTCAATGAAGTATTGCTGACCACTGGGAATCCACTTAATCGTTACAATTCCGTTAATGTCGAAGAAGACAATTAACATTGCGTTGGATTTTGACACTTTTTTTGGTTCCTGGAGACTTTCACTGCATCAGCTGTGGTGCTTACTTTCTGGGTCAACATATTCATGTCTCATCACATATTACAACAGATTCCCACCAAGTGGAAATGCTTTCTAACACGTCTTTAAAGCAATGTTTGGGTCAGAACTTTTTGAACCATCATCGCACAAATCTTTCTCATGTGTAATTCGTCAATTAAAATTCCTCCAACACCTTCCCTGTCCAATACCAACTCCACTTCTGCACGTACACTTCATTTCGCTATCTTTGGCAACGTTTTGGTTTGTAATCACTTACCTTGGGCGCTTCTCCTCCACATTGTCCCTTTGCCTTCAAACCGTTTACGCCATTCGAACACACACACATTAGACAACGTTTCTTCTCCATAAGCCAGTGTTTCTCAAACTGTGGGGCGTGCCCCCTGGGGGGGGCAAGGTAACCCTGCGAGGGAGGCACGACCATATTGAAAATAAAATAATTAAATAATAATTTTTTGGAATGAAGTAAAACATAATGCTTTCTGACATAATAAAAAAAAACACATTTACACTGATATAATTTATTTTTATCATCTGATGATCATCAAAAATAAAAGATTACACTTCAAACGCTCATTAGCCATCTTTAATTCAATAACCAAATTAAAAAAGTATTTTGTTTGCTTTGCTGTGATCTTACGATGAGAGATTTTTTTATTACATCTCTTTTAACCTAAAATATTACTTTAGCTGACCTTCGAACTTACTGGTATGGTCTCCATCGTTTTTTTAGGGAAGTTGTAAATAATATATTTCTGTTTCGCTTTTTTCCATGTGAAAGAGTTTTATGATATATGGATAAGCATAGTAAGCACTTTGAAGAACTATTTGGCTAAGATTTTTTCTTAGTAATTTGAAACATATAATGCATAGTGAAAAACGTTTTACAAAATTATTGCTTAGAATACATGCTACACTTTCCCCATGAACAATTTTGTGGTTTTGATTGCAGTTTTGTGCGACTTATTATGGTTTATAAATGTAAATGAGCAGAATATTAAAAAAAATGGGCATCCGTGATTCCTTTTGAAAGAAGTTGAAACTGATCAAGCTATTGAAGAACCTACTGAAATAATTCATATGAATCAAGATAGCGAAAGTAAATATCAGAAAAGAGTTAGACATGAAACGTTTGAGTTGATTTGAAATTTTCCAATGCTGCCTAAAAATCTCTATGAAGAAAACTATGAAACCATAATGTAGCACTTCACCTTGTCAAAAAGACACAAAGAAGAAAAAGTTCAAAATGCTATTTGTAGATATATACATCATCAAACTACAGAAAACTACAAAACAGTGAACAAAATACGACAGTTTTGCTGTGGAAAATAACGTTCCTGTGTTAGCGAAAAGTGTCTGAGATTTACGGCCTTTATTAAGGACACGCACATTTGCAACATTTTCCTTAATTTTATTGGATTTTGTCTCAAATTTTCAGAGAAAAATTGATAAGTTCTTCAAAGTAGGTAAGTATATTTTCTCTTAATTAAATTATTCACTGGAATTGTGATTTTTATCGTGTATAGTAAAAATAATTATAAAATAAATTATAGTTTTAAAACAAACAAAAAATGCGCTTTGATAGTGAATCGAACTAAAAATTAAAAAAAAATGAAAATATATTATACTTAAAAATAATATGTACAGAATTTAATATTTATCTTGTTAATTTGTACGGTTTATAATTATGATCGTATTGTAGCTTTAGCGCCAAAGTTCATTATTATTGCATTCAATACATTATTATTTTTAGGGGGGACGCGATAAAAATTATGATTGAATATTGTGTCGCCAGTAGTGAAAGTTTAATAACCACTGCCATAAGCCTTAGTTAATATCTGAGATGTCTCCATGGCGGATTTCTTAAGTTTCACGAGAAACTGGATGTTGATTCACTGTTCGGTTTTTACATTACGCATTTTTCCGTCAGAATGCAGTTGCACGTGTTCACTCAATGACACAGTACTCCCAACTGGGGTGTTCGGTTATCTCAAAACTGGTCGCACGGATAGACGAGGTGTGTGGGATGATGTTACCAACTGCACCGTTTTATATATATTCTGTTGTTGATATTAAATATTATTCATTCGACATAAACCTTTTTGGTATAAATCAATGCAAACCTTAAAACAAAAGAAACTACCAGATATTTCCAAAACAATTAACGCTGTTCGGTTTGATGTCAAGTTGGAACCTTTTCATTGTACTGAAGAGCAGTAGAAGCCCCATATAGCAGCAGATTCTTACTCACTATTTTCAAAATCTTAACAGTGAACCACCCGAGACTGATATAAAAGAAGAACATTTTATTGACAGAAATATATGTATGTCTTCGAAATAAAGCCAATCATTGTCCTCCAGTTCCTAGACTGCTTTACTTTAAAAGTCGAAGGTCATACGGTGATAGAATTTCAAAATCTTCTCTTTTTGCTTCTATTGCTAAAGAATGTTTTTCTGTTGCGGTTTGTTGAGAAAAGAAAGAACTTTTTCCAAATTGTCTTTTCTTGTCAGGTCTTTCTGACGAGAACGCTTGATTGGCATTGTGTCGACTTTTGGTAGAACATGTGAAGGGGCCGTACAGAAAATCAAAATTCGTTCATGATCAACACATTTCATATTCTTATAAAATATTAAAACTAGGTACAAATACCTTCACAACCAAAAGTGTATTTATGTGGACGTGACGTAAAATGCCACTTCGTAATTGTGGTTTTCGTAAGTAGCATATTTTAAATGAGCACTTTTTTAAAATTCTGATTACTAAAAAAGTTTTAAAATGAATGTCATTTTCAGGATCTTTTAACTATTGAACAAGTAACGTGGATAAAATTGCAAATCTTTAATACTATAAATTAGGAAGCGCATCATTTTGCGAGAATTTCCATATACAAATAGACGTTGTCTTTCCGGTTTAGTTTAACAAAAGGTATACTATATATCGCTGTGAAATCTTAAATGGATTAATCGGAATAAAAAATAAGTTTAAGGTAACTTGGTACCCCAAAAATGACAGTCCTATCGTTTCTTTATTTTAATTTAATATTTTGTTCTTTGAATTATTATCTTTCGATTGATATATCACTTGTGCATGTCGGAAAGTTACAAGTTGAAAAAAACTTCATTTGGAAACAAATTAGGCAATTCAGCCACGCCCCTTTTTATAAAGAAAGCTAAAAAAGGCGTTTTGATAAGAAAATCTATTTTATAAAGAGAAATAATAACATTAAAAAAAGAATGTGTAATATATATAAAGCAGAATATTACCGTGGCAATACACAATACAATATTTTTTTTTTCTTTGTGAAATGTGTGCATATAAAATTTTTAAATTAAGGCAATTTATATTAATAACTTTATAATTTCAGTTCTTATTCCCCTGATATATTTTGCATAAAGATATAATACTTTAATATTATAAGAAGAAAAAAGATTTTTTTTAACATTTTTCTTGAATTTTCTTGTGCAATTAATACTCCCTAAAAATTGATCCTTTATAAAAATGTCCGGGTTGAAAAATATGAAAATGCAATTTTTTTAAAGAAAAATGTATAACTAATATCTTAAAGTAGTATTTTAATTTTAATTCAGCTTATATTATAATTATATTTTTAGATTTATAAACTTTAAAGTGTTTTTTCTCAGTTTATGTTTTCCGAAACATTAGCGCATTCAAAATGCATGTAAAAAAAATTAGGTATCCGTTTTGCTGAAAATTTAATATTTTTTTTTAAAAAAAATTAAAACGTAAGAGATATTGGCCTTTTCGTTGATTTTTAGCATGCATATATCTATATTTTATTTTTTTCTCAAAAACGAATTAAGTTATCGTAAAATTGATCACTAAAGTTGTTTGGAATATCCATAAAAAAATATTACAAAAACATTTAATGTCAAAAAATTAATTTTTCAGAAGGAGTAGAACTTTTAAATTTTCCAAATTTTCTTCAAAAAATTAAAATTTTTAAAATTGTGTGAATAATATGTAAAAATTTCATCTTGTATCATTTTCTTGAATAGAATCATTGTATAAAAATGCTAAAATATAATTTTAAATACATAAATGATGAAAGTTGTCAAAGGGTACCAAATCCTCTTAACACAGCAAAAATAAAAGTACTATTTGAAACAAATTTAAACACTCAAATTATAATTTTCGATCATCGTAAATAATGATATAAGAGGAACAATAACATTGCATTTAGTCTAATTTATTATTACTCTTCGAAAATGTTATGAATGTGACTGGCATGGGAGAGAAGTAATTAAAAAATTCTAGCACAAGAGCTAAGGCAAATTAATACACACAGCAACATTTTAAAACTTTCAGAAGTGTGCGAAATTATTATTCAAGACGAAATCTTTCTCCCTCATTATCTTGCAGGTTTTTGAAGTTATACTTCTTATTGGGCGTTTTGGAAGAAGGATGAGGGTAAATTTTTACAATGTGCGCGCACACCGTCACGGATGCGAACATGCTTTGTCTAGAAATATACAGAATGGGACAGATCATTACCACCCTCTAAATTCTCAAAAGTATTTAATCTTCACTTCCCTGTGGAAGAGGGCACCCAGGTTCGATCCGTGGCCCTCTCGATCTGCAGACGAATGATCTACCACTGAGCTGTACACACCGTGTCAGCGTCCCTTTGCTTCGCATTCCGTAGGAAGGGATACGAAAATGCTTTACCTAGAAATATACAGAATGGGACAGATCGTTTCGGCCTTCGAAATTCTCAAAAAAAATACTTCTTTACTACATTAGTTATGCTTCTTTTTGGGAGTTAAGAAAAAAGGATGAGGGTAAATTTTTACAATGCGCGTTCACACCGTCACGGATGCACGCGCATACCTTCACGACACCGATGTGTGCGCACACCTTTGTATAATACTTTAATATGCCTCTTTTTTGGTGCTATGAGACTGATATTTGGGAAATCATAAAAATTATTGTTATAAACCATATCTGTTGGGACCCATCCCCCCTGTGCATTCCCTCCCTCTACAGCTTTTTGGCCAATATCTCAGCACCCGAGCCTCACAGTCCATTCGGACCTGGCTCATTCGATCTCTCTCTATCTGATCTTCCAGTTATGAGATTAGAACCAACTGTTCCACTCGTCGAGATTCATCCAGTCATCCACTTCATTCCCATTGTGTAAGGAAGAGGGCTTAAGCTCTAAAATATCATGCTCCCATGTTAATCCTATAGGGACTGGAAAAAATTCACCCCCCCCCTAAGCAATTGAGCTTGGAACTTGATTTTTAGGGTCCGTGGGTAGCCTAGTGGTTATGGCATCGGACTCCAGACCAGAAGGCCTGGGTTCGATGCCCGATGTCACCAAATACCCTCCGAGTGTGCACTTGGAGAACGTGCTCGTTAAATAAGTGGGTCCGAAAGTCTTGTGGGCTGAATCATGATTGCAAAGGTCTGGAGAAAATTTCCCTCTCATCCAGTTCCATGGCAAAATTGGGGAGGTGAGATAGGTGGTGGCGCCATCTATTCGGGGAATTTCTCCGAGCTAAAACGTACTGTCACCTGTATGGAGCTCAAGGCCTAGGGCAACGACAGGCGTACTTCTAGCCCCTTGTCACGATGAACTTCGTGGGCGTCGTTCTGACTACGACAGACAGGTGATTTTTGGTGGTCCGCCATATTTTCGTATTAGCGCGAGCTTTACGTGGAATTGCTCCCCTCACCCCTACAGGGCCTCCCCAGAAATAGCTTGAATCCTATGCCACCTTGGTCAACCGCACCGGCTGAATTCGTTTGTTCTTTCTATGAGCACCCTAGATATACTTTTTCAGGACCATAGCCCCATTTCTTCACCTATATTTAACATTTTAAAATTATTTTAAAGTTAGAATCTTTTTTAAAGTCCCGCGCATAGCTCCGAGGATTTTGGGGATTCATTAATGAAACTTAGACCATAGGTTCTCCTCATTGAGATGTTTCATCTGTTATAATTCATGTGTAGACAGTGGGCTTAGGCGGAGCATTATAACTAAAATTAGAATCCCCATGTTTTTCCTATGGGTTTCGATCTTTTGATGACGACACAATATTACAGAGATAGAAGGATGAAACTTTCGGATTACTTACTACTCTGTATGTCGCTGGGATGTACGTGACCATTTACGTCACAGTTGTAACCCCCGGGAGAGCTAGTTTCGTTTCCTTTTCCCCAGCTAGCACCGTCCCATTTGCAACTACAAACTCTAGACAGGATCGAATGAATTCCTTTTTTGTTTTCTCACAACCAGCCCCATTTTAGAGTTGTTAGGTACCATTCTACTACTTTATTTAATTGTTTTAATTATTTTAAAATGACCATAACTCGGGGGCTCTTCAGGCACATGTCTTAGTTTTCTCAGGAACGATTCTTCCGGCCGAGACATTCAATGTGAGTTCTCAGGGGTATCACATTCGGTTCAACTCATCTCCAGGTACAGTCTGCCGAACCCCCCTCCCTGTTGTTGGTCCTATTGTCACTTTGCGGGGGTGTTTAAATTTATTTAAATCGTGATTATCTCGGTTTTTGGCTGGTCCGATCGACTGAAGGTTAGTATCGTTCAACTGCTCGTGACCGCCTTTTGTCCTTCGCCCAACTTGCTCTGCTCAAGATTTTAGAAATATTTTAATCTTGTTACGCCAAAGAAGTATAACTTTTTACGTGCGTACATAAGTACACACACACTTTTTTTATTTTATTCTATATATTCTACTTCCTTCACAATGATTCCACGTTTATTTTCTAAAATACATGTAAATAGTCATGAACTAGAACTGCATCCTATAATTATATATTATATATTAATCAGTGGGAAGAAACGACAGACCAGACAGAGGGAGGCTTGATCGAATTAAGGGCGCGTATAGGAGACATTGTAAAATTTTTTTATTCGTCACTCACGTTGGTAAATTGATAAGCTATATTTTTGTGTAAATGATTCTTATATAATTCTCTCAAATATATGTTATGTCAGCTAGGAACCTTCTTATTCGTCTCAAGCTGAGACTTTTTTTTTAGTAAGATTCCTCAAATCTAGACGCATTCTTGAGAAATCAAACAAATGTTTCAATACAAACATTTTTTATACAATTCTCTGTAAGTTCGGTGATTTTGAGTCCAAGACGCAAAGTCCCACTATTCAGGTATCTGAAAAAGTAATGCAGTTTTGAGTATTCAATGACATTCGATAGCGCTGTTGCAGAATATCTCAGCTTCCCTTCATCAAAATAAACTAACAGTGTTAAGATAGGGTTGTCTACTTTAAGACTAAATTTCCCATTGGAGCTGAACTCTTTATTCTTTTTTGAGGTATTTTTGATCGTAATCAGTTATGTTTTCTTTAAAGTACAATATTATTATTTAATTATTATTGTTTAAATTATAATTTTTTATTTTTTTTTTTATAATAATTTTTAGAAGCTATAGAATATTGTAAATCCTTAATACAAAGTTCGTCTTGTAAAACTTGCTTCTATCTCTCGTGGGAGAGAGAAACAAGAGATCTTTTTTTTTCACCCCCTTAGCTGTTTTTTTCTCGGAACGATCTTCACACAATAAACTATACATCTTGGGTTTCAAACCAACAAATTCCTTCAAGGGAAGGCATGTTTCATTTTTTAAAGTTCCAAGACGACCCTTGTTTGTTTCACTAAAAAGGGGGTGGCTTTATTCGAAGTTGCTTAAATCCATTATTTCTATGAAGTTATGCTGTATATCATCGTATACATTTGGAGTTTCTATGTGCATATAAAGAGAATTAGCGTCTGTGTACAACAGTGTGCATTTAGCATCATAAAACTTTTTAAAATAGGAAAAATACAGCTCGTATAATCTCAATTTGGAAATTTCTAGCTCAGTGAATCCTATGTATATAGGTTTATCCAAACAAAGATCAGTCTGCTTCATTTTGAATAATATCAAGCTTTCGTTTAACGGCTCGAAATAGTCTAAGGCAAGACTTGCGAGATATTTTTTACAGTCTTCGATTGTTAAAGCGTCCTTAACATTTACTCTTTTTTCTAACATTTTGAAGACATTTTCCGAAAAACGAGTTATTTAGTTTTTTGAAAAATAACTTTTCACTTTGAGTGTTACAAGATAACCGTTTTGAATTGTTAAAGGCAATATACTCTCACAACCATGGTTTTTGTGAAAACATTAATATACGGTGTATTTTGGTGAGCTTTAAACCCTGTTTCAGATAGAGCTGCAAAGTTAAGTAGTGGACAATATAGTGTGTTTTAGGATAGAAATTCGAAGCTAATTTTTTGCTCGGGAAGGTATTCTGAAGTCTGAACTTAGTGCATGATCTTTCAGCATAAGGAGATAACATTTCACGCGTTATTTTTAAATGTTCTGGGGCTAGGGGCAAGTCGTTTAGTCTGTCTCATGTTCTGATTCTGGAAATTCTAAATCAACTTCTAGAATAAACCCCTCGTTGTTATTCTGAGGAATTGTTAGAACATCTAAATTATTTATTTCCTCTACAGATAGCCAATAGAAATCTCCGCGTACGGCAAAAATTGACTCATAGCATAACCATAAAGATGTACAATATCCAATGCTAGAATGTAAAAGTGCGGCTTAGAAGGTTCGTAAATAGAAGATAAAGAAGGATTATTTGTTCTTGCATAATGTTTGCTGACAAGACAAATACCCCCGCGCATCTGACTTTCCAGCCAGATGTAATCATTAATATTTCCAAATAACTGTAATTTGATTTGCAAAATTTTAAGCTTGCATCAAATGTAAGCTCACTGATTGAAATATAATGCACTGGATCGAGAAAGGTTTCGAAAGGCGCAGAATACTTCTCTAAGCATTAAAACGTCGGTGTTTTGATACAGTTATAAATAATCACCAAATGGTTTGCATTCGAAGGCGCGAAAGACTGCTAAGGCGTGCATATAATCTTTCTCAGATATATGTTGGCGTATCAAAATATTGAAAAAAGCTTCGCGTGGCGGTAACCCTTTAGTCTGAAGTTTGTCGCTGTTATCCATATAAGAATAAGGAAAAATTCCCTTTCAATACAGAAAATATTTATTTTTGTTTTCTCGGAAAAACGTACCAAATATTTTAAAGTCATGTTTAGAGATCAAAAGATTTTCAATCAGTGTATCAAGCGAACTGTCTAAAAACTGATAACTGTCCAGAAACTTTAAATGATCCAATGTGAACATAGATATTTTTTCTAGATTTATAGGTATTATACTAATTTCCTTTGCAAAATCTTTGGGTAGATATTTCAACAGGAGGTGATTATCATACAATCTGCCATTATGCAAGAAAAAATAGGCAAATAGAATTTCTTTCTGTATTGTAAATTACATATTTGATGCGCCTTACCAGTCACAAAATTTTCGTGGTGTAAATGATGGCAAACAATTCTATCTGTAGGTCTAAATGTTTTGTTACAAATGACACATTTAGAGGGGTCATACATTGAAGAATCGTCTAATTCGATTTCGCTAACCTTTTTGAGTTCAGCTATAAACCGAAAAGATAGATCTTTTGCGGTGTTTAGAAAATGTTCAACCGCATCGGTCCCTACGTAATAATTATGGTGTATAATTTTATCGTCCTGATTTATTACAATCATAGCATATGAGAGTGGGATGTGTTTTCTAAGGCTTGAGTATAAGAGTAGTGAGCATTGGGAGCAGTAGAGGATATTTTGGACAGCAAACATTCAGAGTCTGCAAAAATCACAAATCGATGTTTGAGACATCTATCCCAATTTTTAATTTTTAAAACTAAATTTTCGGGAATCGAAACACGTTGAGGTCTGTTATGAACGCAAAGGGTTTAATGTTCTATCAAAGTTTGTTCTTGAACGAATCCATTTAAACAAAGTTTACAATAATGATTGAAATGTTGTTTTTTTTTTGGTTTTTAAAATACTGTTAATATTCCGAATTAAGTAAAAATGTTTTTCATGAAGAAATAAGTCTATTTCTTCGTTAGTTGTCGTTAGAGTTTGAGTGAGTGCTGTTGTAGAGGGGATGAATCCTCCCATCATCGTATGAAAAAACATTTATTTTTAATTTATTGACAATTTCAAACGTTTTAATGTTTGCTTTTTCGACAGGAAATTTTAACATCTTTACATCAATAGATTTTAAATATTTTTTGTAAGAACTACTACGACCAGCATTTTTCTTTAGAGGAAATATAGCAGCTAATACGGAATAAATGAAACATTTATCGTCGAAACAATCAATGGATAATAGAACTCTTTTGTTAGCCAGTGTAACTGGTAGACGAGCCTCTGGTACAACCGCCTCTATTTTCAGCAAAGTTCCCTATATGCAAATCTGCAAAATCGATACTGGAAAGAACCCACCCACTTCCGTTTTTAGTAAAAGTCTCAATCGAATTAAATAATTTTCGAAATCCTTCATCTACTGTCAATAATATTTGCGAGGCTGATAAAATTCTCAGAGCATTACTGCAAAAGTAATATGTTTGTGATAAATTTGTTTCGCTTAATTCATCGCTTATTATTTTCGTAAAAATTACATGTAAGCATATAATAACACGCAAACGCAAAACAGGAGATACGTTTAAAACGTGAAGAATTGCCGGTCTAAGTTCAAAAAAGGCGGATTCTACACTACCAAAATCTACTGCTGCTCTCAATGTTCGCGTGAACCCTCGGAAAAAAGCATTAATTTCTTGGAACTGCACCATGTGATATACCTCTTCCTTTCCTTTTAAATTTTAATTAACTTATGGTTTCTCTTTTCTGCGCAATTTTTATTTTGATGCATTTTTAAGAATTCTTGCATCTTTTCGAGGCCTAAAATCATAGTTTTTATTTGATCTATGTTTATATTAAATTTATTTTTAATTTCACCCCTATCACTATATTTTAAGAAGCAAATATAATATTGTTTTCTATAATCTTTCACCTCAATCACCGTGTTTTTGCCTAAATACACACTGTAATTGGGAATCTGTGCACATTTTTATTTTCTAATTCATCGGGTAAATTTAAATCAAACTTTTTTGCCTTCATCTTTGGTGTGAAATCGTCGGCATCAAGGATTATATCCAAGGGGAAATTTATAGGATTTTAATTTTTTGAAAAATTATCTAGTTATATATCTTAATGCTTTATGTTTTCATATCTATAGATATTACTATAAAAAGGAAAAATAGAATGTTTGTGACAAAGCTTAAAAACGTAAGTAGTAGTAAATTTCGAAACAAGGTCTTACAAATAATAATAAAAAACTTACCAGCTTCCATCTTTTGAATCGAGGAGTAGATGAGGCGATGATGTGTTTACAGTGTTAAGGGATAGGGTTTTTATACTGATTTTGCTGTCCTTGTTTTGAACAAAACATTTTAAAAATTTATAAAAATAACAAATATGTGCGAAGGGAAAAATTTAAATATTAATTAAATAAGCAGGTTGCCAGAATATCAAGTATCTCGAAAGAGCCTTGAGATTCAGACAGAGATGATGTGTTTACAATGTTGACGGAGGGGGTTTTTATACTGATTTTGCTGTCCTTGTTTTGAACAAAACGTCATTTTAAAAATTCATAAAAATAACAAATATGCGTGGGGGGGGGAATTAAGTAGGTCGCCAGAATATCGAGTATCTCGAAAGATCCTTGAGATGCCAGACATTGAAGATTGATCTTAACCTCGACTATGATAATGGGTATTTCCACTAAAATGGCATTGAGATAGCTAAGAAAATCTGTTATCTAATAATTACTTCCTTTTTCACTTTTTGTTACACAGAATTGTTTCGTGTAAAAAAGAACGAGAAAAAAGACATATAGTAGTGGGAAAATTCAAACACATTTATTGTTTTATCAGGATAGAAAATTACATTTGGATACATTTTTCAAAGTAAAAGCAATTTACGTAGGGTTACATTTTCCAACACAAATCAGTATATATATTTACAAACAATGCAAATAAAACACAACTTCATCATCCTTTAAAAATAGAAAATATCCAAATTTCCCTTCAAAATTGGGACAGTCCGGGACGTCATTCCAAGAAACTCCTTTAGCGTCTGCAATAGCGTCCCCAATTGTTTCAATTGATTGATTGATTGAATATTAACGTCGCACTGTTCAGCTACACGAGGGCTTTTGGCGACGGACCACGTAATTTTGAACCATGGTCAAGTGACGTGGACGACACCTGAGCTGGCACCCCCTTCTCCTAACTACCACACCACACCAACGGGAGGACGTTTCAGCTCTCGACAGATTTAACGTGCATCGCTGCCCTACACGGCGGGTCTTTAGTGGTACTGGGCTCGAACCTGTGACAAAGCAAGCCACAGTCCGATACCTATACCACTCGGCTACCGCGGCCCCCAATTGTTTCAAACAAAAGTTCTTGCGAAGAGTGTATTTGTCAATATTTTTATATTTCGTGAGTTTTTAGAAACCAAATCGTCTGTTCAAGTTTCGTGTAGGAATTGCACTATCTCTGCGTTTGATAATATGGAAAAGTACATAATCTTAGCAAGCTGAACAGAGATTTTATGTAGTCGAGCATTTTCGACACATTCCAAAATATTATCATAAAGTTTGTTGTGAATGTATAAATAATCCCCTCCAGAGCAAGAATCCTCAACGAGTTATCCAAATCTTTCCAAGGCTGGAGATCAACTGAAATCACAATTACGCTTGTGATGAATATATCTCTTTCTTTTATTTTTTTGACATATTTTAAAGAGATTCGCATTGCTGCTTGGAGGCATGGAAAGTTGGATGATTTGTCAATTTCAATTGTGTTTGCGCAAAACATGTTACAACACGTTCATTTTCGCAAACATGTGTTTGTCGTAATCTGTCGATTGTTAATTTTCGGGATAAATGCCATAGAAAATAGAGGTAAATAGTCCACAAGATGTTGTTTGGGGATGTTGTAAGAGTTTCGAATTCCATTCCACTTGCGTCCAATTGTTACCGATAAATATTTTAATGCTTCCCCTCGGTTCAGTCCCGTAAGAACAAAAGAAAGTGCATTTATCATTCTCATCAAAATACATATCTTGCCAGTGGGTTCCTTTTTCCAAAGACGAATCGGTGTTTACTATAAATGATTGATAATAACCTCGATTATTTGGTAATAAATCTCTCGCAAATCCTCACCCAAATCTTCTAGCTATTATAGGATCGCTGCGGGCTAATCGTAAGAGAGTTTGAATGTCCATGATGCTTTAAAAGTCAGTAAATATATTTCTGCTTTTATCGATCTCGATAAGGGATTGCATTTCCATATAAACTAAAAATGTGACTGTTTCTGGAAGAACTTCGTCAAATTTTAAATGAATCGATATGTCCCCGCTTCTACCTATGTTATTAAAAGGATCGCTGTCAGAATAATATTGCGTGAGGTCGAAGACATATAAACATGTATTGTTTTTATATTCCTCGAGCGTTAGGTTTGTATTGTGTTGGGCAAGATCTGTAAATAGGCTTAAATAGTTTCTTGAGTACAAATTATTTTTGTACGAAGGAGTGTAGCCCGAGATCGATATCTGCACTCCATTATCTAATAAGGAAATGTAACTTAGATTGTAGTTCTTGAAATTAAAAGGGTTCAATTTAAAGTATCCATTAAAGGCAGAATTAGAAATCAATCCGAACACCATTCGCGAGGGTAAAATACCGTTCATTGCATTTGGAATTATAACACTTTTAAGTCCTGAACTGAGAGTGAAAGTTTTCGTTTCGATTCTAGTAAAAGGCATTTGAACTAATGCTTGCTCTAAAGCTTTTTCGTGTGCGATCACTATGGAACTTGATATATCGCATTTTCGATTAAATAGACTTATATTTTTGATTTGAAGGCGAAATGCACCTGTTTTAGCTAGGAGCCTGAAATTGTCTTTTGCTTTCAACAAACGCATGCGAACCGTTGTCCCGCTAATTAGCAGACGAGGTTGTGTACCTAAATCTATTTGGAGAATTCCGCACATATCGAATATCTTACCCTCTTTCACCCTCTCATAGCGCTGTTTCAAACCCAAATTTTTGCCAGCGGCTGTTAGATCTGCATCGTCAAATTCACCTGGTTTATCTTTATAAAACATACCCGCCCGTAAAAAGTTCTTTTGCGATGATTCGGAATGAAACAACTTGCTCTGAATATATGTTTTATAAGCATAGTTACTCTCGGAAGAAATTTGTCGATCGTTCAGGGAGATGTGACATTCTGAAAACATCGTATTTAAAAGATAGTTTATATGTTCACACTTGTCGGCTTCTACGAAAGCTGTTCCATCTGCTTTTAGAATTTTTGCTTGAATATTTAGAAGAACGTGCGAGAGATCGAAATAGCCATCTCCCAATCCGATGATTTGAAACTCGATAGTGTTGCTATCAGAAATAGAAGCGATTGGATGAATCTCTACAAAGCTGGAATTATCTATTGCTAATTGAATTTTCTCGGAGCCGAATAATTCGAGTTCGCTCTTAGTGCAGTAACATCGCTCCATTTTTTCGGTTGTTAGAGATCGGAAAATGCGTCTGTTGGATTTCGTTTCTTTCGCTTCGTTTGGTGAGAGCGCTGGGGTTTTTTCCTTTTAACTCCTCCTCCACCACCATGTAATTTGCGAATTATATCTTCTTTTATTTCCCGACCAGATTGGCGAATTTGGTCTCTCGCTGCATGACGAAATGATTTTCCTCGTGAAACATCTTCGACGATGTTTTGACCAGACGCCAATAAACGCTTCCCTAAATATTTTCCTGCTTGCATCATCAGAGGTAGTGCATATCGACGCAAGCTACTAAAAATACCACATCCTCTTTGAATGGGAAAATCGGAGGAAAAGTATGTATTAGCATTCCCTATTTTGTTCTGATAATGCGCTATACAATGCTCAGGTTGTAATCTATGACCACGCTTCGCCATGATTGTTCTTCACCCTTAAAACGGGGTCGAATGTGACAGCATTTATACAATTTTTTTCCTAAAGGATAAAACCAAATTCGATTTCCCAGATATGAATTTGATGGGAGTTCCGCTACTGGTTCGCAATTCAATTTCGATCACGTCAAAGAATTGTTTTTTTACTCTAAAATATAATGGAACTGAAAAGTTTTTAACTATTTGCTCGTTCTGTTCATTGGCTACCGGAATGATTTTTAGAATTGATGCCAAAGAATCTCCGACGAGAGAGGGGGCAATAATATCGCAATACACATAGACTTCTGTGATGCCTGCTCGCAACTCTAAAACATATTTCGATTTATAATAACCCTGCTAAAAAGTATCTTGAGAAAATCCCAAAAGATCTTTGAGTTTTTCCCCAAACATGACAACATTGTGGGGAGGAACATGCAATCCTACTCGCGAATCTGCACTCAGTTTTAAAGAGATAAACTTGAATTCTTTAAATAAGTCTTTTGCATCTTGATACATTCCGCTAGGGATACGAAGAGTTGTTGTTTTGGTATCTTTGCGTGTTGTGGGGAATGTTTTATAAGTGATCACACGAAATGTTTCGCCTTGAATCGATTCTTTCTGACTGTTATAGGGAAATCGCATCTCCGATTGTTTTCCAAGAAGGGTATATACATCATCGATTATATTAAGAGCATTCATTAGTCTAGGGCAGGGATGGCGAACCAGTGGCACGCGTGCCATTGATGGCACGCGACACAATATTTTGGGCACGCCATTTACTAAAATGGTTTGCATTTTAATTCAAAATAACTAAGTTCAATAATAGAAAGTATTGTGAGAAACGTGAGTGATCGATTGTAGTTTTCGGCGAGATTTTCTCAGTTCAAAGAATTATCGAAAACGCTTAAGTTTTTTTATGTATCTTGATGTGACTTCATTTAATAAACTGAATTTGTCCCAATTCTATTGGTTGTACATTAAAAAATTTGAAATACAACTGATTGATTTCAGTCTAAAAAAAAAAAAAATTCAATATGGAATCAAAAATTTGCTGAAAGAAGGAGAAAGCTGGAATTGATTAAAAACACAGAAAGATTAACAAGCAGTATAAGTTAAGATGCTAATAATGAAATTTTGGAAATATGAAATTCGATTCCAGATACATTGAGCTGTTTGAAAAAAAAACTGGCTCATGCTGTTTTAACCATATTTTCGTCTATCTATGCCAGCGAGTCATTATTTTCTGAGATGAAAATAATATTAAAGACTCACTTAGAAACCGTTTGGAAAATGACTCTATTTCAGTTTACGTTCTAGTAAAAGTAACAATTTACAATCCTAATACAAGTTATTTGTCAACTTATCTACTACAACAGAGTTCACACTAATGTTACTTTAATTTGAATTACACGTATAAATAAAATATTTACTATTATACGGTGCAAAATTTATTTTTCGTTGTAATTAAAGAGTTTTGAGATTATTTAGTTTTATTATTTTCTCAATAATTACCAGTCAAAATTGTTTGACCTCCTTCAACTTTTCTTAGAGAAATCCGTTGATCCAAAAAGGTTCGCCAGCCCTGGTCTCGGGCAAGAGGTCTTCTTGAATTCGATCTTAATACTAAATGGTAATTTCACAAGGATTTGTCCATTACTATCCGAAAATTGCAGCTCATTCGTAAGCCCAAGTTCGTTTATTTTTGAATCAATTTGCTCTATTAAATCGCCTTCTAATTTTATTTCGAATGTTTCATCCAAAACAGGTTCTTTTGCAATCAACCGAATTGTTTGATTTTTGAACATATCTCTGTTGGGAGCTTGGTATCTTCGAACTACTGTAAACCCCTCGGGTTTATGACGTATTTTCAAGTTTTTGTTGGGATCTAAACCCAGCACTCTTAATAGTTGGTTTCCTTCTTCTGGGGTTATAATCCAATCGAATCCCCGCTTCAGTTCCATTTTTAGCTGTCTTTTATTGTTGGTGAGAGTGAACACCAATGGAGGATCTGTAAAAATATTTTTCATATTCGCATTAAATCCGGCAACAAAATCTTCATGATCTTCATTGTAGAGAGAGATATCGAATGTTGAAAGAAGTGTTTCATCGGGAACTTCAATTTCTCTTGTGACTGTATAGAAATCGTTAGAACGAGGTTGGATTGTAAAGTAGTTTCCCGGAAGAGTCACTTCGGATAAGCAGCACTCCCACTCACCATTTAAGGTCTACTTAATTTCGTTCCAAAATGATTTGGAGAGTTATCCGGAAAATATTGCATACTCGAGTTGGATGGTAAGAGAATGTGAAAATCTGCCATGTTTTCAGACATTTTTCTTTTATCCAAGAGTAAAAGGAGTCGTCAAAACCAACCCACTTTACAAATAATTGTCGGGAATAATTTTGTGCGAATAATTTTTTCAATTTCCCACAACTCATTGTCGGACTTATCAATTTTTTGTAACTCTTCTGTATAAAACCGACCAGCAATTTATTTTCCCGACAGGTCTTGTAACACATATGTTGGTGGATTTGTTGTATATCGTTTATAGATTATAAATGTTTCTTCTGTCCAACCGGGTAGATAACCTTTTCTGAACACTTTGCGAGCTTTTGAAATTCTCACCACATCGTTAACGGCAAACCGAAATCTAACTGGAGAGTCTATTTTGTACAGCGATTTATATAACTGAGGCTCGTCAGCTTCGGTGACGTTCGCAGGTGCAAATCCATGGCTTCGATGAATAGAATAGTTGTAGGAATTAACCAGGGGTTTTAAAATATCTAAATACTTATATGAATTACGATGTGTGAAAACGCGAAACATTTTATTTTGCAATGTTTTGTGTGTTCTTTCCAAAATAGCGTATTTTGCTTCGCTTTTTGTTGAATAGTGGTGAATGTTAAATTTCTTAAATAATCTACTAACTGTTTTGTTCTAAAACTCTTTACCTTTATCTGTTTGAATATTTTTAGGTCGAACCTCTTTAAAAAAACTTTGTGGAAAACTTTAGCGATCGTACTAGCTTTTTTGTCTTTGATCGGAAATGCTCTTAAATATCTAGACCAAGCATCAATAATAGTTAGAAGATATCGATAGCCTCTGTTGAAGCGTGATACATATTTTCTGCAAATCCACTAAATCACTCTGCCACAACTCGTTCACCCCTATATGCAATCGTTTTTCGTCTTTGAAATTTATATCGTACAGGGAAATGAAGTGTATAAGGATCTTCTTCCGAAAGAAATTTTTCAACAAGAGTTTTTTTAAACCGCTTACATCTGAGAGTCTTTTGACACCGCCGAACGAAGCTGGTTCTTTGGGATTGTAAAGTTTCTTCAATTTCTCCACGTCTTCCAAGACAGTGTTTCCGGAAATCTTTTTGTCTCTTCCCAGGAAGTCCATTGCTGCTTATCAGAGTGGTCTCAGGATCGGAAAATGTTTTCTTTAATTCTTTTTTTTTACAGGTTTTGTTCCTGGACTGGAGAATGCTTGCAATCTTTCCACTATTGACAATTTCTTAGGTTTCGATTCATTCAGAGCGATCGGAGAACTTTGATCCTTCCATTTCGATCTGCTTGTGAGAGAAGCATAAGCTCTTTCACATTTTTATTGCCAATCCACTCTATAGGTATGTTCGCATTCAATATTCCTTGCAAAAATGTTTGAAAACCGGGAGGGGGATTTCTGTTATCTCGTTCGTTTCTCATCAAATAACTAAATAAATCAATTCCATTGCTTCTATATTCTGTTTTCCCGTCTTTTTGTAATTCGTTCATTGCATTAAATGTGTAATTGACGTCTCTAAGTTTTTCAAAAATGGGTATGATGTATTTCTTTTTCGATTTTGGAATATTATATGCAATAAATTTTGCAATCATATTTGTCATGGATATCATAGGAGGGAGTGTTTGTTCTTGTTCAACCTCTGTTTCTTGTAAAAGTTCCTTAGGAATTTCAAATGGCTTTGGAGGAGGGGGAGGCTGCATCAAGCGCTGATATTTTGGGATCCAATGAGATAAAAGTTTCGCTTTCACATCGTCTGACTTCTCCTCGTCATGTAAGAGGTTTGAAATATTATCTTCAACTCGTATTTCTGGTTTGTTTAGTTGATAATATTCTGACACTAGTTCTTTTGGAACCAAAGCCATTTTTCGAGCCATTTTTTTAAAAATTCGTTTGCCTATAGCTTTCCTTACAAGACCTCCAACCAGACTCAGGACAGCTGGAAGAACGAGAGGTAAGAAACCGCCTGTTTGGTTTGTCAATAACTTGCGTTTTCGGGCGATGGGGATATTTCGGTCAGCTAACTGGCGGATAACTTTCTTATAGCGACACAACTGTCGAACCTTCGCTTTTGACACGTTTCCCTCTTATACATTCTGACATATTTCGCACAATGTTTTTATCTGTTCGTTCGTGGCACGTTTTAATATTGCATTTCTTTGTTGCGGATTCGCAGAGGGTAAGACATGCAACAAGTGCACATGTCGTTTAATTCGATTCATTTTTTTATTCTGGCACATAAATCCAATTAAGCCCTCTTTGATCGGGTAAGAGCAATTGTCGCAATCTCAACTCTTCATCTGTAGTTAGAATGCAGTCCACTAGTAGATATTGATATTTTTCAGCTGTCGCCTTTTTATAGGCGCCCATGAAAAATTTCGAGCGATCAGGAAACACCTGTCGACCAAAACATGCAATTTGCGGTTGGTCTCTATTATTTCGAAAAAGAATTATGTAATGAACATTCAAGCTTATATCTCTTGCTACTCGAATACGGGGAAAGAGATTTTGAGTGATCAAAATTATGCTGAAATTTTTATGATGAGATCCAACCGTAAACATTTGTGCTATATCATTTGTTAGAGAATTCATAAGATCATCAATAATTAAAAGTTGAAATTTTTCGTCTTTCGTTGGCAATCCTGCTATGAATTTAATATTTTTCTCTTCGTGAAACCACTGTTGAAATATTTTGTAACACCAGAATGTTTTTTTTTTATTGGAACTTCATACACTTGCTCTGAAATAAGTTTCCGGACTAAATGTGTCTTTCCACTCTGGCTGAGGCCATTGATTATCATTGTCGAAGGAAATTTGAGTTGTAGAAACATGACTGAAGAAACAATTCAGCACACTTCGCAAACTTTTCTGAATTCTTGCTTTGTTAATTGCACACCTGAAATCTCTGGAATAGGATTGACAGTGCGGTTAGAGAAAAAATATCGATTATCAAATATCTCTTGTTTGTTTTTCATACAGATGTGAAGAAAGCTTTTTCGACCGATGTGCTTCGAGACAAAACAAGTAGAGCTGGAAATATTTAATTTTTCAGGTGGTTCGATTGTTGTTTGCGTTTGGAAATAAATTGTAAAAACTATGAATTCAACAATAATAGCATTCAGTAAAAGAGCGATGTGAAACAATGTTTTGCTCGAAATATTTTTCATTTTCATAGCGGAAAATATTTGCACGGGTCTTTATATATACTTGCTCGTAAAACGGAGAGCGTATTTAATCTCTACCCCCAAAGTTTCATGACTGTCTTTTATTTTAAACGAAATTCATTTTATTCTCCTTCATTTTCCATATATTATTTTAAATAAATAAACCTTTTTATTCTTCATTTTTCTGTATATTTTTCGAGTAAGGATCGAACCTATAACCATCGAAAAAGAATTGACGGCAAAGAAGTTACTTGTAATTTTTCTTTGTCATCGACTCTCGAACGCCTTTCCTCAAATTAGAGAGTTTACATAACTTTCATTGAAACAATTTTCTCAGTTCTGACCTTGCCTTTTTCTATTCCTCCCAATTCAGCCGGCTCCGGTCTTCCTTTTGGGCACTACGGGGAGTAGGGGCAGTCATTCGATCGCTCGTGATCATTTTCAAGCGCTCCAAACTCTTTTCATCTCTGTGAGCTCAAAACCTTCACTGACAAAAAGTGAGCTCAAAACCGTCAAGGCTAAAAGGTGAGCTCACTTTTGAGTAAAAAAGCAAGTTAGTAAGTAGTTATATACTACTTGCGTAACAGAAAAAACACCCAGAAAGAGTAGATACAAAACAAAGAATAAATGCAGCTCAATCAACTCAAAATGATCCGGCAGTAGTTCCTCACTCAATAGGTACTATAAAAAAAAGAAGAAAAATGACTCGAATTTTAATGGCGAGAAAAAGGCACCCCATTTGTAAACTGTTGCAACCTATCCAGAATTTTTCGTATTAACCGTGATTACTCTCATACAAAAGTGGTTCATGATTATGGCACCTCATAAGAAAACTCCCATAACCCCAAAGCATTGACCCACGTGCATGACGAAGTTTCAAAGAGCTGCGTATTCTGACGAATCATGCTTCTGTTACAGCAATGACAGTCTCCCTGTAGTCGGCGTAGTAACAGGTTCATGAATCACCCTCCCTCAACCGAAAGGGAACAGATAATTTTTCTAGAATGGTAGAGAAGAATTCTTGAAACACATGTAAGCACACGCATTATTTAGTTGGGATACGTCGGATGGCAAGCGTTGAAGGCATAAGAGGCTCCAACAACTCAGAGATGTGTCAGTGTACCGGCAATGTGCGCTAGAAGCAGCAGTGAAATCCGATATCACCCCAAACAATGACACCGGGTGCAGGAATGCATAAGCAACTGTTCAGCAGCCTCTCACCACAGTGTCTGCAAACTTGAATACGACATTATAAAAAAACAGAACCAGGTTTAAAAAAACGAGTCTTACATTAGTCGCATAGGATATGTAATATCTGACATGTTATCTTGGTAAAATCGCAATATTAACTTTTTCCTGAAAAAAATATAAATTGGGTATGATTGTAAATAATTTTCTATCGAATAATTATATCTTTAATGAAAATTGTATTTAATTATATATATATATATATATAAAAGGTGTAAAAAAAGCAATATTTTATCAAAAATAATTATTCTTGTTCAAATTCGGGAAGAGGGGAGTCAATAGACTTATGATAACCAAAATATGACACATATACTTTTGATTTCAAAGTATTTAAAAACCGATGTATAAAACAGCGTCAATAACAGTATCACTGTTAGCAGTCGAAACATTCTAATTTGCGTTCATTTCGAGCTTGAATTCATCATTCAATAAGCTATGAGCGGTTCAGCTTTTGACAAACTGAAGTTAAACTTAAAATCACTACTCAAAATCAAGGGAAGCGAGTGATAATTTTTTAAAAGAGCAGAACCACCTTCCTTACATGGTAAAAGTACAAAATGCAGGAAGTCTTTAATTTTTTTTAACCGTTTTATTCGAAGAAATGTATACGACCACCGAAATCACTGTTTGTCCATTTACAAATAAGCACTCTGCCGCACTTATGTCCCCCAATATCGTGACTAACGGATTTAAGAGTCAAGCTCTCGAGGGCTTGATGGCTACTACAGTTAGACCCCCATGCGAAGGTAGCGAAAAGACACAGCCACGCAATCTCATTGATCAAATCATGTAGCGCGCGCTTACGTCCCATCCTGCTACACACATCCGTCCCTTTTCACGAAATCACTCCCAACAAATATCCAGCAACCGAGAGGAAAAATGTTACACATCAATAATTAGGCCTATATCTATCACACGGGGATGGAAAACTAGACAGTAAAATAAAATGAAAGAAGGAATGGATTTTTCTCATAGAGATGAACATTAAGAAAATATTTTTAGGAAAAACAAAGGTAAAACTTACATGTGAAAATGCTAACCATTAATATGTAAAAGGACAAAGCATCTTAGTCAGAAATCATGCGCAAAGTGACGTGTTAAAATTCAAGTGTTAACACATAAAAGCAAAACACAATGCCGCCACCTAGATTGTTTCTTTGTAATTAAACTAAGCATATATTATCTTAATGAAATTAATAAATAAAATTGAAAGAACCTACAGAAAAAATAAATAAATAAAATAAAATATAAAAACGAGTTAAGACAACATAAAAATATATTTTTAAAAATTAATTTATTATTATAGTTGTAATCCAAGCAATTATTGCAGAATTTTTTTCTATTTACCTTGTTTTTTATTTCATTATCAGTAACTAAATCAATGCTTTTTTAAAATAAAATTTAAGATAAAATTTCTAAATACAGATAGGTGTTGGCTACTACACCAGAAAGTCATTTTTATGATGTCAAAAGAATATCTTTTATCAAAAGTATTACTTATTATCAAATTGTTCTTAATGTTTGATTGGAGGTTCAAAAAGATTGCTGACTCATTATTGTAATTAGTGTTTATATATATATATAAATTTATATTATTGGGGATAATAATTAAAACTAGGAACATAATCCATTGCCACCCATACAGCATAGTGGTTAGAGACGCTGACTGTGGTGCCATAGGGCCTGGGTTCGAATCCGGGGAGAAGGCATGGAAGGCATAAATGTATTGTGACTTCGCTACATGGGGGTACTCTAAACAGCCGTCAAGGCGCAAGTCCTTTTGTGAGGTTGGTGGAAGGGGAAGAGAGGTGAGAGACTCTTGACCACTTCCAAGATATTTTGTCTCAAAATTGGGGTAGAACCGAGCAAAATCGTATTGTGATTTGCGCTCAAAGCTAAGGCTAACGACAGGCGTAAAAATCTAGCCCTTCATCGCTATGAATTTCGTGGACCTTGATCTGATGTTACCCTCGATGACGTGGCATAAGTAACATTACAACTACTATATTACTATATACATATAGAAGATTATTATATATATATTACTATATATATATATATGTACACTGGTGTGCAAAAGTTAAGGAGACGTAGTCGAAAAATTAACATATCAGCTGAACGAAAAGGCAGAGCCGACAGAAAGACCAATCAGGAGATTTAGTAAGGGGATGTACGGTAGCAGATGCGCAGATATGCAGGTAGACGTAATGGGGGAGTGTCTGAGTAGTATAAAGCATGTAGTCGGTGTAAGATCAGTATTTCTGGCAAAGAGATTGCACGCCGTATAGCAGTTAAAATCACACCGAGTTGCTGCCTCAGCGAGAAATGGCGAATAATGAATCTGTTAGACGACATCTGGATGCTTTTACCCGAGGTCGAATCATTGGGAAGTTGGAGGAAGGCCGCAGTGTGACAAGTGTGGCTGCAGAGTTCGGAACTGCTCACAGCATCGTTTCACGACTTTGGAGACAATTTCAAACTACAGGAACAGCTATCCGGGGGTTCAGTAGTGGTCACCCACGAGGAACCACACCCGCAGATGACCGGTACATTGTCTTACAGGCCAGAAGAAACAGGCGGCAGACAGCGGGAGAAATCGCTAGACATCCGACACAGGCGATTGGACGACCGATATCGCGTTTTACCGTGGCCAGAAAACTGCACGGTGGTGGTATGTTTGCATAACGCCCTGTACGGTGTGTACCTTTAACGCCTGCCCATCGGAGAAGGCGTTCTCTGTGGTGCCGGGAACACCGGAATTCGAGAGACAATGAATGGGGACGGGTACTCTTTACAGATGAGAGCTGATTCAGTTTGAGTAGCGATTCTCATCGCATACTCATCTGGAGAGAGCGGGGAAGCCGCAATCATCCCTCGAACATCATTGAAAGGGACAGGTATGGAGGTCACGGTGTTCTCGTTTGGGGAGGCATCATGCTTGGTAGTCGTACAGACCTTCACATCTTCGACGCAGGTTCAGTCAACGGGACCCGTTATTGTAACGAGATTCTTCTTCCATATGTGCGTCTTTTTAGAGGCGCTATGGGTCTGCAGTTCTTTTTCATGGACGACAATGCACCATGCCATCGCACAGTAGCTACCGAACAGCTCTTAGAGAGTGAGGATATTGAACGTATGGATTGGCCGGCACGATCTCCGAATCTCAATCCCATCGAGCTTGTATGGGATTTTCTAGGCAGACGCTTGGCAGCTCGTACCTTACCACCAGTAACGATTCGGGAGCTTCGATTGGTGCTGCAAGACGAATTGGCAGCAATTTCTCAACAACTCATTGACACCCTCATTCTCAGCATGGGCAGACGCTGTGAAACCTGCCTAGCAGTCAGGGGATATCATATCCCCTACTAAAGACCGGATGTTTCTTGCTGGACATCCATCACAGGGATGTTTCGGCCTTTAGTCTCATTGCGCTCCATGCTACTTTTTCAATCAAGCTACTTTTTTATTCTTCTGATTTCTCTTTTAGTAAGTGTTGCTTACATTACACATGTCCTTACGTATTGGGGATCTTACGGTATTAAATGTGTTGATTTGGAAAGCTTTTGTACAAAGTTATATTGAAAAAACCGTCTCGTCCTTAATTTTTGCACACCAGTATATATATATATATATATATATATATATATATATATATATATATATATATATATATATATATATATATATGTATATATATATATATATATATCATAAATTGGAGAAATTCTTGGATTGACAGGAGAAATGCAGCGGTCAGCCGTTTATCGTATCATATTTTATTTCAATATTCAGTAAAGCAGTCTGCAATCCAAGCCATGACAAAACGAGAGATCTTTCAGCGTTGATCAGCAATGAGTGACTCGTTAGTACACGTGTCTTCTTTAAGTCCGACGAAAGTAGAAGTCAAAGTTCTTATGTGGAAGGTGGGTTGAGTTCTCCTGGTAGGAAGTTTACCCCAACTGACACTTGAAGGGCTGGGGATTCATCACATATATATAATCTATTATACGTATATACACTCATGGACAAAAAGTTTAGCGCACCAAGAAATAATTGTGGGATCGTAACGAAACTTGGCATAACGGTACATGTCGGGAGATATGCAAATGATTAGAAATGCAGCATCATTGCGCAGCCGGTAGAGGGCATTTAACGTCGTTTTTCGTGGAGTATAAAACAGGTAAAACCAAAGCTTGTTTGAGAATGCTGAATCGTTTACAAAGAAATAGTTAAGGTAGACATGCTTTTACGCCGTTTCGAAGACAATATGAACAGCAGTCGTAGCTAGAGAGGAGGAGAATCATGGACATGATGGAAGCTGGGTAGTCAGCTAGGCGAGTAGCTCGTCAAATAGGCCGCTCTGATTTCGTTGTGCTGAGATGTTACCAGTGGATCCGAGAGATGTCATTTACATGATGACCATTCTCAGGCCGCCCTCGACAGTTCATGTCGTCAAGAAGACCGCCACATCGTAAGTAATGCACGCGCACAGACAACTGCTTCATAGGCCGCCATCTATTCGCAGGTAGCAACTTCACTAGCGGCTCCTGTGTCTACTCGAAACATACGAAAGCGCCTGACTGAAGAACCTTTGGGATCCATTACGTGTGCTGCCCTTGACGCCCACCCATCAGCGCTTCCGTTGGAGTGGTGCCGCTCACGAGGAAACTGGACTGCAGCGAAATGGATTCAGGTCATCTTTAGCGAAGAATCCAGATTCAATCTCAGGAGTGATGACAATCGTGTTCGCGTGTGGAGAACACGTGGTGAACGCCTCAATCCTTCCTTTGCTTTGCAGCGACTCTCCACTCCCACAGCTGTTGTGATGGTATGGGGTGCCATTGCCTACAATAAACGGTCACCCCTAGTATTGATCCATGGCACCATGACAGCCTAGCGGCATGTTCATGATATCCTGCAACCACATGTGTTGCCACTCATGCGACGGTTCCAGGAGCCATTTTTCAGCAAGACAATACTTGGCCTCACATGGCAAGGGTGTCACAATATTGTCTTTGCACTGTTACTACCCTTCCGATCCCCAGATTTGTCTTTAATCGAGCATATCTGGGATTATTTGTGACGGCGAGTTGGGAATCCCACGAATTTGAATGAACTAGAGGTAAGGTTACAGCAAATATGGAGCAAAATGTCTTAAGACATCCTACAGAACTTTTATGCCTCAATGCCCGATCGTATCGCATCCTGCAATCGCGCTCGAGGGGGTTCAACAGGGTATTAAATCCTCCGTTTTTTTTGCCTTTTCTCTGAAATAAATTATCCCTTTTCTTTTATTTTCTAATCAATTACTTATATCAAAGTAGTTATAACGTATGTAAAATTTCGTTTCATTTTGATGACTCCTTCTCGGTGCGCTAATTTTTTTTGTCCATGAGTGTATATGCGAGCTAACCGGGCCATGATTTGCTGTGACTTTTTTAAATATGTTGATTTAATATTATTCTAAGCTGTTGAATGTAGTCATATTAATATTCGTTTATAATTTCCGAGTTTTTAAATTAAGTAAACATATAAAACAATATAATGATTTTCAGTTTGCATTTTATTTACATTTTTTATTTGAGTGTATTATAATGCATTAATTACTGATCAAGTTGTTAAGTAACAACATATATAAAGATCAATTATTATAAATGTGATTAATAACGTTGATTTCTGAATTTTTAATATTAATTTTATCATTTTGAAGTATAACAATAAATAATTTTGCGTAACTTATCTCTAATCGGTGCACAATATTTTTTGGTTACCCGTATTTTGCTAACTCAAATAGATTCGATGGTTTACCCACACGTGAGCGTGCAACATATAGTTGCCCATTCGAGAAACATGGAATTTAAAAGTCTAAGCATTAAATGGACATTATTTGGCTTGGAGATTCATTTATGGTAATCACGAAAACCAGATGAATTGGGAATTTAAGCTTTTTGAATGGTATTGGAGATTCTGACGGCATCAATGGAGTACGCGGCAGCACAACCTATTTCTCTTTTAAATTTTACAGTCAAAATGTTTCCTTCAAGAAGTTTTCCTGTAATTCTTTTGGTGATCAAATGTGTAGCGTTGCCCAATGTAAGTTATTTTAATTTACGTGGCAGAATGCCTAGTAAACCAATCTTCAGCTGAAGAGGGTGTTGTGGTTCATTCATGATATATCTAGAGAATTCAAAAACTCAGTTGGAAAATTTACGGTTTTTATTTTTGTCAACAATAGCATCGATTGATTTAAAAGACAATGGATCAACTGGCAGCAACTCAGAAATCTGGAAGTTTATTTCACCACAATATCAACCTTCTTTCCGATTACGCAACAGGTTTACAGAGACAATAACTATCTAAATAATTATACAGTATATCCGGGAAGGCACTCTCAATCAGTTCTTTTTTGTCTGAACAATGGCACAGAAACTGTTTGGCTGTTTCATAAATTATGCATTGGGATTCAGTTCTACTTCATTGTTCCCAATATCTAGCAGTTTGTTAAAAAATATTTGCTTCGATTTACCATCTTGCAAATGTACTCGCGTGTTTATGGTCAATTGAATTGTTTCCACATTTCACCATAAAAAATTATTGTCTTAAACCAGCGTTAATCTCGTGAGCAAAAGTAGAGTGAGAAATGAATGGTAATGTCACCTAATATTTTCTAGTTGCTGTGTAAATCTTGCAAAGTCCTATGCAATGCTTTGAGTGAATGCTTATGGGGTATGTTATACTTATGCCTGATTATGATCGAACTCCTTTTCAAAACTGTAGCAACCCGATTTTTTTTCAATGTCACACATTGCAAATGGTTCCTTATGAATGTCTAATGGCAGCTTGAAGGTCGAATGTGTAGTTTGTCCACATCTAACAAAGTGACAACAATGGTTGGCAATGAAATTTCCGATGCAATTTCCTATTGCAATCGTATTTTCGCAAGGCTGCTCCAGCAAGTTTAGTTGCTATAGGGAATGAAAATGCTGAGTCAGTAATAGAATGCAAATCCATTCAACTTAATTCCGTCAATATCCAGAAAAGTTCGGGAGTTTTTGAAATCTGAATCCCCATCCCGAAATGCACCCGGTGCCCCCTTTCGGCGCACCTACTCCTGCAAGTTCAGTCCCTGAAAGGAGGCCATTACGGTCGTCCAGAATTATACAGAAAAGTTACGGGAGTTTCTAAAATCCAATTTAAGATTTGTGTTCCCTATGTAGAAAAACACCAGGAAAACACTTTTCACGCCCCAAGAATTTTAAATTAAGCCCCTGACTCAGTTCGCTTAAGATATGTTCATATGTCATTATTTGACGATTATTTATCTTGAATTGGATTCAGAATATACTAATCGGCAGTCCCAAAATACGTCCAAGACCCACTTTTTGCGTCCTTACGTCGTCAACTTACGCCGTGCTGCTCTCCGTGAATATTGTGGTCTACCGGCATTATCCAACAAAATTATCGAAAATCCTAAAATTTAAATTCAGACTCTCATGCCACACCCCGAAACACACACGGGACTGACTTTTGATGTTCCAGTGCATGCCAGTTTAGTCACTAGCTGGAATGAAAATCTGGACATGGAACTTGAATGCAAAGCCTTTACACCTATTTCCGACAATATCTGCCAAAGTAAAGGTAGTTTTTGAAGTCTGATTTCAGATTCTTGTTTCTCGCCCCTAGACGCAACCGTAGATTACTTTTGGGGCTCCTGAACTTGCAAGTTCAGTCCCTGGAAAAGTGGCATAGGGTCATCCGGCATTATCCGACAAAGTTACTTCTAAAATATAATTTCAGACTCTCGTTCACGATCCCGAAATACACCAGAAACGCACTTTTCCCTCTCCAAAACTTTAAAGGTTAACTTCTGCCCCGATTTACGTGTTATAGAGCTGTCCTGAATTATCCGACAAAGTTACAGCAATTTCTCAGATTGGATATCAAATTCGGATTATCCGTTTAGAAATACACCAGGGACCATGTTTTCGTGCTACAAGGCTTTTAAGGTAAGCCCCATCCATGGTGTGCCTAAAATACGGTCGACCGGCATGATCCAGCAAAGTAACTAATATTTTGGGGAACTGATTTAATAATTGGATTCCATGCAGCAAAATAAGTCGGTTACTCAAATAAATCAATTTCTCGTCGGATGGTTTTGGATATATAAGATTCTCTGTATTGTATTTTGGTTTTTTGAAAGTTTTTTAGTTATCACTAATTCTAATTTTTGTTCAAGAGACAACTTCTTTTCTCTATCGACATTAAAGTCATCATCATTTTCGATAACTGCTTTGAATTCTTCTGAATGGGAATAGGTTTGTGGTTAAAAAATTTTAAGAAAATATACTATAAACTTGAGATCAAATTTGAACTAATAGTTAGTCTCTTTTCTTCTTTTTTTTATTTTCATATTTAAAATCATTACAATTATGCAAATACTGTAAGACATTTTCTTTTTTTCTGTGTTATTTTTCAATGTAATATATAATTCCTCAGATAGTGATCGTGCTGTACTTTCAGTGCATGCAGCATGGAATTTAATGTTGCATTAGCTGTTAATAAATTAGAATCTCTCTGCCTTAACAGCAAGTTTGATTGGAAATACAGCTGATACAGTTCTGGATACAAAGTCAAATTTACTATCGGAAAAATTAATTTGCAGGTTTAAGTCAAAAATTGTTTTTTGGATTGGATTCTTCAGTTTCAAAAATTGAAATATTTAGAGCCCTAAAGTATGATATGCAAATACAATGTGAATAATCAACTCACCAATTAAAAAAAATATCAAAATATTACGGTCTTCACAACTACAACCTTGTTTTCACAGATACGAATCTCTGAGCTGTCATAGGACAGTCCTTGGAGGATTCACATATTTGATCACTTTGTTATTGTTTGTATGATTCCAATTTGTAATAATTAATTTCTCTCGTTAGACAGACGTAAAAACAAAAACGTATACTATTAACATATCGTGGAGGCATTTTTAAAAAGTTCTAGTAAATACCGAAGAAACAGTATTCAAACTTGTGAATACCAGTATTACAAGATTGTAGAAATATCTCAAAATATCGGCATTCGGTATCTCGGTATACCGGTATTGCCATCCCTACTTGTGAAAATGGAATTTTAATGGGAGATGACAGTAAAATTATTGAAACCGCTGCATTTGCGAAAAACTTACGAGCAGGTGTAGGGAAAGACTAGAATATACCTGACAAAATATTGGTCAATAATGGAGTGAGGGTAACATAATAACAACAGAATGAAGCAGATTTTTATCAAAGAGTGTTTACAAGTAACTCAAAGAGCACTATTTGCACCGTTACAGGCTATAGAAAAACGAGCAAGATAAAACACCTCATAGTAGACGACAGGAAATTCGTACCGATGGGTTCCACGTTATGCAGATGACAAAGTTAGAATTTGATTAGAACAGCAGGAAGTTATGGATCTAAAGGTATTTCTACAGCACCAAGCTGGAGGAGGCAATGAGATGCTTTCCTGTTATGCTCTGAGCAAGATATTTTATGTGCATGAATCGCTAAATTATACCTAAGCGTCGTTGTTGTACATTCTGTAATGATCAAGGGAAATAGGCTCTTTGAATAAGATAATATGTCCTGCTGTGTGCAGTAATGATATTGTACAGACCATCATGACAAAGACTTGACACTTGATTAAGTTGGTCTCTACTATCTCAATCCCATAGATCATTTGTTGGATGGAGATAAACAACCATCTATCCTTGCAATATTTGTAATTTGAACTAACAGCTCGTAGAGTTCATGTCAAGAAGAATCAAGGTCATACTAAAAACGTAAAATAGCCCAATGATATACAGACGGGGTGGTATAATTACTCACAAATAAGCTTTAATAAGGGTTTTCATAACACAGTACAGTTTCATTTCTCTACAATTTACTTTAATTCGTCAATTAAATAATACATATCAGTGATTTGTATCTGATCTACCAAATCACAGATATGGCCTATTTGAACTTTGTCACTTTATTGTGATTCGCATTCCAGTATTTTATTCTCTTTAACTTGACCTGTTCCATGAAATAATATTTATTCTCTTTTTTTTACCTTTCAAATATTTGTTGAGCCTTTCCAGAGGGACAATTTTTTGTGAAAAGCTGATGATATATGGGCTCAAATATCTAAAATGAAAATATGCTACCTAATTTCTATGCTTATGATTCAGAAATATTGAGTCTAAAAGCAAAAAAAGTGCATTTTCTGCCTTTAATTTATGTTAGACTCTGAAGAAACACGATAACTATTCTGAGCCACAGCCAAGTGACCTTCTCTAAATTCCCACCCACTTGAACCGTTCCACATGATGGGTGTTTAGTGACTCGAGTTCCACTCACCACATTTTTCTGGAGCTCATCATTGGAAGAGATAATGTTAGAGCAATAAATTCCACAACAAAAATTGAAGACTAAAATTGAAAAAGAATAACAGCTAATAAAACAGCTCTTGATTAAAATATCCAATGAATTCAGACCTCTTGGATGTAGCCTCTGCATTTGAAATGAAACCCGTTGAAATAACAATCCAGGATATACGATATTAGAACTGATAATAACGTTGAATAAATTCTATGTATAAAATAGTTTTACAAGTCGATTGTCAAGAAGTACGAAACATACGGTGAAATATTGCACGACAAAAGTTACATCCTATCTCCTAAATCCTAACTCGTTTTCTTTGAATCATTCGAATCAACTCATT
The DNA here is from genome assembly GCA_019973935.1 of Trichonephila clavipes. NCBI lineage: Eukaryota > Metazoa > Arthropoda > Arachnida > Araneae > Nephilidae > Trichonephila > Trichonephila clavipes. The sequence continues at coordinate 1,189,099 of BMAU01021243.1, read as the reverse complement.
AAGAACTGAAGGAAGCTTTTGTAACTTTAAAAAATATTGTTGCATCCCACAATTATGTGTGCAAATTTTGTTTTAACTTTCATATTTTATATGATATAGGGAGTCAGTGTATTTTTAAATTGGTTCAACAATTCAGTCTCGATAGGGAATGGCAAATTGGCTGTCAACAGGTTGTACTCTAAGTTCTCATTTGAATTCTTATATTTTCGTTCGCATATAAAATGTTCCAAATGTTTCTTTAAGGTGTAGCAATAGAACGAGGAACAATAAATAAAAATGCACTGATAATTAATAAAGATGGGGACTCAAAACATAAATTATCGAAACTACAAAATTGGAAAATGCTCAATGAGTACACATTTTGAATTTCTGTGAAGCTTTTGAAATTTGAATCAGCATAATAAACTACTAGACAGAAATGTTAATAAAGGGAATGTGTGCCACCTTTTTTAAATATACAAGTAGGGGAACATTTTAGGATTTAAGAATGTCCCCATGGAAATAAGAAGCTGTCTGCATAATAGGGGAAAAAACATCGTTAAGTACTTACACCCAAATTTAAAGCAAATTTGTTTTTTGTTTGCAAAATTTTAACACTAAAGTAATTATAAGGGATTTTTCTCGGCCTCTTAAAAGTCTTATCTGAAATTACATGTTTACCTGTGTACAAAATTTTTCATAAAGTTATACCGTAAAGATAACTTATTAATAAATTAAAAACATATGACTAATCGAAATAAGTGATGGATACAAATCTCTCGCGGAAATTCTTACCAATTATTTCTTTACATCTATACATCTAGCATGCTTCTAGAAATTATAAAGACACCATAAAGAATAAATTCTAGACATTCAAATCAAGTCAGGAAATAGATTCGTTCCATCAAAGAACATTACAAAGACTAATTGGAGATTCAATTGAACTGTTCATCCAAAGCTTAGAGTGTAAAATAGTAGAATAACAGGAACACAGAGAAGAAAATAATAGAGTTACTTGATCATGGTTCTCTACTAATGTCCATCAAATGCCTTCCAATACCTGTGAATTGCAACAAATTTATCTAATAAGTTAAATTCATTTGTAATTAACATTAATATCATTTGGTTTTTGTTGCAGAAAAAGTAGGATATGGCTAGATAATGCATCAAAGTAATTTTAATAATAAAAATAATAAAAATTCTAGTTCTTTAAGCCATAGAAATCTCTCAAATAAATTATTTGTTACTATTATGCCATCTTTTTCTAAAAATCATGTTCTCTTTTTGAAATTTTTAAAGAACGAAATGGTATATTTTTTGAAAGATAGTATCATTGGCTGTTTGCAAAGCATATTTAAAACCTTTTGGCTTCCAAAATATAATATCTGTATTTCATTGGTTCTCATTTATCCATTCTTAATAGAAGTAACTTTGCCTTTTTTCTTTTTCGGAAGTTATTTTGAGAGTGAAGGACTTGAATTGTGAAACATCTTAATGTATAAATCGTTCGATTCATTATTATATAAATGTTCGTATTAATCTGGTAACACCCTTTAAAAATTTATTAAAAGATTTAACGTTCAAGACTGTTTTCCTGTTATTAAAATAATATGCAACCGATACATCTTAGAATTTCTCTTTTTACAGAAAAATGTGTTTTGACTCTTAACTGCTAATCATTTGAATATTCTGCTAATTGATACTTGAATATTATTCCACTTTATGAATCCATATATATGTATATATTTCATATGATTTATATTTCCGTTCCACACGTGTCTCATTATGTCAGTTGTAAAATGGGGAAGTGAATTGATTCAGCCATCCTGAACACATTCGAAAGGCGGTGGTATCTGAAAAGAGAAAATGTTCGTGCGACTCGAAGAGAAGCTCATTATCTTAATGAAAGAGAGGGGTTGAATTATAAATGGCGAATTAATTATGAATTTGCAAGTATGAAAGGACTTGAACCCCTTGGGCATGAGTGTTGCACGGGGATTGGGCGAATAGTTTCGTCCATAGGATGAATCAAATAATAAAAAGAGTGCGGATGCTTTCGACAAGAGATTTTTAATGAATTCAGGATTTTCAGCAACATGCATATTGAAAGGACGCATCATAGATATACATTAGATAGAAAATGCAAATCTACTTGACTTGAACACTTGTCTTTGTTTTCACTTTCTCATGGAGCTTTTGACATTGCTTAAATTGCCAGTAGAGAGGAATTAAACAAATAAAGTACAATTAAAAAGAGATTTCAATGTGTTTTTTAACAGTAGAATATTTTTAATATGATTATGTATCAGATTTCTGAAATCAATCAACAATAAGAGTAACTAAGAGTTCTATGTGTGTGTTTTTATCTTAAAAATACCTTTATAAAATTGAAGGAGATATATACAGTCAATATATTCTCTTTCAAAAGCATTGATGAGTGTTACTTTTCGGAAATTAAAGTGTAAAAGTCTTCCATAGATAATGGAATAGTTAAAATAGCAATTGCACAATAATTATTAAAATCAGGGGAAATCACCTGGGATGTATCTATCAATGTAAAAGATATCTTCTTGCGATTCATATTTCTCCAGTTGTTGCACCAGATCTGAGACATTTTGGACAATCAGGCGACTTCGTACATGATGTTTTAGTGAAAGGACTTGCCTAGACCAAAACATTGTCAAGATCCCAACGAAACGCCTCGTGGCGCATGGGACCTAGCAATATTTTGTTGAAAAATTGCCACATGATGACGTCGCTATAGGGAAGGTAATGTACCTGTAGACACAGAATATCACGTACATATCGTAGAACTGTTGAAGTTGTACCAGTTGTGGCTTTAGGCGATTTTCTCTCATAAGACATACGCCATCCACCAGAGATACACACCCATGAGGAGCTGCTGGTTTGGTGGTCTTAGAGGCCACTTGAAGCGCTACAGGAAAGCCCCATGATGTGATGAAAGATACCTAGGATTGTATAGAAGATATCTCATAAGACATACGCCATCCACCAGAGATACACACCCATGAGGATCTGCTGCTTTGGTGGTCTCAAAGGCCACTTGAAGCGCTACAGGAAAGCCCCATGATGTGATGAAAGATACCTAAGATTGTATAAAAGATACTAGAGGACTTTGAATAGAGAACAATGTTTATATGTAATTAAAATTTATACAATGGGAAGTGTGCATTAAAAATTTCGCGACGTGTCTGAAGATAATATTAGTTAAAAAATATTAGTAAAAAACGGAGTTTCCATACGAAATTAAAAAAAAAGATTGAATTGACTTTTAATTGCATTCAGGTATCCCCCCCTCTGTGAAATAATAGTGTATAACTTTTTGACATTAAAGACTGTCAAAATATTAATTCAAAGATTTATTATTGTGATAAAATGCAATCATATTTAATAAGACGAAAATTAACTGAATAAAAATTCGGAAAATAAGGATATATTTAATAAATATATGGAAAAACTTATACGAGACATTTTTGAGTTATATATTCCTACTGTCACGTACTCGTTACTGTTCTTAAATCGTGTTCGCTTTTATACTGTTGCTATTATCAGGATTTTAAAAAGTGCATATAATGAACTCTGTAACAATTTTGCATGTATAAATATAGAAAAAGTAGCTTTAATTTTTACTCTTCATTCAAAAATCTCTTTTAACAATGCCTTTATTGTGATCCATTAATTGTGATTTAAAAATTCCTCAGTAGTGCCTATCGGTCATATATAATGAAATATTTTTGTTTCAGTTGTGAATAAGCAACGATGAAATAATTAACTTCAAATTCATAATGAGGAACTTAAAATATCCCTTGGATCTTCACATTTCCTTTACTTCAATCATTTTTATAAATATAAGGAATTTCCAATTCAATCATTTACATATTGCATAAAAATGTTTTTTTTATTTCAAATTCAATAATGTTTTTACTGTAATTAGTATAATAGATACATTAATAAAAAAGTATTTAAAAATTTTAAGCCATTTTTGTTACTCCGAAACGGAGACTGCCAATAATCCGAGTTATATGAAAATCTTTTCAGTAAGAAAATAATAATTAACTTTGAATCTCTCATTTTGTTTATTTTACGTTATTCAATTGGATTTCTGTTGAAAGAAGCTCTACTATATTAAAAATAATCCATAGAGAAGTTTTAAATCCTTTTAACTATAAAAGCAGGATTTCTATCTCCTTATAAAATTCTACCATGACATTTATTGATTTTTTAGAAGCATAAAAAATTAAAACTCAAAATAAGTATATCATCTTCTATTAAAAATATCTTTTTCATTCCACACACTTTCTAAACACTATTCTTTTTGAAAAGGCTCCAACTTTCCCCCTTGCAATCCTTTTCAATTCCCTCCAAAGTGTTTGCGTTGAAGCGACATTGATCTGGATCTGCTAAAGGATTTCTAAGAAGCTTAATAAATTATGCCTCAGATATCTTCTAAATGGAAAAAAATGCATCTGATATTATTCTAAATGATTGTGATATTATTCACTTGACATTTTTATTTGATATTACTTCATCAGAAGTTATTGGCTCGATGAATTCTACTGATGCGTAACATTGGGAAGAACAGAGGTATTTCTATTATTGTAGGAACGTGTCTCAAGAAATAACTTTTCAAAGAAGATGGATACCTTTCAGGCAAAAGAAACTATTGAAATAATGTTTTTATTCGTTGGGCTCCAAAAAGAGCAACGGGTGAAAATGACTCTCGGCATATTGTTAGGCTTATGTAAGCAAAAGAAACATTATATGTTGTGTGTCCCAGTCAACTTTATTTGTTACCAAAGTATACACAGATTTTTACATGTTTTTTCAAATACCTGAGAAATAACACTAACTACATATAATTTCGAAACCTCTGTCTTCTCTAGTGACAATTTTCTTAAGATTTCCACAATCACCTAGAAGCCTTCCTTTTTGAATCTATCATAATCCAAATTAATATTTAAAAGTTTAATTTTATACAAATATATGTACCTTATTGACTTGAATCTAAGCCGGGATCGATTCTAATCCGCACCCAAAGTTCTCTACACGTTTTTTCCGGATTATTACATATTTTTACTATAGTTATGTTTAGTGGGTGTCATATTTATCTATTTTTTTGTTCTTTGATATGTATAATATGTATAAAATTATTCTATCAACAACTCAAATTTTGTTAAGTAGTTTTGGCAACAATCGGATCCAATGTAAAGTTTAAATTTTCGTATTCAGAGAGAATCGTGACATCATTTGACGTCATAACACCGAAAAATCACTTAAAAATTTAATTTAAGAAAATTTAGAGGGAATTTCGAAATGAAAAGGACATAAGAACCCACCAGGATTCAAAGGTAACATTATGTCAAAATTTTTGATAAATCGATGCAGAACTTTTTGAGTTATGGAAGCGTACACGAACCAACATAACATTTTTACATAGATGCGTGTGTGTGTGTGTAAATGTGATAATTTTCACTTGAATTAAGACATTTTTCCTGATGGAATCAATTAACTATTTGCATTCATTGAGTGGAAAAATGAAAAATGGCTTGTATCTATTTTAATCCACATTTCTTTAGCTACGTCGCAGCCCCGAGCTGCGATTGTGTTTTTTCCCCTCTCTTTTCAGATACTCATACGGAGAAAAAGCGCTTTTATAGCGCTGGCGCTCCGATAGCCGATTTATCCTCGTCTTTAGCTACGTAGAAAACACTACACCCACATAAAATAAACAGGACAACACAAAGCAATACATTAACACGAGTGGTTTACATGTCACTCTATAGAGATCTCGTCTATTTATAGTTAAGGTCAAACGAAAGCTATTCAAATCATATGATTCACAGCAAAGGATTCGTCCGGATACGTGGGGGATGCAAAGTTACATTATCCTGTTTTAAAAGCGCTCAAGTTTTAGTTGATGGGAGATAAGGTTCTAAGTATCTGGCCTAAAAATGTGGGGAAGAGGGAAGGACACATGTTCAAAATCATTTAGTTCATTTCTGCTCAATGAAAACTAAGAGAAGCAAGCAATGGAGCAATAGGAAGACAATTAACGAGGAATGGGAAGACTTTAATTACAAGTAACGCTCACTTCAATTCAAGTCCTTCCTAGCTATACAATCTATATTTAATCTCCAGTGACAAATTGTCACCTTAATTATTTCGATTATCAAATACTAAATATCTGCGTTACACTTTAAATTTGATTAATCACTGCTCCGTTAGCAGCCTGTCCTATCTCTCTCTCTAACTTGAAAACCTCTAGATTTTATATAGTAGTCTTAATTTACATGTTGTCTTCATCAGAGGGAGCGTACTAATAAACTAGTTCTTAAGGACCAAAGATTCCCCAAGAGGATTTGTCAGTGAGAAGGTCACGGATAAAGTCGTCGCAAGGTTATAGTTATTTCCCTTTAAGCTGGTTAAACTAGAATAATTATCTTGGAGACCATTAGGAATTGAACAGAAAATTTAAGAGCATATCTCCCTTCCACACTCCTGGTGGATCCTTCAAGGAGCCCAAACCGAGGGAGGGAATTTAGAGTCAATTTAGATGGATATATCTCTGGAAATATTCTTGCAATGCTATTTCTATAACATTCATTAGAATTGGTAAAGTTGGAAGTTGGACTGCGCGCAATCAATAAATTCAAGTCGAACTGAAAAAAAAATTTATTATTAATTGTTAAACATATTTTGAAATGGTGACGTGAACAATAGAATACGAAAAAATACAAGGTGGCAGGGGGAATCCTATAATATAAAATAATAGTACCATGGGGTGGTAGAAACCATATAATAAAAATAAATATAATGGTGTAGTTGGAACTGTATAAAACAAAAAAAAATGCAATGGTGCTGCGGGAACCAGATAATAAAAATGAATACAATGGAAAAAATAAGATTCTCCCAATGCTGTTGAGGAACAGAAGATAAAGAGAGAAAAAATTCAATTGATACTCATTGTACTCGAAGGAGTAGAATAAAATGAGACAGAGAACAAGATCCCTGGGTGAGCAGAAATTCATGGGACCTACGAAAGAAAACATAATTGAAAACATTGTCAGCTTCCTCTTTTGAGTCGTCTTCAATTCGGGTGAAAGATTTGGGCCAATCAATCCAAAGAGTATCTCAATACTTGGGAGCCCATTTCAAATCTTAGGGTTCGGAAATAGAATCAGAATCGGAAAGAGTGGATAATTTGGCTTGTTTTTCTTGTTGACGCGTTGGATCTGTCTATTTCGTAAGTTACATCAGAAAATTAACTATTTAGCAAGAACCGCTCAATGGAGATTTAATATTCGCAAATTGGGTTATCCGAATTATCTCTTTATAAAGGACAACATTTCCAACTTTTAAATTTTGGAGCTAACAAATTTTTCATTCTATTGAATTCTATTTTTGTTCAATATTCTCAATTGTTCTCTCATAGGCTTCTTCCACGGAAGGATAATAAGAATTGAGTTGGAAAGGAGAGAGATCATCAAGAATGTATTAGGAAATTTAGTTACAAACATTCATCAATTAAATAAGTTAATATTTTAGGTCAATGAATTTTAGTGGAAGTAGAATTTACTTTGCATTTGAGTCTAGTGAATATTAACTGATTCACACTTTCAAATTTACCATTAGTTTAGGGATGGTGGGATGAGGTTAACAAAAGTTTTATATGACAGTTTTTAAGAATATTTGTTAATTTTGAAGCTGTAAAAGAAGAATGTCTATCAGCTTATAATTTTTGAGGGGTTTGAATTTAAAAAATCTGTTGTAAACAATTAGTATATGTCTCTGAAGTTTCTCTTTTTCATGATGAATATTTTAAAAATGTTTTGATTGCACATTTTCTAATTCAATAAAGACGATTTTTCAGAAAATTTCACATTTTCGCCCACATTTCATTAAAAATGTGCACAAATATTTTATAGCGAACAAAAACTCCTTCTCGAAAGAGCCCTTCTGAGAGAGAACCGTCGCTTTTTGTCAACTAATGCGGTCCTTTTCTTTCGATAGTGTGTGCCAAGGAATCAGCTGTAGAGGGATTTTAAAATCCACATTTCTTCTGTTACGTAGAAAAGACGACATAAAATAAACAAGATAACACAAAACGCGGCTTGCATGATGTTCACAGACGCTCCAGAGATCTCGTCTATTTATAGTTAGAGTCAGCCAGAAGCTATTAAAATCATATGATTTCCGGATAAGGCTTTTCTGACTCGTCCAAGCTGTGTGTGTGTATCATCCTATTTTAAAAATGTTCAAGTTTTAATATATATAAGAGTGCTTAAGCTGAATATTTGTTTTCATGCCTATTTTTGGAACGTATATTTGGATTATAATAAAAAAAATATGTATATTCAATGTATACTTTTTTTTATAAGAAATATCCTCATCATAATGCTGAGAAGTGTAAGCACATTTTATTAAAACTTTAAAAGTAGAGTTGCGTAAAACATTTTCAAATAGGAGTCTAGAAAAATAATAGTTTACTATGAAATTTTCTAGTACAGCACTATTCAAATTGATTGTATACGTAAACTGACTCTTAACAGAGTATTGTATATTGATGTAGTGTTTTTTTATAGCAGTTTGAATGTCTTTATTAGAGCTGAATTTTTAAAGGAATAATCTATGCCATAAATATGTCCTCACAAACTACGTTTTTATGTTTCGTTTTAATACATTTTCCATAGTTCTTTTTTAAAAAAACTATTGCAGAAAACTTCGAGTGACTGTGACTTCGTGACTGCAGAAAACTTCGAATGGAAAACTTCGAATCAAATACGAAAATTTAAGTAAACAAATTCGAATCAACTTAACTGACAGAAGAAATCAATTCAACTCTTCAACAATATTTTGCTAGAATACATTTTGACTAATTTTCCTTTATGTTCAGAATCTTTCATATATGAATATCTCTGCCGTTTCTTTTTCATTCATTCTATGTGCTGAGACTCAATGCTTTCTGAGTTACAAAAAAATTACAAAAATATCAATAAGTATATCAAAATATAGAAAAGGGAGGATATCGTATCAATTAATTCAAGTTTAGACTTCTATCTTGTCTCGTTTTCTTTTAGATTACAAGATGATTAATACTGCATTATATAATAAAAATATTTAAACGTTCTACTGTTTCCTATTTGTGGCTTTTAATGAGAATTTTTTCAAACTAGTTCTAAGATTGATGCTCAAATACAATAAAATTATTCAGTCATCTGAAATACAACTCAACTGATCTTATTATTTCAATAGGAATTTCTGCACAGTTTTAACTAAAACCGTAACTCTATAGTTTCGTTCTCATGGTATAACTAATATTTTTCAAATATTCTTCAATACATTCGTGTCCAAAATTAAGGTGAAAAATTTTTTGTTTAATACATGGAAATTTGGTCCATAAATGCCTTATGCTGTAATGCTAGAAATAGTAAGAGGAAAAAAAACAAATACACAGGATTTTAATGAAAGGTAAAAGAGAGCGATTATTACTAATCTAATAAGAAGTGTATTGACCTTATACACAGTCCTACTCTCATGCTTTTAACGAGACTATTGCTCAACGATTACGGCAGTGATTCCCATTTCCTTCCCTATTTTAATTCCTGAAGGATTCTTAGAGGAGGGATGTTGACATTCCAAGTTCTTCCTAGAGTATCCAACAAGTTCTATATGGAACTGAGGTAGGGAAACCTCTCTGGTCACATTCTCTTTTAAATGATCGTCGGCAAGTGCTGTTCCATGTGGTCGAGCGTTATATATTGTCCATAAAACACGCCCCAACTCCTAGAAAAAATAACACGTAGAATCTCGTCCTTCAACGGTTTGCCAGTAAGCTCAGAAGATATGGAGTGGTGAACATTATATCTCATCATACAAAGCTTTAGATTACTCGGATATTGCATAATGCTTATTATATTTTATCCAGAGGAAAACTCGTCAAGAATCGCTTTATGAGTCACTGAACTCTCTACGCAAAAGAGTTGCTCTTAGATAAAAGTGCGTTTTAAACGATTCTGTGTAGTCCAGTGCTTCTCAAACTTTCAATACTGGCGCCCCCCTTATCAATCACAATTTTTATCGCGCCCCCCTTATACATTAATAATGTACTGAATGCAATAATAATGCACTTTTTTTACGCTAAAGCAATAATCTTAATTATATACTGTACAAATTCATGACATAAGTATTAAATTTTGTATATGTTGCTTTTAAGCAAAAAAAAAATATATTAAGTAATAGGATAATTATTATGTTATTTTTCCTTTCTCTAATTTTTAAATTGGAACGTATTGCAAAATGCGGTGGCTGCTTAGAAGACAAAATATAGATATCAGCTTTTTTTAGAAAGAACTCAGTGGGTCAATTTCTAATCATAAGCATTCCTTTGAAAAATTTGCTGTGTATGACAAGCCCATGGAAGTCGCTAATACTTATTAAACTTGTTCTTAATTTAGCATTAATTAATTAGTTATAAAAATACTCTGTGCAGCACTGATACATTAAAAGTATACCGGCTGAAGTACCCGCTCTTTGCACGAGTTCATTTATAAGAAAATAAAACATTATTGATATAAACGCTGAATTTTAAGGAGAGTAAAGCCAAATGCACAACAATGTTTACAAAAATGTAAAATGATTTTTTTTAAATCGTTGCTCAAATTATAATTAGTGTTTTAAGTGAACTGTAATTTTAAGCCTCACAGAATTAGCATTTAGAATTGATGTTGAATAATGAACAATAATATAAAATTCCGATGAAAAATAATTGTATTATTTTTAATATTTAAAATGAAAAGACTTCAACATGTATTAAACCTGGAGCAGGCACGCACTCGATACTAATGGTCGAGTGGGGTTATTGAGCCACCCCACAATCTTTTTTTATAATTATTTTTATAGTACACAATAAATATCGTAATTCCAGTGAATAATTTAATTAAGAGAAAATATACTCTTCTACTTTCAAGAACACAGAATATATTTCGGAAAAAAAAGTTATCACACCGGGAACTCAGTCAAAACAAGTACCTTAAGAATGTAAAAAAACGTTTGTCACTCCCAAAAAAAAAAAAAGAGGGAGATATGTGACAAATATATTTTAGTTCACACGTTAAGACTGTCAAACAAGAGGATAGTGTGTCAGAGCCATTGGTAACAATTAAACAGTTTTGCCAGAATTACCGATTTCGTGCACTCTGTGCTCGGCGTGACAGCTCCGGAATAAAAGGGGTGGCCGCGGTAGCCGAGTGGTATAGGTATCGGACTGTGGCTTGCTTTGTCACGGGTTCGAGCCCAGTACCACTAAAGACCCGCCGTGTAGGGCAGCGATGTACGTTAAATCTGTCGAGAGCTGAAACGTTCTCCCGTTGGTGAGGTGTGGTAGTTAGGAGAGGGGGTGCCAGCTCAGGTGTCGTCCACGTCACTTGCCCATGGCTCAAAATTACGTGGTCCGTCGCCAAAAGCCCTCGTGTAGCTGAACAGTGCGACGTTAATATTCAATCAATCAACCGGAATAAAAGGGTATTCATTACTATATGAATGTTCAAAAAAAATTATGTAAAACGTTTTTCATTATGCTTTTTTATATGTTTGGGAATAACTCATAGAAATAAATCTTGGCCAAGTAATCCTTCAAAGAGCTCTCTGTGCTTTTCCAAAAATCATAAAAATATTTTACAAGGAAAAAATCGCAGCAGAAATAGTTTATTTGCAACTTCCCTAAATGAAAAAAACAAATACATAATAGCAGGGACGTAACTAACCGTACAAGTAAGTTCGAAGGTCAAACCGCAGCAACTACATTCTGCTGCCTACAGCTGAGGACAATAATATAACAGTGATGAGAGAATATTTCATCTTCCGAAAAATTTTTTTCGATTATGGGTGTGAGTTTTGTTTTTTCTCATTTTGGTTTGAAAAGAAACCGTAATAAAAGTAGAAGCTTTAATTTTTTATGACGTAATATCGCAGATATATAAATTATATCAGTGTAAATGTGTATTTTTTCATTATGTCAGAAAGTATTTTGTTTTACTTCATTCCAGTAAATAATTTTTTTTAATCTTTTATTTTCGATATGCTCGCCCCCCTTGTACGTTTATCGCGCGCCCCAGTTTGAGAAACACTGGTGTAGTCATTTAACTAAAATCTGTTTGGGGAGAGTTATTTTCTATATAAAACGGAAACCCGCAAACAAATTCGGCAGTTTCAGAAATTTTCAACCTTAATTTCCACTCGTGTTTCGTTTTGGTAGAAAATGACTATTTTCACAATTCAACAGACACTTGATGCAAAACTTGAAATCGTTTCCTTAATAACATTATATAATAACACTTTTTAAAAAATAAGGGTGGCTATATAAATTAGCTTATTTTTGGATAACTATGGATATGTTTGATAAGTATTATTGTTAGACTCAACTGGATTCTCTTCCCACCGCTTTGTGGAGTCAATGTTCAGTAAAAATATTTGCTTGTGTTCAGAATTTTAAATGTTCATTACATAACATCTATTGAATTTGTGCTTAAGTAACCAACTTGTCAGCTTTTGTCAAGAGGAATCTGATATACGGTACTAGAAGATTTACAACAATTATCCCCCCTAAAAAATGAGTTATTTCTAGTCATTTGATTTAACTAGATACGTAAATCTTGAAGACTTTCACAAGATTACATAGAGTTCATCTGGAAAATGGGAACGATATAAAAATTGTAACTGTGGAGAAGAAAAAGGATGGTAGATATATGTTTCTTTGATATATAATAAAGTTTTTCACATCATTTGCTTAACCGTTTGGAGTCAAACTCAATTCATCAATCTGTATGGGATTTCTCTGCATAAAAAAGCATTATCGTTCTTTAAAAGCTAAATAGTCCAGTCATATTAGGGTTTCACTGCGGAATGAGAGAAAATCGGCTGAAAATTCATACAGACCTTATTTTGAAACTCTAAATGTTGTCTCAAAAGTCTCATAAAATCTCGTGTCCGAGTCTTAAGATATTTAAGGTCAAAGGTAAAAAAATCGGTTTTTTGCAAATATCTCGTTTCATATGAGTATGTAGAAAAAGCCGATTCTGCTGTAAAGGCGGTGCAGGCAGTGCAGGCGGTTGCAGGCGGTTGTAGGCGGCCGACGGCATTTCAGAGTTGAGTTGTTTCGTTCCTACTGGCGAGTTGAGTTGTTCGTTCCTGCTGTTGAGTTGAGTTGTTTTCTCCTGTTGAGTTGTTTCGTTCATGTTGCCGAGTTGAGTTGTTTTCTCCTGTTGAGTTGTTTCGTTCATGTTGCCGAGTTGAGTTGTTTTCTCCTGTTGAGTTGAGTTGTTTCGTTCCTACTGATGAGTTGAGTTGTTTTTATCCTGCATTGGCTTTGATTTTCGAGCTGAGGGGGCGAGTTGAATTGTTTTTTTTTCTACAGCTAAGTTGAGTTGTTTTTAAAAAATGTGCACAAAAAATGGAAGTATGGGAATGTTAAACGTGCTCATGGCGCCACCTATTGATTAAAATATACACTAATTATAGATTTTAAAATGATGGAAGTAAATAACGCTCAAATAAAAAATAAATAAATCCAGATTCAAACTCACAGCCTCAGATCAAAATGTCTCCACAGGACAATAGTTTTTCAGTTACGCTAACCATTATCCTATGAAGGCATACAGACCTGAAGAAAACTTATGTTTATAATCTCATGAATTTAATTTTTCAGGCGAAGCAGACGGCGACATGTTTTAAAATCATTTTCTTGATTAAAATGAAATAAAAAATATTTAATTTATATTATTTTAATAATGTGTAAATTTTAATTCAGTATAATGATTACATACACACACAGTAAAGATACAAAGTAAATTGATTATTCAGAAAATGTGCCGTAGTATACTCGTCATCAGCGTGAACGGGTTACGATTTAACTTGTTTTAGCTTGTCTGATCTTGATTCTACAAGACGGCTTTTCCAGGCGAAGCAGATGGCGACGTGTTTTAAAATCATTTTCTTAATTAAAATGAAATAAAAAAAATATTTAATTTATATTATTTTAATAATGTGTAAATTTTAATTCAATATAATGATTACACACACACAGTAAAGATACAAAGTAAATTGTTTATTCAGAAATCAACATCTTGTATTGCGTTTTACATTACAATCGTATATTTACATTACAGGAGAACAACAATTTGTAAAATTAATTTCAGTGTAAGGATTATACATGTACAGTAAAGATACAAAGAAAGTTGTTTATTTACAAAAACAGCATTCCGTTTTACATTACAATCAATTATTTATACACACAAAAAAAAAAATCCCATTATTGGATTTTATGTCCTACAGCTCATTAAATATAGGTCTAAATTCATCAACGACCAATGACCATGTGCAAGAGTAGTAATGCCATCACCATTAATAAACCTTTTGTCATCTTTATATGACAGAGCAAGTTTATTTTGCTTTATTGAATGTAATGAGTGAAATTTGGATCTAATTAAGTTCATGTCAACATATTTTATTTTTTCATTAAAAAGACAAGCTTTGTAGTCCTCAAATGTTATTTTATTTTTTATAGTTTGTTTTTTAATTCCTTTTAACCGCTTTTCAATCTTATTGTTTGTTTTGTAGGCATACATTTTCGATTTTAATCCTACATATTCTGTCATAATATTTCCTTTATTTTCATCCTTCATTTTCCCGATGACTTTTTTGTTAACAAGAGGTAAATTATAAATATTGTTTTTATCATAGTCTGAAGTATCATATAAGTTAATATCCTCTTTCATGTCACTATAAAAATCATCAGTTTTTATTTCATATATAAAAGTATCGGTGTCTGTATACATAAGCCGTACTTTTGAGTCATAACTGTGCTTCATGTACTCATAGTGAAAAGAATACATTAGAACTTTTGATATATCTAAAATTACCATTCTTACCTGTATTGGTTTGAAAAATTTGATTTGGGTTTTTTTTAGATGGACGGCCATTAAGTTTTCAGAAAATATTGTGCGTCAATTAAAATTTGATTTCGCTATTAACTTTCGAGCCTGCTCTTCTGTTGAACATAAACGTATATCTACTCTTCTTCTTACATTTTCCATCGTTTTCCCGAAAATGCTATTATTCATTAGTTTGTAATAATCCTTTTGAAAGTCATTTACAGATTTAGTTCTTAATTTAGTATTATAATCTATGTAATTTTTAAGCCAAGGAGATTGAAAAAATTTAAAACGCGATGAATTTTTTCAAGACTAACCCTAATTTTAAATAAAGCTTTAACTTAGAATAATGGAGAACATATTTTGTTTTTGGTTCCAAAGTAGTTAAAAGTCTAGGCTCTTTACAATTAGGTGGGGGCTTATTTTCAGGGGCAAGGGGAAAGTCTGAATGTTTGTCATGCAAATCGGAAGGATATTCAAGATCTACTTCCAAGATGTAACCTACATCGGATTCATCTGATAAATTTAAAATATCCTGTTCAGTTAAATCGTTATCACTCCAAACAAAATCTTTTAAGGGTAGATATTTACTCATTGCATAACCGTACAAATTATTTGCGTCAAGATACACATTAAATATTTTATCTCATCATCTGGGTTAAAATTAGACATATATATGTTGTTAGCCATAGCATAACGATTGCAACACTGACTTATACCTCCTCTTACACCCTTTTCTATAAAAAAGAAGCATGTCGTAATCTGTGAACAGTTCGATAGCTACTTTAGTATGTAATAACATAGCATCCCATGATAAAGCTGGGGTGGTAAAATACCAACAGGGGTCAAGTTTATAAGTTTGCATGCATATTTTCCGAAAGTTTTCAAAGAGATCTGTTAACAATAGAACATCTGTTTTTACATATAGATCACAGAATTCACCAAGATTATTTAAATGAAATTCATTAAATACTTTACATGCAGGATTATAATCCTCTACACTTATAGCCTCCTCATTTAGTTTATTGTAAAATTTGCTAATAGGTGGTAAACAAGAATCTTTACACTTTTCAAAACTATCAAAATAATCATACGGAAAAACTCCCTTTCTTAAAAGTAAATCTATTTTTTCTGAGTCAAAATAATGTTTCATATATTTAAATTCATCTTTTTTTAGTGTTTTTATCAAATTTTCCAAACTAGAAGACATGAATTTGAAAGAATCTAAAAACCTTAACTGAAAATCATTTGAAATATTTTTACTGAAGGAAATATATTTTTCTTCGGTGTTCGGAATTAAATTAATTTGTTTTTCATCATATCCTAACTCATTAATAAAAATATGGGCGTCATATCCTGAAAGATTATGGAAGAAAACAGGCAAAAATTTGGGGGTTTCATTGCTAAATTACAACTATTGCAACAAGGGCCATTAAATTTTTGAGTAACACGATTATGATCCCTAACCTTGATATTGTTTTCGTGAAAGGTTTGACCACAAACATAACAATTATTAGCATTATCATACAATTGCTTTTCTGATTCAGTAAGAGGTAATAACGGTTTTGATTTTTTATAAATATTATCAATTTCTATTGCATCTTTTTCTAACTTTTCAATAAAAATTTTGGGGGCATCAATACCTCTATATACAACTGGATCTTTATAATGCTCCCCTTGATAACTGATAAAATAACAAAAACCTATTGGGACATGTTTTTCATAAATATTTGTAAAGGAAAAATTTGGATTAGGACAGCAAGTATCAGTTTTCCTAGTTACACACTCGAAATCCGTATATACAACAAAAGGTATTTTTAAACAATGTTGAAAATTTTTAAATTTTAAAAACTTACTTGTTTCTGACGGCATTACTACCCTTGCAGGATTTTTATGTATACACATCTCATTGTGTTGAAGAAGATTGTATTCTGTTTGGAAAGCACTTAAACATCTTTTACATATAAATGTTTTATGTTGATGTTTTGAGAGTTGTTTCGAAACAAGTCGAGATAAGCTTTTAATGAAACAATAATGTCCAAACTCTCCATTTTTTACGTAAAGCAAATCTATATGTTTCTCACACACTATATCACTAATGAGGAGAGGAAATATTTTTAAATCTTTTTCAAAAGAATAAATGTTTATTCCTATATCGTTCATTTTTGAAAATTTTTTCACCTCGTTAAGCGGTGTTGGAAAGGATATTCCATCAAAGTTCAGCTTATTTAGGTGGGGGACATAACTTGACGTTTTCTTGGGGTTGCTGGTGTTGGGGTAAAGAGCTGCGAGAATAGACCACATGAAACACTGAGAGTCCTTTTTATTGATGACATTGATGATTGCCTTTGTTTCAGCGATCTGCTTCGGCACCTCGATGAAGGATGATGAACCTCTGAAAGGAGAATAACGGTTCGTGCGGACTTCGAGTCTTAAGATTTCGTCCAGTGTCCAGCCCGAGTCTCTACCTTCAAAATCCTCACTTTCACTATTTTCTCAGACATGTCGTCATAAAGTGTGGCGAGATTAGTTTCTTGTAATACATCATTATTTGGCGTTTTGAATGCTACGTTCTTTATCATTTTTCCAGCATCTGTCGCTTTCGAGTAAATGCAATGAACCCATTTACTCACTTTCAAAGCTTTGTAAGTTTCCAGTTCATTGCGAAAAATAAAGATTGTCTCTTCTTTTCTTAAGAGTAGAAACTCTTTTATCCCCAGTGAATTATCGTTATTGGGAAGATTAAAAGTTTTATATGCTTTTTGAAAAGCACTCTCGTTCTCTTTTGGTGGTAAGAAGATATTTTCAGGATCAGCCGTAGAGTTTTCAGCAGATGTGAACAACTGTGTTTTCTTTTTCCTACTTGATACAGACAAATCCACTCTCTTTCTTTTCCCCGCTTCTTTCTCCAACTTTCTTTCGCATCTTTTATTGTTCAAATGTTTCAATAAGTTGTCTTTACGGGTAAAGGACGTATAGCAAAATTTACAAGTAATTTTCTCGGTTGAATGCACAGAGTCTCTGTGCCTTTTTAAGTCACTTCCTCGGACGAATTTTTTACTACAATCCGCACATTGAAGGACAGCATTTTTTTCATGAACTTGTAATGTATGGCGTTTTAAAGCATAGTTTGTAACGAAGTTTTTTCCACAAATATTACAAGTATACATAATGAAGACGTAGAACTTATAGAACGTTGCTAAACACACCACCCTACTAATCAGCAATCAAATTTTGTGTTCTGCTACTCTGTGACGATCAGGCGCAATACATAGAATCGATAGAGCAAATTGGAATGGATATCTCCCACCAACCCCTTTTAAACTCCAGAGGTGGGTCCACTACATCCCCTCGTCATTTCTCATTGGTCGACCCAACAGAAATCTGCACACGGCCCGCAGACTCATTAGCGTCCTTATTGGTTCGAATCTGACAATAGCTCTCTCTGACCCTCTCACACTCACTGGCGACACAAGGTCCGCCCGAACACCTGACCCCCTTACCACCCGCCATTTTTGAGGCGCCGTTGTATCGAGTCAGACGAACTCAGTCAAAAGATGAACAGCGGGGTTTCGTCCAGCCCATTAAGACTACAGACCCACTTGTGACGAATCTATACGGAACTTTATCACTAACCTTCTGAACCGACCTTTTTAGGGAAATTTAATTCCCTACCTATTTCCAATCAACTCCAAAAAGCGGACAGGATTCCTTGTTATGTAGATTAGATTCAGTATTTAAGTCAAACGAAATAGTAAAGTTAGAGCAGTAAGAGATAGATATTGAAACATAGAGTTATAGTGAATTTGAATTGAAGTCTTATTGTTGTTGATAATTTAATCTCATGAAGAATTGAGATTCCGAGTGGTAAATATAATTTTGAGTTTAAAGTTTCATTAAAATTTTAAGAGTCAGATTAAAGTTAAATGTTCAATAAGAACATTATTAAATATAATTCTGGGATCTCTTATCGTGGTAATTTCTGCGTGATCGTTATTTAATAAATTAATTAATTAGATCATTAATTAAGTGAGTTAATTTAAAGGATATTATCTTTAAAACCTCATAATATTAGTAACATTATTGTTAATAAGTCTTTGATTCTATTTGGGAAAGATAACCAAATAAAGAAAGTTATTTATAAAAATGGCTACTGGATCTTTTGTGACTCAAAATTATTCTCGTTCTCAAAGTGAGGTCTCGAGAGACCTTCACACACTGACGTCGCAGACCAGAATCCCAACAATGAACAATGACGTCCCAAGGCCATGTGCTCTGTCCCCAACCCCACCTGCTCTAATCAATCAAATACCATGAGAAAATATTCTACTGAATGTATATCACGATCTCACTTTTATCTGGTAACGAATCAAGACAGGAAAATACAGGATACAATAGATATGATTACGGACAGGGAAAGAATTTATGAATTTTCCTTTCGGTATCACACAAAATGAAATTTATAGAATTAAGAAAACAGGGACATCATATACTTTCAAATAATCGATTTTTCAATTTTAGTTCTAAAAAATAGTGCTTATTTTTCTGAATCTAAAAATGTATAATACTTATATGTTTGTTGATAAAATAGCCCTAAAATATGAAAAATAAAAATGTAAATAAATGACCACGCCCCTTTTGACACGCCCCTTTGAACTTTAAATATGTAGTTTCCCCTGTGTTTTATCTATATTAACTTTTGATTGTTTTTTTCGTTTGAATGTTAACCCCACTACTTTTTAGCCACGCTTGTGCGTGAGCTATTGTTCCAAGCTGTGTGACAAAATTTATTACTTTAAATTTCGGTTTATGGCAATGTTTTGAACCGAGTTCGTCTATTCCGAAGTTTCTTGTGGCATACAACTACTTAATTTTACATTAATTTTCGTAAGAAATATTTATTTTTACTTATAATTATTAATATTCATAAGATTTTAAAAGTATCTTAACTTTTTTAAACGAGTAATTATGCCAAGAATAAAAAAATTTGGCAGAAGGAAGTATAGTAACAATCAACATAAAAGTCTAAATCGACTGAAGAATTGCTTTTGAATTCCGTGGAAAGTGCTTCTAGGAGAAAAATTAAAATACCGGATTTACTAAAAGAACAAGATTCTCAAAATGTAAACATAATCGTTGAACTGGATTTATTATCTTCTCTTATGAAAAATCTCTTATGTTGTAAATATTGCTGTTCTTCAGAGAAAATTGAGCTGAGAGAAGATTTAAAAGTCGTAGAGGTTTAGCTGTGAGTTTGAAATAATTTGTCACAACTGTGAAGAATCGACGAGTACAATGTCATCAAAAATATCAAATAAATGTTATGATGTTAACCTAAGATTGACATATGGAATGAGAGCTATTGGAAAAGGTGGAGCTGCTGCTCGAATATTCTGTGGGCTCATGAATTTGCCTCCACCACCTGCAAAGTTTGAACGCCATAATTCTTTGTTTTTAAATGTTTTAAAAACAATTAGTGAAGACTCGATGAATGCAGCTGTTCACGAAGCAGTCATAGTGAATGATAATAATTCAAATATAGCTGTGGCTGTGGATGGCACATGGCATAAAAGAGGCTATTCTTCATTGAACGGAGTTGTATGTGCTACGTCTGTTGAGAACGGAAAGGTTATCGACTTTGAAGCTCTCACAAAATATTGTTCTTCATGTAAGGGTAAAAAAAAACCATGTGAAAATTGTGCTAAAAATTACGAAGGATTCAGTGGGGGAATGGAATGTCGGGGAGTATTAAGTATATTTAAGCGATCTGAAACATCACGAAAAGCATGTTATACGCAGTATCTTGGTGATGGGGACTCAAAAGGATTTCTTACTATAAAAGAAGCAAAAGTATATTGTGACACAGAAGTTGAAAAATTAGAATGTGTTGGCCATGTGCAAAAGCGTATGGGCACAAGGCTGAGAAACATTCTAAAAATGAGCAAAGGCATTAAGCTATCAGATGGGAAAAATATTTCGGGACGTGGACGGCTAACGCTTAAAGAAGTGGACTCAATCCAACATTATTATGGGCTAGCAATCCGTAAAAATTTGTCATCTGTGGAGGACATGAAAAGAGCCATATGGGCTATTTATTTTCATAAACTAAGTACTGAGGATAATCCTCAACACGCTTTGTGTCCTCTTGGTGAGGATAGCTGGTGCGGTTATAACCGTAGCATTGTTACGGGGAATTTTATATTCACAAGCATTCTTTACCCGAGTCAATTTTATTGAAAGTGAAAAAAGTGTTTCGGGATCTCACAGAGAAGGACTTATTGAAAAAGTGCCTTCATGGAAGAACACAAAATCCCAATGAAAGTTTTAACAAATGTATTTGGGAGCGAATTCCTAAAACAGTTTTTGTTGGCATTGAAACTTTGAAATTTGGAGTTATGGATGCTGTAATTTGTTTTAACGATGGATATGTAAGTAGGATAAAAGTCTTTGAAGCTCTGGGCATTAAACCAGGATACAACACGGAACGTGCCTTACTTATAATTGATAACAAACGAATTTTTGAGGCTGAACGTATAGTAAATAAAGTGTCATTGGAAGCCAGAAATAAAAGGTCTTTAAAAAGGAAAATGGATAAACAGAATTTAGATGAAGAAAATGAATACCAAGCAGGGAAATATTAATCAAATCTATAATGTAAGGAGAAATTTTTTTGTTAAGTTTTATTACATTTTTTCTCGAATGTTTAATATTTTTAAATTTAGGTACACTTTAAAAACTATTGTAGCATATTGTTTGAAACCTTTTATATATCTAAACAGGATACATGTGCATACAGTGAACAAAATATCTTTTAGTATGTGTCTAATTTTTTGAAAATTGATTTTATATGTAAGAAAAGAATATTAAGATTTTCATAATTTTAAGGTTTTATGATTTTTAAGAAATTATGCAATTATATAAATATAATTAGTTAAAAAACAGATTCATTATGTTTAATATGTTACTTTATATATATTTGTAAATTTTTTTGTATATTCAAAGAATATTTTTGTAAGAAATGGTACCTATACATGAAAATATGTATTACAAGATCTCGAAAATTATGTTCATGTTAACTAAAACAAAGGGAAAAAAACATATGAATTTAAAATTACTTTTGTAACTCTAGAAAATGGTTAAGGATTATTATTAGTCATATAAAATAGGCAAGGAAATACTAATTAAGTGTATAATATGTGAAAATATTGTTTTTTTTTTTTTTTTTTCACTTTTTCTCAAAAGCATATTTTTTGCATTTAGGTACATTTTTAAAAAAAAAACTATTGCACTGTATGATTCATGATTTTTATACTTTTATACAAGATGCCTATGCATATAGTGAACCTAATTTTTTTTCTATTAAAATAGTGCCTAATTTTTTAAAAATTGTTTTATGCATTAAAAAAGCAGAAAAATAAAAAAAATTCAAATTTCAAAGTTTCATAATTTTTTTAAAGAAACTATACTAAAATTTTACTAAAAAAAGGGTTTCACTGTATTTTATGTATTGTTTTATATATGTGTAAAAAATATTTTGCATAAAAAAAGGATACTTTTTTAAAAAATGGTACCTAAACATAAGTATATGAGTTCTCAAAAGTTATGTATTACTTAAATTAAGTAGTAAAAAAAAACTTTTGGAGTAAAAAGTTATTTTTGTAGTTCTACAGAATAATTAAATTATCTTTATTATAGACATAAAAAAATCTAAGCTCTATTGGAAATTTTAAATGATATATGTCTCATAAACAAAGGGTCTTAATTTTGGCATTTTACTCTTTCGAGCATGTCCTGGTTCCCTTAAGTGACTCGTAGTATAAATAGCAACATCATTCATAAAATTATTTAGTTTAATCATGGATTCTCTCAAATTAGTTCATCCATTTACTTTAATCTTGGCTGGGCCATCTCGTAGCGGTAAAAGTCAGTTCGTTAAAAAATTAATCGAAAATAAAATGATTAAACCCTTTCCTAAAAATATAATTTGGTGTTATGGAGTTTACCAAGCGTTGTATGAAGAAATGCCGAATATTTCCTTTCATGAAGGTATCCCCTCTAATTTGCACCAGTATTCGGATGCGTTAATTGTTATAGACGATCGTATGGGAGAGTTAGGAAATGATCCCCAATTAACAAAATTATTTGTAAAATTTTCGCATCACAGAAATTTAAGTATAACTTTTGTGGTACAGAATATTTTTCATAAAGAGAAAGAAATTAGAGAAATTTCCTTAAACGCTCATTATCTTGTATTATTTAAGAATCGAAGAGATCATTCCCAAATTACACATTTAGGTCGCCAATTGTATCCTCGTAAAGTGAAATTGTTTCAAGAATGTTACGCAGATGCCACATCAAAACCGTACGGATACTTACTTATTGATTTAAAACCTGAAACTGATGAATCCTTGCGTGTGCGCACAGGTATGTTTCCTGGAGATGTTTTTTATGTATATCAACCTCGATGACACATTACTTTGAAGCATATAAATAGATTCAAATTGTTCAATGAATATTCAATAGTTCACAAGATGCCGGTGTGTTCTGAACAAACTTTAGAGCTCTTAAAACTAATTTCTAAAACAAAACACCCAAAATCTATTTTGAAAAAGGGTTCAAAGAAAGAAATAAAAACTTTGTGCGAGTGTGTGCTGAATGTTTTATGTGGTAACATATTATTGACTAAAATTTAAAAAAATCGCTTATCTCCCTATAAAGAAAGCTTAAGAAAACTTTCTAACAAAAAAACACCTCTTTACGAGAAAAAGAAAATATTAATTCAAAAAGGAGAAGGATTCTTATCTATTTTATTGCCTGCGACAATTTCAGTCATCAGTTCTTTAATTCAAAATGGAATTTAGCAAAAAATTTGTACTGGTACCCGAAGAAAGAGTTCAAGTAACGGAACACTTATCGGAACTTGATCAACGCATGAAAAACATTCTCCATAATAAGGATTTAACGGAAGAAGAAAAAACAATTCTCTATTTACAAGTTTTACAAAAATATACGCACTTTTCTAACGAAAATCGAAGAGAGTCTGAACCAGTTCCAAATGAAGCATCTCTATCAGAAAATCAAGAAACGGAATCATTAAAAGAAAATCTAAAAGAGTCAGTAGTAAAGACGGAAAAAGAAGTGTTTGAGGATGAAATTTTTAGAATTGTTCCAGCTAGGTATAAAGAAAAAGCAAAAAATATTTTCCAGTTTTTAAAGCTTCAAGAATCATTCAGTTGGAATTCTGATGGTGAAATTATTTACAAAAACACTGTTATTCCAGGAAGCAATATTGCATTCCTCGTGAATGATTTTCTACGGAATCGAAAATCAGCACCTGAAGGAAGATATGTATTTTTAAGAGCTTTGAATGGTGTAAATTTACCGAAAAATCTAGATGTAAATAAAAAATTGTATCAGAATAACAAAATTATTAAGAAACCAATAATGTATGCTCGCAGAAATGCATGGTTGAAACTTTGAAATAAATGATACTCTCATTTGATTAAAAAAAATTGTCTCAATTGTCTCTTTATGATTTGAACAATTTTCTTTTGCTGACGAATATATACTTATTTGATAAAATTTAAAAGTTTCAAATATATAATTAAATAAAATTATATTAATCTTTTTGGGTGAAAAATTTATCATAGAAAAAAAAATTTTCTTGAGAGAAAAAGAAATTTAACATAGAAAAATCTTAATTTTTTTTTTAGAAGAAAAAAATTATCATAAGAAAATAAATATAGAAAATAGAAAAAAAATTAAATAAAATAAAAGACACACACATATTTAGTTTCATTCCATTTTTTTATTTTCTAAATACAAATCTTACACCATATCGTTTCTTTACAAATTGATACATTTGAAAATCATTTATATACAATTGATTCAAAATATAATGCATAGAATAGCCTTGGCTGCGTTTGAATAAAAAGTAAATACAGTATTGCCCACAAACATTGGATGTTGGTGATTGAAACACTTTAGAATTCCATAATACATCTAAATAGGTAGTAGTACTAATGTTATAGAATACAGGAGGTTGTCCAAACGAGTCATAAAATTCTAATTCTCTTTTATCATTTACAAATAATGCTAACCAGTGTGTTCCAGCTTGTGATGAGTCATCAGAATTCACAATAGCACACATGTTTTCTTGCAGAGGAGGCAGCGTATCTCTAGAATAAACACCTTGAAAATAGGGGGACGTTGTCTTCTCTTGAGATAAAACTGTATACATTTGCATTCCATCCATTCTTTAATTTCCGAAATCATACAAGATATTTCTCGATTTGTTTATTTCGATTAAATTTTCAAACTCGGCGAAAACGATAACACATACGGTTTGTTCTAAAGATTTGCTGAATTTTAATTCTAATCGCAAATTGCTATGTTTTATCAGACTTAAATGTTCTCCTGAAGAACATAAATCCGGTGAGAGGTTAAATCAAACAATGTATTGGAATCTTTATATTCTTTTCTAGAAATAAATATACCTCTGTCTTGACCCATTCGATCTGTCCCAACAAATAGAGTTTGATAGGCCCGTATGTATTGATCTTTAGAAAAATCGAGTTCTAATGGATTGTGAAGCACTGGTTGTCCATCCACATACACTCCAATAAAATTTAAATTAAAATGTTTAAACTCATAAGGAGATTTTGAAAATGCTCCGTGAAAAGCTTCATTATCTACACATCCTACAAAAAGTTTTTTTGGCATTTGGCCTGAAAATATGTTATCTTGAATAAAAGACATGCTTCCTTTAGGAATTGAATACACTTTGCACAGAACTCGGTTAATTGGATATTTTGCGCTTGTTTTTTCCAGTGCTTTCGCATGACCAAGAATAACTCCAGGATTCACACGAACTTTTCGTATGAATAAAGAAACATGATCCAAAACAACTTTAAATCCCTCAGATCCTTGTAAACAGAATTCGGGCTTGCTTCGTATTAATTTTATTTTCAAATCCACTAAATTGAGTAAAAGACGATCTTGATGAAATAAATCCGAATGCATACAACCAATCATGTCTACAGTTGCACTTTCTTTAAAAAATTCGGTTCTTTTCTTGAGACCATCATCAGAATCCTTGTAAAATAGTTCAGCCGTTAATTGGGAAGTTTTGCTGTCATATCCATGGTTTAAGAGAGTTTCAATATAAGATCGATAGGGATATGTATTACTGGAATTGGAAACCACGCGATCATTTAAGGATACATCTACTTGAGAAAATAGTGAATGTAGAAATAAATTCACAGGTCCTATAGTATCATCTTTAGTAATAGGCGTATTGTCCACTTTTACTATTTTCGCTTTTACGTATAATTGTGTTTGACTGAGATCTATGTAATCTTCTGCACTTCCGGAAATGTGAAATTCTACAGGTGCATTATCGAAAACGTTAGAAAGAGGATGAAATTGTTTCCACTGCCCATCTTGAATAACTGTTTGAGTTCCTGGTAAGTTGAAAAGTTCCAATTCAGATTTAACACATTCAGGAGAATCTTTAAGAATAAATGCCATTTTTACGAGTCGAAAATGTCACGTACACTCACTTTACGTGCTTTGGATGAAATGAATTTTTTCTGTTTCTTACGCTTTCTTTTATACTGTCCTTTTCCTACCATAGACTGAACTCTATCAATAGCTTTCTGACCTAATTTTTTTCCACTTTCTCTGCTTCTTGTTTTTACAGCTTCTTTAAAATTTTCTCTGACAATACATCAGAGGCAACACGACTCCTGTCATTAATACTTCTTTTCCAATAGTTTTACCTCCTTTTACTAAAAAGGTAAAGCTGCTCTAAACAATAGACGAAATATTCCTCCGATTCCATAACCCTTTTGAAAATTAATGCCCTTGTAATGAGTCAGACCCGAACCTATTTGACCTGCATAATGGTCTTCAAATCTTTTAGTACAGCAAACGTATGGTACACTCATCTTGGTCTTTTATCTCCAAATGAGGGTATGAGAAATGCATTGCTTTATTTATAGTATTTGCCTCATGCGAAAATGAAGCACTATGATCACTTTACCTCTTTCAAAGGGAACAAAATCACCAGAATTGAGTCTCAGCTCAGATTGAATAGTTTGAAACGAGTGTCTCACCAAAGGTAAGTATTGAGGTCTATCATAGTATTGACTAATCGTTTCCCCGTCTTTACCTTTAGTGCGAACGATTCGCAATAAAGGAGCCTGTGTATCTCCCACAATTTGGGGTGAAATTAGATCGGAGTAAACGTAAAAAACTGAAAAATTAGACCATGCATCAGCATCGAATTCGCTTTTCATGTTACCTATTATAATTGCATTGCGTTTGAATCCTAACAATTCGCCTAAATTCTCTAAGTGAAGGCTGCTACCTTGAACTGCATTAATTTTCACCCGTTTTGTTGCTTTATTGTAAATTATTGTGAACCGATTAGGATTTTTGGGTAAAGCAAGTTGTACGGCTGATATAATATCTAACATTGTTTCATAACAACCCACATCAATTGTTCGCTTAACAGTTGAAGAGATATTGCCGTCACCAGCTTTGTATAGAAAATAATTGTTAGTTTCATTGACGTTAAGCCAAGAATGAGGGTAGATTATATTTCAGACAATCCCACTTCCCATTCACCCTTTAAACAAACAGGAGAGGGTAATTGAGTTTTGAAATGAGATATTTTGTTTTCTGGAAAGAAATGCATAGAACTATCAGAAGGTAATGTTACGTAGAAAGACATTTTGAAAATGAGTCGGCAATAAAAAAAAGTTTAACTATTTATACTTTTTGAATATCAGTCACCCAATCATTAAATTTTTCAGGATAGCCTAAAAATTTAACAAAATATTCAGTGATTCCTCCCCTTTTTCTTTGTTTGATAACATTCTCTACAGGGTAGAAACCAGAGTCGACAACTTTTTGTAATTCTGCTTCGTAATAAGTACCTTTAATCTCTTCACCTTGTAAATCTTTTAATCTATAAACAATCGGAATTCTTTGCACGATTTCAAAAACTATGAAAAGTTCTCTTCTCCAGTTTTGTTCGTATCCTTTTTCAAAGTGAAGTTTTTGTTTATTAATGCGTACAACATCACCAATTTTAAATCTAGGGGCTTTAGGTTTCTCATTTCTTAGACCACCGTATAAATTTTTTAATACCTGCTTCCGGTTATGTCTACTTACAGAAACAGGTTCCATTTTAATTGAACGGTGATACGCGTGATTATAACTGTGTATTAATTTGTCAATGACGTCGATGTAATTTTTAGTGTTAAATTCAGTGAAATATTTTCACATTTTTGTTTTTAATGTCCGATTAAACCTTTCAACAATGCTAGCTTTTGTTTCGTTATTTGTAAAAAAAAAAAAATTTACATTCAGATTTTTTAAATAATTTTGAACTATTTTATTTAAAAACTCCTTACCGGCATCTGTTTGCAACACTTTAGGCTTCCTTTCTTTAAAAATAATTTCTAGCCCAGACTTTACACTTTTTCCAAATTTATCTTTCAGAGGAACTGCCCAAGCAAATTTTGAAAATAAATCAATGCAAGTTAACAAATACTTATACCCTTTATTAAATTCTGCTAAAGATTGCATATCGACTAAATCCGCTTGAAACTGACGATCAATATCACTTACAAACACTCGATTCCGCTGAAACTTATGTCGAACAGGTTTATGAAGAGTGTAAGCATCTTTCTGCGATAACCAATGTTTCACATCTTTTTTACTATATTTCCCTTTTACAGAGCGATGTAATGCTTCCACATCCCCGAAGCTATTTGGAACTTCAGGATTTTCGTAAAACACTGCTAAATCTTGATGCATTGTTACCGATGAAAAGAACTTGATTGAATGACTATTACAATGAATAGTTATATTATTATATACTTTTTGGGAAAGGCAAAAAGTTTATGTATAAAAACATGAGCATAAATGTTCTCACTTTCATATGAAATACATTTAAAATATCACTTGTACATACTTTGATAATTTCTTTTAAAAATACTCTTATTTATTTTTTAAGATGTGAAACGATTTCAACATAAATTAAAATAACAAACAATAAAAATAATAAGAACTCAAATTCAGCATATAAAAAAAAAAAGAATTTTATTCAAATTTATAAAAACAAAATATTGTGTGAATCTTATAAAAATCTTTAAACAAAATCCTCATAGTATTCAAAACAATCAGGTGGACATAACATGTCTCTTACTTCTCTTAAAATAATATCCAAGCGAAGATTTTTAAAAATTCTTGAGTTACATAATGTACAGGTTTTAACAATAAAAAAGTGTTCATTTTCAAAAAGATTATGATAAAAACAATCAGCTATCTCATTAGCTTCAAGTGATGAAACATATGAATTAAATGTTTCTTCGCGATTCCCCCATAACTCCTCAGCGAAAGTCTGAGGCTGTTTCAATCCTTTTTCGTTCAGGAGGCTACAAATAGATTTTTTCAAAATTTGCGTCAAGTATTGTTGACCCAGACTAACATCCAAAGAAGAAGGTAATGTATTTTCTATGGGGCCTTCGCAGAAGGTTTTATATGCAGTTAAAAAGTCCATACACTGAAACATATTGTCTATAGCAGCATTTTCAATAGCACCATATTTTTTAATCATTTCAGCCCACTGCTCTCGGGATATAGTTATTTCTTTAAAAGTGGGCTCTTTATCCTGACTGTATTTAATGCGCTTGAAAGTAAAATCAATGAAATCCTCACTAGTTATTTGAATGTGTCGTTCAGGAGGGAAAAGTCCACTTGGTAATTCCTCCAGTGATTCCGGTACTTTCTTTTTACGCATGATATATTCGATCCACCGTGGGTCTAATGTTATTGCCTCGGGAGTTGGGTAGTATGTTTTGCCATATTTCTTGAAACGTCTTATGTGTACTGATACGGAATCATAATAGGTGCTTGCAAAGACAAAAATATCATCTCCAATTGGAAATACTCCATCTGGTATGCAATCCTCGGTAAATTTTCCATACTTCTGAAAATAATATATCAAAATTAATAAAGATCAGAAATGTGTAAAAAACATTATAAAAATTACATATTAAATTTATTTAATTTTGTTACTTACTTTTGAAACTTCTCTTCTGGCTTTCTTATTTACAGAAGATTCCCCGGCTTTTCAAAACTTTCGTTTTTCACTATGTGTTTCAGACATCTCCATATTTTTTTCTTGTTGAATACAGCCCACCGCAATACTAACAAACGAAATGAATTGTGAACTAAAATGTGATAAGTGTCTAACGCATATCAACCGAATTACACTTGAGCGGCGTTCGCTGAGTGGTTGAAAGCAATGTATTCATCCGCTCTAAGCATTCAGATAATTTCTGACGTAGAATTCAGTCGCCGTCTTGTAGAATCAAGATCAGACAAGCTAAAACAAGTTAAATCGTAACCCGTTCACGCTGATGACGGGTATACTACGGCACATTTTTCTGAATAATCAATTTACTTTGTATCTTTACTGTGTGTGTATGTAATCATTATACTGAATTAAAATTTACACATTATTAAAATAATATAAATTAAATATTTTTTTTTATTTCATTTTAATCAAGAAAATGATTTTAAAACATGTCGCCGTCTGCTTCGCCTGCAAAATTAAATTCATGAGATTATAAACATAAGTTTTCTTCAGGTCTGTATGCCTTCATAGGATAATGGTTAGCGTAACTGAAAAACTATTGTCCTGTGGAGACATTTTGATCTGAGGCCGTGAGTTTGAATCTGGATTTATTTATTTTTTATTTGAGCGTTATTTACTTCCATCATTTTAAAATCTATAATTAGTGTATATTTTAATCAATAGGTGGCGCCATGAGCACGTTTAACATTCCCATACTTCCATTTTTTGTGCACATTTTTTAAAAACAACTCAACTTAGCTGTAGAAAAAAACAATTCAACTCGCCCCCTCAGCTCGAAAATCAAAGCCAATGCAGGAGAAAAACAACTCAACTCGTCAGTAGGAACGAAACAACTCAACTCTGAAATGCCGTCGGCCGCCTGCAACCGCCTACAACCGCCTGCAACCGCCTGCACCGCCTTTACAGCAGAATCGGCTTTTTCTACCTACTCATATGGTTTAATGAAAAAGTTACATTTATTATAAATATTGTAGAGAATCAAATTTTCTATCACTTTTAATTGCAACGTTCTTTATACATCAAACCATGAACGCGAAGCGCTTAGCTATCCACAGCATAATACAAGGTCAACCGTTAGTCACATAATATAATACGGCATATAAAGTCTACAATCCTTAAAAATATACATAGTTAAAAACATTCGGAATTTTGTATTAATTATTGCAATACACTTAGTAATAGATTTCATTAATCAAGTATCTATTTCTTTTATAACTAACTTTTGAAATACACTATTGGTGTGGTTCAAAAGTTGTTGATAGATATGCTTAGAGTATTTTTTAATTATATTCTATTATTATATATAGAATATAATTATAAAAATTAACACAATCTACTTTAAATTTACCTTTAAAGTAGAAAAAACTAAAGTAAGTAATTTTTAATTATATTTCTATTTAGAAATATCGTTTTATACTACTATTAAAATTGAAATTCGGATGTGAAGAGGTTTTACAAAATTTTAATACTAAGAGGTACATGAATGTTAATTTTTTTCTTCCTCTTCACTATTGTCTTCTACTTGAAAATTTCCAATTCATTCTCATTATTTTCGTCTTCAAGGATATTTTTCTCCAAATCTTGAAGATTTCGGGATAAAAAGTACAATCTTCATCGAGATCGCATTCATATCGAGAAGCATTGAAGCAAGTTTGCCCATTATACTGGCCACAAGCTGAAGAATATTGCACCCCAATTGCTTGCATCCACAGAGTGAGCCACAACCATTTTTGCAGTTGCAATATATTGTTTTGAATAATTCATCTGGAGCAGACGGTAATATTGTCGTAATCGATTCCAAGAATTCATTCCACAGAATCCTACCTCATTCTTGGGGTTCTAAATTGTTCAGTAAACCAAGTTTGAACTTGATAATCTACACGGCTGATGTGTTGATGAGCCGCTGCACTTGTTGATTCTGTGAGAATCTCCCTGGATTCCGACCTGGATATCAAGATTGATTTGAAGCAAAGAACGACCAGACGGCATTTTTACAATAACAAATTATATTTATTTACTTGAATCAATTATCAACCTTCTAATTACAAAGATTAATGAATATGTCTACGTCAATGTGATTGACTCTACTATTAAATTAAATCACGAAATATGATACTAATCAACTATTAAACTCAATATCGAGCGAGATTACCGGAATGAGAGGACCGAGAGATACACGCAATTTGAACTACTAGCATTCATTAAATTGTCGCTAACTTTATCATACATTGGCTCTTATGAGCCGATAATCTAGATTTAAATCTCACCTTCCTTTTACTACCTCACTTTCCAGTCGTATCAAACTTTCCAATTGTAGATCACTGCCTAATGATCCGCGAGACGCTAATCGCACAATCAACTCGAATCTTCTTAGAGCACCTTCAACCTATCTCTTGGCGTAATAGCCTACTGTTAACTTACAACACTTTTCTTAAATACTTTTACTAATTTGCATATCCCGGTTTCTTCCTTTAGAGCTGGTTGTAAATATACGTGAATTCACAATCCCCAAAGACGCCTAATAGTATTAGTGATAAAGTGCCGCACAGATCCGTCACAACTCGTGCTCCATTTTCATGCAATATGTTTATACAGGACAGTTTTCTTCTTGGAATACTTGAGCTAGTAGATACAAATTCGGAAGATTCTCTATTATTCTAATGTAAGTTGTTTCCCCCTTTTTTAAAAAATGTAGATGTAGTGTCACAGCCACTAAAGGCGTGCAGAAATATAATGTGCTACTTACAATGCGGATATTTATGAAAACTTTTGGAAGAGTATATTTGAGTTTTAACATTCCCTTTACCAACTTTTTTTAAAGAACACTTCTTTTTGATGTGATTGAGTACGTTCAATTAAAATGACGCGAAAATCAATACCTTCCTCTACTATGACGACAGTCTTGTGAAGTTCCTATTCTTTAATAGCCGTTTCTACGATAAAAAACATCTGCATCATCTCTGGCCTATTTGTTGTCGTGATATCAACAAATACTAATTTCCTTTTAAAGTACTAGAGATTTTAGAGCAGTAACTTCAGAGTAGAGAAGTTGATCAAAAGTAATCAAACATGTTTTTTGGCCTTGAAATTTGGAAATATTTGTAGATCAATGTTAAGTATAAATTGTACTAAGTTACTGACAGGAGGATCAATAAAAGAAAGAAACATAACCTGAGAAGAAGAAAAATCCTTATTATTTTTAAAGCCATTCCACCCAGACAATGCAATGAAGTATATATATATATATATATATATATATATATATATATATATATATATATATATATATATATATATATATATATATATATATATATATATATATATATAAACTCTTCTACTTTCCGTATAACTACAAAAAATCAACTCCATTAAAATGATTTTCTATCAATGCTTGATCATCATGCATATTTTTAACTAGAATTTTGCTGTATCCAGGTACAATTGGTTTTTCATATGCTAGAAGAGACATGTGTGGTATTGCTGCTAACTCTTTTGCACTTGGTTTGGTTGTAAATGTTTGTCCGGTCAATATATGTCTTTGGAATGACAATCTTAATCATCTCCATAATATGGAGAGCATTATTACCATAAAGAGTACAGAAACTCATACTGACATTGTATCCAACATATTGCACCTGATTCCGATAATAAAAGACAAGGCTGTGGATGGTAAGCTGTTGAAATTTCGTACCATACAGTCTTAACATACGAAGCTGCTGCATATCCCAAGCTGTATTGCAAGTCTATTAGTCTTATTATGTTATTACCAATGCCACTTGATCGGCAAAGGCCAGATCAAGGCCCATGAAATTCATCATGACAAAGAGCTAAGTGACGCCTGTCGTTATCCGTAGCTTTGAGCACCATGCAGGTGACAGAACGATTTGGCTCGGTTTCACCCCAATTTTGAGGGAGAACACACTGGGGGTGGTCAGGGACCTCCCACCTCTCCTCCTTCCACCAACCTCACGAGAGGACTTTAAAGTACCCCCCTGTCGCAAAGGCACTATACATTTACAAACATGCATGTCTTCTCCGGGATTCGAACCTGGTCCCTACGACACCGCAGTCAGCGTCGCTATCGGTTGGGCGACTCTATTAGTCTTTCAGATCTCTATCTTCTGAGAAGAAATGTAGAAAGGCTTAATAGTAGTTGTGATGAAAAGGATCGTTCTCGTAATGCAGCCATTATTGCATGACTTATTGACGTGATTTTGTTTTTGAATTAGCTAATTTTTTCTATTTTTAATTATGACTTCCTGTGAGAAATGCAATAGACTTTTTGGTATTTCTTGATTTTCCTTGATTAACATTTTACTTGGAGGTGGATAAGACTTGGTTTCGACGACAGGTGAGTGAATGTTTTCTCGAATAATAGCTGCTGCAGCTTCTACAATTCGTAACCGTTCTTCTTCGAGATCCTTTTTTTTATGATCATGCCAAGCTGTGGCCTCGGTAGCCGAATGATATAGGTATCGGATCATGGCTTGCCTTGTTACGATTTCGAGCCCAGTACCAATAAAGACCCGCCGTGTAGGGCAGCGATGCACGTTAAATCTGTCGAGAGCTGAAACGTCCTCCCGTTGGTGTGGTAGTTAGGATAGGCTCAGGTGTCATCCACCTCACTTGACCTAGGTTCAAAATGACGTCGCCAAAAGCCCTCGTGCAGCTGAACAGTGCGGCGTTAATATATCCAATCAATCAAGCATGCCAAGCTTTGGATAATGTATGAGCTTGTGTATCCCGAAAAAATACGATTGTAAAAGATTTTACTTTTGTCGTAGTTATTACATGTGTCAAATATTTTTGTTCAAGTCTTGTAATTGTAGTCTTATCATCGGGTACATTTTCCGTGTGTGTGTGTCAGGACATCTCTGAGCTCTATGTCAATTGCGAATCATCGTGATTTTCGATGTAATTAAAAATCTCTGCCTTAGCTTCTGAGACTTGATTATCTTGGCGAGGCTTCTTTTCAGTAGATGGTAGTTGATTTGAGAAATTAGAATAATAGGGAGTATGTGACATTTTGCTTCAGAAGCAATCAAATCATACTCACGAAGTAAACGATCTTTCACTAATTTCTCTATAGAATCACTACGTTCTGCTTTTTTGAAAACATTGTCTTTCAATTCAAGAGTACTCCTTTTAGTGATCTTGCGGCAGTAATTCTCTCTTTTTTTTAGTCTCTGCTGCATCATCAGCCGCTTGACTACAAAATAAACAGAGCTTTTTGAAATCAAACGCTTCCCTTCTTTTGCGAGGTACACTAGGTGTTGATAAATGTTCGCTGTTTTCAATGTGTCATTTCGATGTTGAAATTGAATTTTTACTAATGTGTACACTTTTTTAGGCACTCGGTATGTACATTCTCGGGGGTTGAAATTTTTAAAAATCAATGTGTCCGTCATTTTTCGTTCGTTCTGCTTTCAAAGTTTTTAAATCACGCACTACATTAACATGATCACTTTGTGTTAATGATGCAAAACGTATAAAACAGAAATCAGCCATCACTCTCAGAATTTTACGTCTGTCTTTGTCAAAATACAATTTAAACTATCGAATAAGCGTGGCTAGTAGAAACTGGTTTGTTGAAAAGGAAATCGTGGTTTTTACTATACAGCTTTTTTAACATTATTCATTCAACTAATTGGAAGGTTTAAACATTTTAAAGAAACTGTACTTCATTTTTTCCCTCTTAAAATGTGTAATTAGCATACATTAAAATATAACTAAATTCTATAATTTCAGTTTATTTTATAATTACACGAACAGATGAGGATTATATTAAAAATGTACTTGATTAATTAAAACTATTACTAAATGTAACATAATAATTAGTAAAAAGTGCCAAATGTTTTGAACTATGTATATTTTTAAGGTTTATAGACCTTATACGGTATATTATACCATGTGACTAATGATTGGCCTTGCATTATGCTGTACATAGCTAAGCGCTGCGTGTTTAACGCCCTCTATCATGAAAATGGTTTGATGTATATAAAATGTTTCAAACAACATTTATAGAAAATTTTATTCTCTACAATATTTATATTAAATTTAAATAGCACATTAAGCCATAGAAAATAAGATATTTGCAAAAAAAAAAAACGTTTTTTTTTTACTTTTGACCTTAAATATCTTAAGACGAGTACACTAGATTTTATGAGACTTTTGAGACAACATTTAGAGTGCCAAAATAAAGGTCTATAAAAGTTTTCAGCTTATCTCTCATTCTGTAGCTGCCCCTTATTTTTGCCTAATATGACTGGACTATAAGTCGTTCATTGTTTAACTTCCCTTTCTGATGTGGAATAATTAATAAGTAATTCTTAAACAATTTAATAAAAAATAAAAGCTTTCTCAGTTCTTTGTTTTGCTTTTAATAATGAGTAAGTATTCGCACAACGAGGTATTACAATTCTTCTAACTTTATGTTTTATGTGTTCTTAGAATTCCAGAAAAACCCCTTCTGAATTATTTCAGAACTAATGAAAATAATTAAAATTCATGCAATCTTCCCCAATATACTTTGAAAGAAGATTTTAAATATTTGTGTGTCTTAAATATTTAGTCTTAACTCTTATCAATTATATTTTAAATTTTTTAAAAAAAACTTAACTAATGGGTGTTAGTTGAAACTTTCTTAGCAAACCTGTGTATTTTTTTAAAAAAATTGTAACACAAATATCATCATTTAGTAGTTACTACTCATTTTTAGAAAAATCTTGTTTTATTCCATACTGGAATAAATATTCAATTTCAAAAGTAGACAATTGTTTTGCAGAAAGTACTTTCCTTCACCGTCGAGTGTTACAAGGATCTTATTTTGTTTTATTTGACATATTTCACAAGAAACAAGTCCCTTGACTCGAAAAGCTTACCTAGGAAATGAATGAAATCCTTTCCTTCAACTCCATAAGTGTGTTGTGGATGAAAATGACTGTTTGGATGGCAACACACTCCTCTCCTTTAAGAAACTCCTTTGGCTCCCCCTTCACTATTCATATCTGCTTCGCCTTGGTAAAGGAAGGATTAGGAAGCGAAATGTTAATCCAACTGTCAAGTACCCTTTTACGATGACTCGACTAGTGACGGTGCCGAAGAATAGCCTGACATGCCATAGATAGTGCAATAAGCTTTCTTTAACATCCAACAATTAATTCTAAAAATAAATTCTATTGATCTATTTCAACTTCTCCCTCTGTAGCTTCATTAAACAAATAAACAGGTAAACATTTACTTTTCAGTTTTTATCCAATGCTTCTTTCAGTTGGAAGATTACTCGATATTAACAAAATTTTCTTCATGTGAAATATTAAATTTTTAACACCTGAAATATCTTGAAATGCAAATTTTATTCAAAAATTAGTCGATTGTTGAAATGAAAAAATAATTTACTATGGTAAAATATTATTTTCACTTATTTTCTCTTTCTTTTCTTCAGTGATAAAGAAAAGAAAAAAAAAAAAAAAAAAAAAAGAGTTAAAGGAAAAGTTTCCATTGAGATTTGGTTCTCAATGCAGATCAAATTTTCACCTAAAAATGACCACGCAAATATATTTCAAGTGTATGCACTAGATACCTTTTTCAATGTTACACTAATTTATGATAATGAAGCTGGTTTTTGTACCTGTACACATAGAATGACGGTCGAACTATTTTTTACTATAAAAGTAAAACAGTACTTTTTATCAATAGAATGCTTGGATACAATTTTCATAATTAAACACTAATATTTTTAATAAAAGGGGTGCAGTATTGAAATTTACTTGTGGTACTCAAACATCAATTGACTACTACATAACTAGTAGTGGCCTTATTATAATTCAGTTCATATAGATAATGATAGCATATTTAAATTACATTTTAAGAGAGGACTTGGTACTCTAAAAATCACAGACCTATCGTTTTTTTTATTTTAATTTAATCTTATTCTTTGCATTATTATCTTTCGATTGATGTATCACTTCTGCATGTCGGAAAGTTAGAAGTTGAATAAAACTTCATTTGAAAACAAAGTTGGCAATTCAGCCACGCCCCCTTTTTAGAAAAAAAAGCTAAAAAAATCTTATTTATAAAGAGAAATAATAACATTAAAAAAAGAATGTGCAATACATAAAGCAGAATATTTCCGAGGCAATACATACAATCATTTTTTTTCTTTGTAAAATGTGTGCATGTAAAATTTTTAAATTAAGGCATTTTATATTAATTATTTTATATAATTTCAGTTCTTATTCCTGATATATTTTTCATGCAAATGTAATACTTTAATATTATAAGAAGAAAAACAGCTAAAATTTCTGTCGTGACCGAAAAAAAATTTTTTGAACGTTTTTCATGAATTTCCTTGTGCAATTAGTACTCTCTGAAAGTTGATCATTTATAAAAATGTGTGGGTTGAAAAAATATGAAAAGGCAATTATTTCAAATAAAAATGTATAACTAATATCTTGAAGTGGTATTTTAAGTTTAATTAAGCTTATAATAATTATTTTTTCAGAATTATAAACTTTAAAGAGGTTTTTCTCAGTTTGTGTTTTTCGAAACCTTAGTGCATTCAAAATGCTACTCTTTCGACAATTATTTGCCAATCACTTCCATTTTTTTCCTGCGTGTTAAAAATAAAGCATGTAATAAAATTAGGGATCCGTTTGGCTATAAACTGAATACTATTTTTGAAAAAAAAATAAAATGTAAGACATGTTGGCTTTTTCATTGATTTTTAGCCTGTTTATCAGCATTTTATTTTTTTTCTCTCGAAAACGAATAAAGTTATTCTAAAATCGATCGCTAAAGTTGTTTAGAGCATCCATAAGAATATTATAAAAAATTTCTGGTCAAAATATTAATTTTTACAAAATGAGTAGGATTTTAAAATTTTCCCAATTTTCTTCAAAAAATTAAAATTTTTAAAATTGTGTGAATAATATATGAAAATTTTCATCTGGTATCATTTTCTTGAATAGAAACATTGTATAAAATGCTAAAAGATAATTTTTAAATACGTAAATAAAGAAATTTGCTCAAAGGGTACCAAGTCCTCTTAAAGAATTATGATAGTGTTTGAGACATTTATTTAATTTTTTCATATTTTTTAATTAAAAAAAGTTGATGATCTCAATGAGGATTCAAATACTTATAGAAATGAGGTTTGGGTTCTTTAGAAGAAAATAAGTCGATTACATTTTGATAATCTTAGATTACAAATTCATTTTAGTTATTAGTTTTTAATATTATTCCCAACCATATTTTTTCTTCTAAATTTTATTGCAGCTTTTGCATTGGGATGGAAATGGCAATAAAAAATTGCGTTATTTGTATTATTTTTTACCATCCTGTCTAGATATGGTATACTTCCATTTTTCAAGTCGGTCTAAATATAAATTGCGTTTCAAAAAATGTTAATATTGAAATGAAGAAAACTTGTCACTAATTCTTTTTTTAATTATTTCAAAATATTTTTTATATAATTACTAATGTTAAAGTATTGAACAAACCTATATAGATAATTTTTTACAAAATTTTCTCCCTTTAAATCCTCATGACTTGAATGTTAATTCTATTTCTTCCTAATTAAGGAGAAAATTTACTTTATTAACGTTATATTAACACACTATTTCAATTAATATAAATTGAAGATTTTCAGTGAAGATGCACATATTTCCAAAGTAATTGATTATACAAAATTAATTCAAGACACTTGTTTATTACAAACCAATACTTTACAAATTCTTAAATGCATAAAATTTCTTCAAAGTAAGAATGTTAATTCATTAAATGATATTTTGCTTTTTTTTTTCTTCTTAAGCTGTACTTAGCTGTTGATAAAGTTCAGTTTAATATGACGTTTATAACTTTACTACAAGCTTTATTTTCAGACTTATTATTAAAGCCCCTTAAGGATTCAGCTCTAAAACAGTACAAATGAAAGTTCCTTGACCATTAATACTTTATCTTTCAACACTGACTTTGCTTATTAAATGACCTTTGTTTTCTTAATAAACATAAGCCTGTTCACTTGGCATGATGATTAAATTTTTTTAAAAAAAGGTGAAAGCCCTATATTAACCAAACAAATAGATGCTAAAACAATGATGTGAGTGAATCAAAGTAAGATTAAATAAATATCCAAAACAGCATTTGTAAATCTTATAACATATACAAAACAAAGTGGGACATAAAAGAGTATAGATGTTATTAATACACTTTTCAGTCTAGAAGGTTCTGCGTGTTTTTATAATTTAACATCTTGGCTTCTTGTTCCCCTTTTTTGAAAAAAGTGAGCAACATAACTTGCATTACGCTAAAAAAAAAGAAAGCGTTTATCAGTGTGAACAAGCGTTAGAAGTTAATTTCTTTGGCTTGCATGTACTGAATTGTATAATAAAGTTTTATTTTGAAGTAATCTTATATATAACTAGCCGTTACCCACCCGCTTCACTGGGTATTTCACGATGTTGTATATATATATACTGCTTACATATATATATGAATTATTGATATCTAGTAATAAGAATTCGATTGTATTGAAAAATATATTTATAGCTGTAACACTCTCGCCCCTTGATATAAAAAGAACATAAATTATATTATCTAATTTCTATTTATATCTAAAATAGAAGTAGAAAGATCTTTTTCTCTCACTTAACCTAATAATCAAGTGGATTTCCACCAAAGCAACTTTCAGTGGATCTCTACTCCATAAAATAAACATGCGTGCTAAATTTCAAGTCTAAATCTAACAGAGCAAAAACGGAATTTTTATCATCAATAACTCGTTGAGAGCATTCTTAGCGGATTCCAATTCAACAAAAGAAGCATGCAAACCAAATTTTATTATTATAGTCTTAGCAGTTCAAAAACGGGAATTTTGTCTATCAATACGCCCCAACAACTCTCCCCGCTTCTCCCTGGAGTTGATTTCCGTAAAATCCATTCTTAGTGGAACTCTATTCAACTAAAGAAACGTGCTCAACAAATTTCAAGTAAATGAGTTAAATTCAAAAACAGGAATTTTTCTATTACACGCCTTAATCCCTCGCAACCCCACTCCTTTGGGGGTCCGTTTTCGCGAAAATCTTTGTAAAAGGAACTTTATTCCATGGATGGAACATACCTTCTAATTTTCATGCAGGTGGTTCTATTTGTTGAAAAGCGGAAATATTTATCTATTACGCCCCTTAGTCCCCCTCAGTGACCCTTGGGGATCAATTTTCCTCAAAACTATTTTGTAGCGGATCTCTACACCATAGAAGGAATTCGCTTTCC
Source organism: Trichonephila clavipes (assembly GCA_019973935.1). Lineage (NCBI taxonomy): Eukaryota > Metazoa > Arthropoda > Arachnida > Araneae > Nephilidae > Trichonephila > Trichonephila clavipes. The sequence goes on along the minus strand of BMAU01021243.1, from coordinate 1,147,726 downwards.
AAATTTTCAGACTGTACGTCTAATAGTTTAAAAATGAAAATAATTATCTATAACACCCCTTAAGCCCCTACAACGCCACTTAGGAAACGATTTTCACAAAACCCATCTTATTGCAGATCTCTACTCAGTGAATGGAATCTGCTTACTCAATTTCAAGATTTTACGTCTAATAGTTTAAAAAAGGAGTTAATTGCCTATAACGCCACTTAATTCTCTACAACGACATTTGGGAGTCGATTTTGACAAAACCCATTTTGCAGCGGATCTGTACTCTATGAAAGGAATCCTCTTACCAAATTTCAAGACTGTACGTATAATAGTTTAAAAATGGAAATAATTCTGTATAACGCCCCTTAAGCGCCCTCAACGCCCATTGGAGGTCGATTTTCGTAAAAATCATTATGTATGGAATCTCTACTTTATGAAAGAAATCTGTGTACCAAGTTTCACGAGTGTACATCTAATAGTTTAGTAATGGAAATAATTATCTATAACGCCCCTTAAACCCCCGTAACGCCCCTTGGGGTTCGAACTTTGCAAAATCCGTTCTTAGTTGATGTCTACCCTATGAAGGAAACCTACCTATACCCAAATTTCAAGTCTGTAGGTTTAATAGTTCCGGAGATATCGTGATTAGTCAGTGAGTGAGTGAGTCGCTTTTCTCCTTTATATATACATAGATTAACAAAGTTATTATTATCATTATTATTTCAAACTGTAATTAAAAAAAACAATTAGGATAGAAAAAGTATAAGTATAAACAAAATTTTCATTTTCAATACATAATACTAAAAAATTTTTTATTGAGAAAAGTATCATCATTATTAGTCTAAATCAAAAATTTGCCTCGAAACAAAAATGCAAAATGTTCCATGTGTTGCAATTTTTGTCAAATTATAACAAAACAAACTTTCCAGAAATATTCATCTAATGCATAGTTATAAATTCTTGGATGCATTGTAATAATAGTGATAGGGTGAAAGAAGAAATTAAAGTTTTATATGTATAGGAAATCATTAAAATTCTTGAAATTTTTATATAAAAATTTGCGTTTACCCATACTTTGTAAATTATCATATAAAACATTACATTGCATGCATACATTTGTAAAGAATTGCTTAAAGAAGTTAAATCAGGTAAAAATATGAAATTTAAGAAAAATCAAAACGCATGGAAAGTTTTAAAATTTTTAAAAACTATACTCATTTTTTTCTCACCAATTTTTGAAGTTAACTTCTTATGGCACGGTAGGGAAAAATTTCCGTTACGCGTTAAAGGTTACCAGTTACGGTTAGCGATAAACGTAAGGTAAAAATGAATGAAGTTCCGAAATTTCCCCCGTTTTAAAAAACGCTATCTAACTCATACTATCTATCTCAGACAAAAAATAATTACATAATCGGAAAGATCATTTTTTTCGCCACGATATGGTATATTTTTTTTTTAACAAAATAATGATATTTTCTATTTTTTACGATTTTTTTTAAAAATGAGTCAGAATTGTTACCTTTTATAAAAATGGTTTCTAAATCATTCCCTTTAAGTTTCCTTTCGAGTTAATGAATTGATATTTTATTCTAAACAAGTTCATGCTTTTCTCTTTTAGAATCAGTCATAAAAAAAAAAAAATGACGAAATCTTTTTTTTTTCTTTTGCGATTTTTCAAAGGATAAGTTCAGGAAATTTTTCTTTTATAAAATATTATTGTTTTTCTTATTTCAAGCGATATACATATGCATATATGTAGGGTTATTGCAAGGTAATGTGACCCGTCCGCGCTTTGTTGTGGCTTTGCTTACGTTGATTTACATTATTCTCAGCTATTCAATACAGTCAAATTAATTTTGGGCTTACCACTCTCGAAAGATTAAAGCATAAAACAGCATTTGTTAAAAAAATTTTCGTTTTATTCATATTTTATTTGAGTATAGTTTGATGCATGAATTATTTACGAAGTTGTTAGTAACAACATATGTAGATTTAATTTTATGAATGAGGTTAATAGCGTTGATTTTTAGCGTTTTTTAATATTATTTTTGTCATTCTGAGATTATAGTGGTTAGCGACGCTGACTGCTGTGCCATTGGGCTTGGGTTTGAATACCGGGGAAGACATGGATGCTTCTAAATGTATAGTGCCTTCCCGGCATGGGGGTACTTTAAATAACCGTCGAGCCGCAAGTCTTGTCGGGATGTGGGTGGAAGGGGAATAGAGGTGGGAGGCCCCTGATCGCCTCCGTGTGTTCTCCCTCAAAATTGGCTTGAAACCGAGCTAAATTATTCTGTCACTTGCAAGGTTTTCAATGCTTCGAATAACGACAGGTGTCACTTAACCCTTTGTCATGATGAAATTCATGGGCCTTGAGATCTAGCCTTTGCCAATCAGGTGGCATTAGTAACAGCAACAACAATAATTTTTTACATAATTAATCGCTAATCAGTAAATCATGGTTCACTCACTCGTAAGCATGCAACATATATGTGCCCCTGCGATAAACATGGATTTTTTAAGTCCAAGCCTTTTGAGTGGTATTGCAGATTCTGACGGTATCAGTAGAATACGTGGCAACACAGGTCGATTTCTTCTTTAAACTTTACAATTAAAATCGTTTCTTCAATAAGATTCCCGGTAATACTTTTAATGATCAAACGCGTACCTAAACATAACCTAGGTGTATTTAAGATACGCAGCAGAATAACCAGCGAACCAATCTTCGACCGAAGATTGTGAGGTGGCATTTCTAACATAGCCTGAGAATTTAAAAATATTACAGTTTCGTTTTCATCAACAATAATGTCGATTGATTAAAAGGCATTTGATCACCTGTCAGCACCTCTGTATCTCGAAGTTTATTTCATCAACATCAACATTTTTTTCTGCCCAAATAACAGGATTACACACACAGAGCCAGTCATTACCTAGATAATTAGACAGAATATCCGGGAAAACGCTCTCAATTAGTTCCTTCTTTGTCTGTAGTACAGAATTTGGCTGAGACAATTTGATACATTGTGTATTTTGATGCAGTTCTACTTCACCGTTTCCAATATCCAGCAGTGATTTAGGAAATATTTGCGCTGATTTATCCTCTTGCAGATGAACACACGTGTTTATGGTCAATCGAGGTGTTTCAAAGTTTTGCCATAAAAACGATTGTTTTAAACACAAAAAGCAAAGCTAGGAAAAAGTAGAGCTAGGAATGATTTGCAATATGTCTGTCAGAAATGACCAGACAGTAATAGGACAGAACCACCGAATATGTTCTCGTTGCCGTTTAAATCTTACAAATTTCTATGTAAAGCTTTGAGTGAGTGTTTATGGGCCATAGTACACTAATTTCAGATTATGATTGAACTCCTTTGCAATACCGCAGCAATTCTGCTCTTTTTTTAATATTACACATTGCGTCAGATTTCTCATGAATGCTGGAATACTGAATATGCATTTGTCCACCATTTAACAAAGTGGCAGCAATGCCTGAAGATGTAATTGCCAATGCATTTTTCTGTTGGTCGTATTTTGGTAAGGCTGCACCTGAAAGTTTAATAGTAATAAGGAATAAAAATACTGACGCAGGACTCAGACGCAGAGCGATTTGACCTCATTCCGACAATAGGCAGAAAAATGAAGGGTATTTCTGTAATCCGAATCCAGATTATTGCTCCCCATCCCGAGAAGCCCCTAGTGTCCCATTTTGGCACCCTTGCTCCTGCAAGTTCCGTCCCTGAAAGGATGGGCGGTACTAAAATCCGGCATTATGCGACAAAGTTAATATAGTTCCTAAAGTCTGATTTCAGATTCTTGTTCACACAGGGAGCGCACTTTGCACACTCCAAGAATTTTAAAGTAAGTCCCTGCCATGGTTCGTTTAAAATACTGTCATCTGGCATTATTTAACACACACGGGAATTTCTCGAATTGGACTGAATATTTAGATCGAGCATCTCAACGCACGTCAGGAACCCTACTTTTGCAAGTTAGACTGACACTGCTGTACGCGCATATTACGATCGTCCAGTATTATTCGATAAAGTTACCGGAACACCTAAAATCCGATTTCAGATTCTCCTTCTCTGCTCCGAAAAACACAAGGGATAGAATTTCAGTGCCCTAGCACTTGCAAATTCAGCTGCTACACAGAATGAAAATTCATAAGAGGTACTCGTACGTGAAGCCATTTCACCTAATTTCGGCAATAATCTGCAAATTTATGAAGGTTTCTGAAACCTGATTTCAGATTCTCGTTCTCCACCCTTAGTCGCAACCGGGGTCTACATTTGACTCCCCTGACTGAGCCTGCAATTCAGTCTCTGGAAAGGGGTATTAGGGTCATCCGGCATTATCCGGCAAAGTTACGGAATTTCTAAAATCCCATTTCGTTCACTATCCCGAAAATAATTAGAAAAGTACTTTTCCCGCTTCAAGACCTTTGAGGAAAGCTCCTGTCACGGTCAGTGCAATAATCAGTCGTCCAGAATTATCCAGAAAATTTGTTACAAATTCTGATATCGGATATCAGATTCAGATTGCCCATTTCCAAATACGCCAGGGACCAAGTATTCATACTCCATGGCTTTTCAGGTAAAGCCTTGACAGAAAGTGTATAAAATACGGTCACTCGGCATTGTCTGGCAAAGTTACGGGTATTTTGGAGATTCGACTCGAAATTTGAATTCCACGCCACTTTTAATGCACTTTGGTCCATAAAATTCACTTCCGCAGGCACACAAGCAGTTCGATATATTGTGAATTTTCCCGTTTTCCGGATTCTACACATTTTAGGCAATAAAAAAATAATGTCGTCAAAAATTGACATAAATCTGTCCTATATTTTAAGATGGATGATATGACACACGTTAAGCAAAATTCTGTCAGGATCGGTTGAGTAGTTTCGGTCAAACACTGTAACACGTAATTTTTCTGTATAAAGATATATATACTAGCTGGTACACCCGTTCTTCACACGGATGAATTGAAAAAATAAACAATACAGATTGAAGGACAAAGAAGTTTTTAATGACTTAACGTTAAAGCTTTTTCCATATCTCAGCTAACAAAAAAAAGGTTTGTTAAATTTTAAGTCTCTTGATCTAATAGCTGATAAAAATGTTTTTTTTTTAATTTATAACTCCCCGTAACTCTTTTTCGGATCGATTTTTGAAAATACCTTACTAAGCTGATCTCTCTAAGCTGAATGTCAAATTAAACAAATATTTTTTTTTTTATTTATAACTCTCCCTTGAGGAAAGATTTTTGAAAATACCTCCCTAAGCTGATCTCTGCTCAGCAAAAGTAGCACATTGTTACAAATTTTGTGTTATGAAGGCTTAAAATAGTGTAAATAGTTTATATCTGGAAGTATAATATGTTAATATTACTTTCTGTTGTATTTATTTTATGTTAAAATTGTAACATTCGCAAGCAACGCCGTTCCTTAAATTATAATGGTGATTCAATGGAAACATAGAGCTACTTTCATAGCACGAGCTTTATTAGAACTTTGGGAAAGATTAGATTTAAGTTAATTTTTAGTAGGTACTTTTTCTACACTTCCAAAAAAATACAGAGTACAGTAGTTATTAGTATTTTCACACTTAAAAATGCAATCCCTGCCTATTCAATTAAAATTATTGCGTTATAATTAACTACTAACCATCAACAAATTATGCAGATTTGTCCAAATTATGTTGTGAGAAAGATAAAGTTTATCTACTTTTTAGATACCAGAAACGGTGAAAGTATGTATTTTGATATAAGGATCAATTTTAGTTACTACCAAATGTGCATAATAAAATCATAAATAAAACGTCCACAGAAATAAATTATTAAATTTTATTGCATTTATGGTTCACTATTTTGGTGATAATGACTTACACATGAAAAAAATCACTATTCAAATAAAGAGATACTTAACACAACCTCTCCCTTCGAAATCTAGTTTTATTCTGAAATAAAAAAAATGATCACACTGATCACAGCAATAAATTAGAAGCGATTGCTTGGCGTAGACAAAACAAAAAGAGAAAGTTTTGCTTCACACATAAAAGATAAATATATGTTGTTACGGACTTTTTTTTGCAGCGCACGCCAGAATAGCTAGCAGATGGCAGAATTTTTTTCTTCATACTTGACAATTACTGTTATATTTTAGACACTTCACGTAATATCATTATAAGTTACAGCCTATGTGTTATTCTGATGTATAAGCTATGTTATTGTACAGTTTTCTTAAAATCCATTCAGTTGTTTTTGCCTGAAAGAGTAACAAACATCCATCCATACAAACTTTCGCGTTTATATATATATTAGGTTGGGGAAAAAGAAATCTCTGATTTTTGCATGGAAATCAAAACTTTATTTAACATGCTTCCGATTGTCCGATTTGGGTCAAATATACACCGTTTTGTTGCATAATTTTTTGCCATTTTAAAGGTAGCTTCATAATGCCTCTCTCATAGATTTCTTTGTCCTTATTGGCGAAAAGATCTGGTAATCAATTTTCACAATCTTCTCTTGATCCCAATTTCTTATCACTCAGGAAGTTTTGCAATGCGAGAAAAAGGTGGTAATCGCTTGGTGCCAGATCTGTTCCATATGGTGAATGCATTAAAACTTCCCAACCAAGCTCCAAGAGGTTCTGGAAAGTCCCTACAGAAATGTATGAACTGGCGTTGTCCTGATGGAACACAACACCTCTTCTGTTGGCCAATTCTGAACATTTCTGGTCAATCGCTAGCTTCAAACGCACCAGTTGTTGATAGAAGAGATCTGAATTTAGTGTTTGGCCATGCTGAAGCAAGTCCTAATAAATTATTCCTTTCCGATCCCACCAAATACACAGTAGAACCTTGCTGGCCGTTAATCCTGGTTTGTTGAGCTGCTTCAAAGTACTTTGACCACGATCGTTTTCGGACAATATTGTAGTGTATGGGACCCATTTCTCCTCGCCAGTCACCATCCGCTTAAGAAATGATTCGATTTCATTCCGTTTGGCCAAGGCTTCGCAGATAGAAATTTGATCCATCATGTTTTTTGGTGTTAAATGGTGTGGTACCCAAACATGGAGATTCTTTTGGAATCCAACTTTGCGCAAATGGCTTATAACTGATTTTTGGTCGATCTTTAGCTTATGGGCGATGCTACGACTACTAACATGCCTGTCAACTTCGATTATTTCTGTGATTTTATCGACATTTTCGATAAAGGGCCTGCCTTTTCGACGTGCATCTTTAACATCAGAAATACCTGAACGGAATCGTCGAAACCAAAATTGCAAGTAATTAGCGGTTACAGTATCGGCACCATAAAGAGCATTCGCAATTTCAGCCACCTGGCTTGCATTTTAGCTTTTATCAAAGAAAAACTGTAGAAAGAGCCGAATTTTCTCTTTGTTGACTTCCATTTTTAACACCCTGTAACTCACAACTGGATGGACCAAACAAAAAAAAAGCAAAGCAATTTTTGTAGTGTGAAATGCCACCTTGACAACGAGCATAAATTTGAAATTGTTTGATCGATACTTCACGAGGTATCGAAACTAATGCCATCTACCGAAAAAAATAATGGATTTCTTTTTTCCCAACCTAATATATATATATATATATATATATATACAGTCGAACCTCTATATTGCGAATTTTTCTAAGTAGCGAACTTTTTCCTGGAACCTTGTAAATTTTACGATTTTTTTCGTAAAATAACCTCTCTATAGCGAAGTGCGTTTTTTTATAACGAACTTTTTCTTTTGTGATTCAATTTTTGTTCGCCTTTCTTTTGAAGTATTTCTGAAAAAATTTCAAGTTATTCTCTCTTAAATACATTTTATGGTGATCATAAATCTTGAAATGTTTTTATTAGATACTAACTCTGGAAGTTTCATCCAAGAAGTTCAACCTTTAACCCCCCCTTCCATTGCCAAGTTCACTAGAAACATCTTTTATATCCTCTTTCACCTTCTGTGAAGTTGTCCCGTGTTCTAATTATAAAATAACGTATGTTTAATATTACTTGTATGCTTTAAAAAATAAAATGTCCTTTAAATTCATTAATTTTAGTATAAAATTATTTTCTTAATATTGAAAATGCAGTGAATTCTTCGACTTTCCTCTTTCTTGTTTTCCTTGCAATGTTTCTTAATTTCTTTTTTTATGTGTAAGATATATAAAATAAACAAATATTAATTTTAATAAAAGGTGCAACAAATGACTTTTTTAATACATAGTGTTTATGAATTTAAAATTTGTTTTAAGTGGTTTATAAAGTATATTAAAAGATGAACCTATATAAAACGAAATTTCCATATAACGAGCTTTTTTCCGGGATTTAGCGACGTCATTATTTAGAGGTCCAACTGTATTTTGCAGAGTTGTAGGGCTAGCTAACCTTCACCTGTAATTTGCCTGTACTACTGAGCCAAGAAAGAGAGGAATAATACTAGGAGAAATTTAAATATTACGAATAAGATACACTATGCTATTAAAATATAACGCTAAAATTATAGCCTACTAGTATTTACTAGTATAGATTTAAAGTCGATTTAGTAAAGTAGAGGGTTACTTCGTGATGTTTCAAGCCAAATACCACTGAGTAAAACCAGTACCGCATTAAACTAAAATTAGTAAAACATGACCGAATAATATTAAGTCTCTCTACATTGAAAAAAAAAACATAAATATTGGTATTATTAATTCATTAAACATGGGGCGCCATCAAAAATGCTATTATTAATACATGTTATCATTTCAAAGAGAACTATTAGAAATATAATTGTAAAGAAAGTTAGTAGCATACCCATTGTTTAATAAAGATATTAAAATTTAAATATATATTAGATTTATCAATAACTAATACATTATTTCGATAGATAGAGTTAAAAGTATTATTTCTATAAACACACAGAGAATGATAAATTTGAATTACAGTATGGCAGTTTAAGAATGTTAAAATTAAAAGCATCTCTTTTATCATTAATACTACAATGTAATTTATGATGATTAATATACAATGATGCAGCTGAGTAATTAGTTTTAACTGGATTATCATTAATTTTAGCTAGGTCAAAGTAATCATGATACTAAATTAATATTGGGGTTAAAGTTATTACTTTTACCCAAAAATGTAAGATCATCAATATATCTAAATTTGTAATAATCGTTATTAATAATAAAATTATTTTCATAAAAGTGTACATATAAGTTAGCCAAACTATTGCTAGCAGGGCAATCTTGAGGCAAAACCTTACTTTGCTTATATAAAGAACCACTAAAATTAATATTTTCTTTTAAGACAAAATCTATGAGAGTTTTAAATTTGTTGAAATTAATATTAAGGTTATAGTTACTGTGAAATTTTTTTAAAATTACTTTAATAACATCTTTAACATAAATGGAGTTGAATCGATCTTCAAAGTCATAAATATGAACTGAATCAATGTTTTTATTTTTAAAAAAATCTATAATATCTTTAATATTTTTAATTATAGCTTCATTATAGTTCTTGTTAATGAAGTTTTGTAGAATATTTTGAAGCATTTTGCCTATATATAATAGTGCAGTATATATATATATATATATATATATATATATATATATATATATATATATATATATATATATATATATATATATAATTTTTTAGAACAAAAAATTCATTAATGGCCATCATAATCATTATAGACAAAACTTGTTAGATTCTAGTAATCACATTTCTCAATATATTAATAAATGTTACATTAAGAGTCCTGCTATACATGGAATTATTGATAATTTATCTTCTTACAATTTTGATAACACTCAATCTTATAATAGTCTTAAGTTAAAATTCAATAAATGTAGAGATAGTAGATGTAAGACATGTACTATGTTAAATATGGATCAATATGATTGTGATTCTAAATTTAACCTTTGTAAAACCTTTAATTGTATTTATCTTTTAAATTGTCAAGTATGTCAATATAAATATATTGGACAGACCTCCAATACTATTAACTTAAGGATTAATCAGCTTAGACATGATGTTAAATTCTTTAAAAATTCCAATAATTCTAATAAAATTGAACTTAGACACTTTCATATGCATGATTTCAAAAATGTTGAACTGTCTATCACATTAAAATTACTCCAATTACTAAGCACAGATTATGGTGGGAAAATCACTTTATTAGGAGTTTTAATACAATCTATCCATATGGCCTTAATGTTTTGTATTTTGCTAAAAATACCTTGCAAATAATGTTACAGAATAATAATAAAGAATTTTTTTATAATGCTAATAAATTAAACAATAATTCTAAAAGAAAATCTAGAAGTAATAGAACTAAAAGGAAAAATAGAGATAAAAATTCATTAAATGACAATATTAGACTTCTTATTGATGATTTTGAAAAAAACTTTAATATCAAGAAGATCAAATACTTCATGTTTGGTCTTAATAAACATGAAATTGCATTGTTATATGAAACCTTAAATAATGATTCCTTAAAGGTTTGTCATGCAGTACACATTATTAAAGACATTCTTAACTAACTAGTTAATAAATTCAATATTAATGTTGAGAAAATTAAAGAACCTATTACAGAGTACTGCACTTTATTATTCATGAATAAAACTTTTGACAAAATTAACTTTTCTAATGTATTTAATAGACATTTGTCACTTTTTCCGGTAGTAAGGTGGTTGTAAAGAAAGCTTTTAAATATAACAAAAAGATGGGCAGATTTATCTTTAATTACAACAATAGTTCGCCCTCTATCAATATAGAAGATTGAATATGTAAAAACTATAATAACTTTATTGATGGTCATCATAAACATTTAGTTACTGGCAACTGAAACAAAATCAATGATAATATTTTAAAAGATATAATGAGTAAAGCACTAGTTTTAGATTAAATGTTTCTAATAACAACAATACTGTTAAAAAACAAATTATTAAAGATATAGATAATTTTATTACAAAATCTGCAATTAAATTTGGACTACCTATTGAGGCATTTGATGAGTATAAGTACAATATTTTAAAAGACCTTATGGATTTTAGTTACCATTCTCAATATGAAACTACTTTTAAAGATATAAAACATAAAATTTATGTGAATTACAAAAGAATTTTATCATAGTTTACATTGATAAAGTACCTGGTAACTATGCTGTGAGATTTGTAAGTATTTATATTATAATATTCTTTATGATCACTTTCTTAATAATGGTTCTTTTAAAAAATTAGATTTGTTACATAATGAAATTAGTAATCGTATTATTGCTATTTATAAAAAAATAGGTTTTTGTATTCCTAAAATTAAGTATCCATATATATATTTTTTAACTCCAAAATTCCATAAAAGTCCGGTTAAATTTAGAACTGTGACAAATGGTTTTAGAACATATTTTCTACTGCAGGCAAATTACTTCATAATATTATACAAAACTTTATTAATCAGCAATGTAATAAAGCTATAATTAAAAATAGTAAAGAGATTATATATATTTTTTAATAATAGAAATATTTATTCAGTTCTTAGTTATGACTATGAAGAATTTTTCAATTCCATTGATATATATGATATTATTAAAGTAATTTTAGAAAATCACACAGTATGTATAATCTTAATATTAATTTTAACAAATTTAAAACTCTCATAGATTTTGTCTTAAAAGAAAATTACATCAATTTTTTTTAATGGTTCTTTATATAAATTCTTAATAATGTGCATAATGTCCTTCAAAGTCTCTGAACATTTCTGGATCTTCCCATATATGCGTGGCGAACCTTGGTGCTGCCATGCATTTGATTGACTCTTTAATTTAGGCTCATAGGTTTTGGCTCGTCTCATTAGTGGCAGCAATACGCTGCAGAAATGTGTCTCCTCCATTGCTGTATCTCTCCAGGAAGCATTCCAGGTGTCATTTCTGCATATCGGTGAATTGATGTGGAATCGAAGGAGCAGCGATGTTTAGACATTTCTTCATTTTGCGCCACGACTGAGACTCACCTCTAAACATAGATTCCGGATCAATGATGTATGCTATGGAAAGGAGACCATTCATGATTTCTACCTGATCTTGGGGAATGATTGTAAATCCGCAGTCTTATTGCGACCCCAATGAAACGCTGCAATCCATCGTGCTATCATCCTATACTGCTGGGGGCATACTTTTACATGGTACGGTCTACTTCTAATTTCTAATTAGAAAATTAGAAGTAGACCGTAATTCTATAAAATCTAATACCGTAAAATCTAATTTCTACTCTAACAGTTGCGGTCCACCCAGTGGCGTAGATGTGGTGAACTAAAAATACGCAACAATATTTATATTATATTAATAATAAATACAAAATAAGTACTTACTTACATAACAACAATAAAAACAAACTTTCCCTTTTTAACCGATGTTTTAAGCAAAACGCAAGATACAAACAAGATACAATGATTCTACCCCCAAATTTAATGATATCAAATATATGATGCATATATTATCAAAATACATAAAAAATAAATCCTTCTCATTTAAAGTTAGTTCTCGTAGTTCTAGTCTCAGTAGAATGCTTAGGCTGATACTGTGCGCCCCAATCTTGAATTTTTCGGGTGATGTTCCTCTCTCTCTCAGTAGTCAATCCCGTGTTATCGCGGGAAGAGTTGATCAACGTTTATTTTAGTCCGTGTGTGGGGAAAAACCCATTTCTGCGGCTGGCAGTATGGTGATCCTATTTTCCCCTAGAGTCGCAGAGAATGCATTAAACGTCATCGCACGCTCCAATAATGGCACATGTGTCGTCTACTCTAAGGGGTTTTCAACCTCTCACGCACGAAGGCCAAATTAATACATTTAGAATAATAAGTGGACCTCATCAATACATTATCAGTGATTTGCGGACCTCACTACTGCCAAAAAATATTGCAGTCAGGAAGTTTATGTTAAAAAAACTTTCAAAATTTAAATCAAGGTCGAATTTAAATGTCTTGCAAACCTGTTACAGATAAGAGTCCCCCATTTTCCGAAAATTTCTGACATTTTATGCATAACCAGGTTTTTTTATATTTAAGATACTGTGAAGTTTTTGAAAACATTTTTTAGCTTTCTTTTCTAAAAAGGGGCGTCACCGAATTGCCTAATTTGTTCTCAAATGAAGTTTTCTTCAACTTCTAGCTTTCCGACTTACACAAATGATATATCAATCGAAATATAATAATGCAAAGAATAAGAGTAAATAAAAATAAAAAATGATAGGTTGGTCATTTTTGGGGTACCAAGTACCTTAACGAGGTAAAAGGCAGCACGTGAGTGACCAGAAAGTAAACAAAGATTTAAAACTATTCACTTCATTTCTTTCCCGAATAAGTTGCTGATCAAAATAAATTATTTTAATCAATTTAAAATATTTGATAAGGCTTAAAAGTAGTATGTGTCTTTTGCTTTGATTTGAAAGGGTTGTGGCAGCTGCTTTGAAGTTTGGCAGATGTAAAGAACTTTTTAAAAAATATTAAAAATATTTCCAAGCAAAATTGAAAATTCGATTCATTTTATCAATTTTTGTGGTGACTCCCCCCTAAATTACATTTTATGCTGGTATTTAACGCAAAACTAAGCATCCATATTACTATAAAGTGTAGCAAAAAACAGAAGAAAACTTGAAATGCAAATAAATGTTCATGACATGTAAAGCTAAAAAGAGAACATATATGTGTGTAAAAATCGGGATTTTTTGCAGAAACTTCCTTCATTGCCTGAGTTATAGCATACAATGGTGTAATAAATATTTGAGAAAGTATCACAACAAAGGGATTTATTATGATTCAAGGATTAGTGAATGATCGGAAGGCTTAAATCTGAGCAAAAGGAAAGTGTAGCAGACTCTGTTGGAATGGAAAGTTTGAATTGATTTCAAGAATTAGATAATGTTAGATATCGACTATAGGGCTTGATTGTTCACTTGCTCCCACAGAGCTTAGTGGCTGGTATTGTCGAGACAGAACAAACAATTTTACCCAGCTACAAAGACAATTGTTTTTGGTAACAGGATGGAGGGTATCAAGCAAGTCAAACACTCCGAAGTAGACTTCATCAAATTGAATTTAGGCCAATGTCGTGTAATGTCAAGGCAACGTGCAATCCAACCAAAGTAGGCTACTGAATATTGCGATTGAATGCCAATTGGTTGAAATCAAAATCTGTTTACTGACGAGTACCGATTCAGTTTGGAGACTCTCGAAGTAAGTCCATGTTCTTTCACGAAAGATCACAGTATAGGCGAAATGGGTTGTTGGTATGAACTGGAATCAGCATTGGTAGGCGTACAGACCGACATATTATTCAGAACGGTATTTTGACGACGCTAAGGTACGTAGAAATGATACTGAGACCTCATGTCGTATCTTAACCTGAAATCATCGCTGATTCCTTTCTTTTAATTCTTAATAATGTCAGAATTCCTTCAGCTGGATTTATAGAGAACGTTTTTGGAACTGAAACAATTTAGCATAGAGAGTATCCAGCTCGTTTCCCTGCCTAAATCTGAGCGATCATTCTTGGACGAAACATTCTCAGGAGACCAAAACCTCCGTTTACGGTCTGAAATTCGGAGATTTCACTTCTTAAAGAGTGAAATTGTATTTCACAAAGTCTTATCGATTACCTCATTGCATTCATAGAAAACAGGTGGGCAACAATCTTAGTTGTTCGAGGAGACCAAACACCATCATGTAGCCCTTTCAATCAATATTTCTTTCTTTATATGAAACCAAATTTTTTCTCTGGAGTATCTTTTCATGTTTTTCTATTCTTTTGAGCAAATTAGCTTCTCTAAAAGGTTTTTGACGTTTTCATTTCTGTATTGCATTTTAACACGTGTTACTTTCCCTTTTATGCACAGGAATGGCTGTTTTGTATGTTTTCTTCGCTTTTTTGCTTGCTCTCCTAAATTTTTGAGCAGTTTATAATTTCAAGAGCTCTCTTTATTTGTCAAAATATTATTCTGTTCATTTGTCAAAAAGTATCCTATGCTTATAAATTCAATGTTAATAATCTGTGCTTTTAATAACTTTCTTACAAAAACTGTTTCTTTCGAATGAAATTATGTATCTCCTTTCAGATTTGCTTCATTTTGTTTTCATGAAGTGGTGACATTTGTTTTATCCATGTTGAGGAGTAGGTGATTCACTGATCGGAATGTTTGCCAAGTTGAAAACAAATCCTCAGACCCCTCAAGAATCGAATCCCATTACCCAGTACTTCGAGATCGGAAAACAAGTTGCGAGTGCTGGTCCCGAACTAGTTTGGAAAATTCATGAGGCAGTTCGCAAATCTGACAAAAGGGTAAGTGTCTTTTCAATACTTTTTAATATATTTCAAGTAATCTCGTCTCTGAAACCTATGCACAGATAAATGTCTTCAATTTTTATATATTTTATTTAAAAATAATTCAAATAAATTACATTACCTTCACAGTCTACTACAATGACTATCGTAAGAGCCGTACATCTAAGCATTTGTCGCGTCTATTATGCATAGGTCATTAGAGAAGGCGACATTTGTTGAAAAGGATTACTCAAAAGAAAGTCGGATTTTTCCATGTTTCAACCCACTTTTGCTTGAAATCTAAAACAGAATTTGGCAATTCGGGAGTTCAAGTGACACACTGGACGTTTAATAGTATTTTGTGCAGAACTTATACTTCTACAAAACTTTGGATTAGAATTTCACAACAGGTGAAGAAATTTAAAACATAGAGAGCTTAGAATGCATCAAACCAAATCTCTTTGATAAAGGGAAATGAATATCTACAAAAAAATTAAGGTGTACAATAGTGAAATATATCTCTAGTATAAATGACTAAGTAATGTGTGTTATTTGTGTGATTATATTTATATTATCTTATTTAAATTTATGAAAAATTTACTTAAGGCTGTTCCTAGTTGTATTTTCGTTTAGTTAGTATTTTAACATTCTACTCCCTGTATTGAGAAAAAAATATCTTGCAAGAGAACTCATTATCGATTTGAAATTAACTTCACATAAAACTCTTTTAGATCCTCTAAATTTATTTACTAATGCCAGCAAATCGAAAAAGGTGTATGCTATAAAAATAATCATAATTTTTATTGGCGAGCTTTCTGAAACTTAAGACATATCAATTATAAATTGAAATAATCACCTGTCATCTTTTTTCAGATTTGAAAGTTCTTTTCTAAAAAGTAAAAAGATTCAGATGAAACAGAAAGGAAATATTCGAAGCGCTGGGTTATTTTTTGAGAATAAACAGCGGGATTAAGTAGTCCAATGCAATTTGTGTGAAGTATTTTTTTTTTGTTTTTATATTATTTTTTGCATGTTTTTTTAATAAAATTTTTAATTTGAAGATACTTTTATCTGGTTTTTAAGACAATCCAGATCTTTATCACGATTTTACTTTTAATTAAAATGCATCGATTCTTATTTTAACTAAATATTATCGCCTAGTAATACTTTATTCTTCTGGAATTAGAATTCAAGAATATTTTTTTTAATTATACATTTCTTAAGTTACATTTCCATTGGTAACTTTAAGTATCTTTCTAAAACAAACTTTTTTATTCCTTAGAAAGTTTAATTTGATTTGTTACTTTTTTCTCTTTTTGTCTCAAAAAATTTCATACTTATCTTTGATATTTTTCATATATTTTTCTGGTAATAATTTCAATTCAACAAAGCATTTAAATGCAATGAAATGAAATCAAATATAACATTTCTTTTTAAAACAGAGTGTTTAAATTGCTTCAAAAATCAATTTTATTACAATGTTTGAATTCGTTTTTAAATTTTATGGACGAGGTAGGTAAAATTATAATCGTTATTTGTTAATTGCTTGAAGTCATTTAGTAATTTATAAATATTAAGGTATTAGAAACTGGTAAACGTTCCAAGGTTACTAAAATTAATTTATCTTTCTACCTTTAATAAAAGAAAAAAACTTTGATGAAAAATAAAAAAAATACAGAAATTGGAAATTAAAAAATTAATATAGTGCTGTTTCTTTTTGTATTTTTTTTTTTTATAAAATGATTTTTTTATAATTTTTACTTATTACTTATTTTTCCAAAAACTCCACTCTCATGGGACATATTTTATTCTAAGCGAAAATTTGTCTAAAGCAGTGTATTGTTGAGGTAAAAAAGGCGACAAATTATGGAAACTAAAATTCGAGAGAAAAAAAAATTGTGGTATGTTATCTTTCACGAAAAGCTGAAACCCACTCAAGGTAATAAAGGATTGGAAATAATGCAAGGAGGGCCTTTTAAGTACTTCAATTCTCTTAGTTAAAAATATATGAATTGAAAACTTTCAAGTGGAAGATTGGTGGAAAGATAGCTATCGTGCGGCGCTGGGGGGGTTCTCACCGCTAGAGATCTTCTTCCCGTTACAAAAAATCATTGTGGAATCGTTTACTTCGGAGGTGGAATATTTGACAAAATAATGCATTTTGCATTGGATTCGAACTTTTCTAATTCGGATGCGTTTTTTCAGAGAGAATGCTCCAATCGCTCTGTATTTATTTCATATTGTTGGGATCAATCGAGCTTACATCCAGAAAAAGCACATACATTATTCCCTTAGGCCAGGTATTTCAAAAAATAGGATTCTTAAAAACTTGGGGTAAGTTTTTTCGAAAGTTACTAGAAATTTAACATTTAATAATTTTAAAATTTCAGAAAATGAATGACACGAAACTTTTTTCCTGTATATCAAACCTTCTTTACCATTTTTAAATCGAAGGTTGAAAAATTTGCCTTAAAATTAAGAATTTAATTTTTTTTTTGAGTTTTTTGCCTGTCTTTTTTCGAGACTTTATTTCGAAAATTTGTTCTTCATGTTTTTTGTTTGAAAATTACCATTGCTTATTACAGGTGTAGGGAATTTGGAAACTTTTTATTAAAAATCAAACCCTCAATAATAATAATAATTAAAATTTCTTACATCCTCAAATTACATATTTAGCTTCCTTTGCAATTCCCAGAAGATTCCCTCTCTCACACGTTTAGTTCTAAAAATAGAACCTACCTGGAGAACAATAATAGCTAAAGTTATACACTCGATAAAAGCCCATGTAACGCCGGTCTATGCATTCAATGCTTCAATTACATAAAAAGTAAAGACATTCATATATAATTTGCTCAGTTTTCATAAGTAGGGGAGGGGGGTATTTTTATTTTCCTGACTTCGCGATTTTCTAAAAAGTTTGCAGTTTATTCACTGAAATTCTTCCAAGTTTAGCAGGGCATAATTTACTGATGTTTATTATGATAATGTAAATAAACCGAGACAAATAATCTACAAGAAGAGAAGTGACGTATTAAAGTCACGTATACGTAAAGATATTGCCGTTTTTAAATGATAGATCCATCCATTTGAAATTCAATAAACATTTTTTTCGTTAAATAAATTTCTGCTAAAAAGGGATATTAGGAAATGACTCACAAAGGGAGTTTCAGGAATGCATAGTTAAAAAAATATTGCCATTTTATCTGGAAATATTAGGCCTAAAGAAAAAATTTGGCAAGTATGTTTTTTTTTTCAGTTAAGATCCTCTAAGAAAGGGATTTGTAGTATTTCAAGAGAGAATGCAGGAAGTTTCAGGGACGTTTTTGGTTTTAAAAAATTTCCGTTTTCTTCCATTAAACCCAGAGACTTTAAATTTGGTCAGCATGTTAATTCTGTTGAGTAGATATTCACTCAGAACGCACACCAAGTATCCAAGTTTCAAACTATTCGATCAATGGACTAGAAATTTAGCTAGCGTGCTACTTCCGTTAAGTAGAGATTCGCAAAAACAGGTATAGTGGAAATGAACCCCGCAGATAGGTTGCGAGGGTATAAAAAGTGTATAGACTTTAGTTATAGAAATACAAGTCCTGCCCACACACACGCACATTTTAAATCAAAAGGCGTGAGGGCTATAGAAATATTTCTTAATTATTTAAACTTAATTCTTAACTACTCTCTTAATTCTTAATTAAGTAGTTCAAAACTTAATTGTAAGATTTCGATACCAATAACTTAAAAGCAGTACACCCGGCAAATAATGAAAAACCTTCAAGGCAGGTGGGATTTATATATATATACCTTAAAATATATATAGACTCGAACCTCTATATGAAGAGTCTCTGTATTGCGAATTTTTCTATACTGCGAACTTTTTCCTGGAACCTTGAAAATTTCACGATTTTCTTCGTAAAATAACCTCTCTATAGCAAAGTAAATTTTCTATAAAACGAACTTTTTTTTTGTGATTCAATTTTTGTTCTCCCTTTTTCTAAAGTATTTCTGAAAAAATTTCAAATTATTCTCTCTTTAAGGTATCCGGCTACGTTCGGAACCGTGATTTCGCAAAAGTGTATAAATGGATAATATTTTTGATATTTAGTGTCATTTAGATTAGAAAATGTATATAAAATTGTTTTAAGAATAGTATTACAATAAAAATTATTTAAGTACACTATTTTGACAAATAATGAACATAGAAGGACCAATTTTCGAAATATTGTCCTTTTGTGAAAAATGCTTCTATTATAATAATATTTTGCCTGTATATAGCTCAGACCTGTGTACAGAGGCTCAACAAGAATTTTTTAAACATATAACTTAGAAGTGGGTTTACCCATGTGTTTTACAACAACAAAAAAGTGAAATTTTAAGAAAAAACATCGATAATTATTTCTATTGGTATGAGAATTGAAATAATTTTTCAAAAAAAATAGTTCAGACTCTCTGGAGAAGTATTTACTTTATATAAGCAAAGTATTATATTATTTTAGAAGCTTTTTTTATAAAAGGAGAACATTTTAAAAAACAAAACGTTAATTTTTTAATAAGTTAATTTTTTGCCAAAATATTATATTTAAGTAATTTCTTTTGTCAAAATGTCCTTAAAACAATTGTATACATGTATTATAATCTAAATGACACTAAATACCATGGAAATTATCCATTTCCGTGCTTTTTTTTAAAATCGCGTTTCCCAATATAGTCGGATACCTTAACACATTTTATGGTGTTAATAAATCTTGAACTGGCTTTATTGGATCCTTATTCGCCGAGAGCAATAAAGTTCTATACGTTTCATCCAAGAAGTGCAACCTGTAACCTCCATTGCCCTGTTCACTGGAAACATCTTTGATATCCTCATTCACCCCACAGGAATTGCCACGTGTTCCTAGTTCTAACTATAAAATAATGTTTGTTTAATATTACTTGTA